>OX451735.1:593764468-594364468 GCA_948472305.1 Vicia faba
TAACGAATCTACCGTCATTTATATAAAAGATATAAAATAAGAACTACTATTGACTTTCTTTTCAATTATATTTTCTTCACATAATTTTTAATTTATTGAGTAATATAATTTAGTTAAAATTATATTATTAAATTTGTAAAAATTTGAATTATTATTTATCTAATTTTTTAACTCATTTTTATTTTCTTCACATAACTATTATTTTTACTTTCCTATAAATCATTTTTAGGGCATGACCTTAATATGCGCAATAGTAAACTTTAGTCACAAGAATGATTTTAATTTTATTTTTCAATTCTTTAAATTATTACTTATTGTATTTACTTAACTCAAAAATACAATATATAGAAATCACAACCTTATTACACTTAATAAATTAAAATTTTAACTTAAATTCTATCATTTTAATATTTTGAAGTGTAATTATTTAATTTTATTTGTTTATCTTGCCATTGTATTTATCTTATTTATGCTGTAATGAAACTCTAACTCTAATCAATTGTAATTTAAAATAAATTTTAATTATATTCTATCTTTTAAAACCTTATTACTTGTTTTATGGTTTTAAGTTGTTCAAAAAGTACATATCAAGACATGTTTTATTGAATTCTTTAATAATATAATTGGATTTTTATTGTATTTATAAATTAGTTATTTAATATACTATTTGAACTTGTGCTTGAATTCATTAAAATTAAAATTATAAGTGATGATAATCATCTCTTAATTATTAAGTTATGATGCTTCAAAGATAAATACCACTTTGATTTTAAAATCTAAAGTTTTGAAATGAAATTGAGTAACCAAAACAAGTTTGAAATGATAGCATGCAATCACATTTTTGCTTTTATTTGGTTCAATAAAATCACATTGCAGATATAAAATTAATTTCACCCAAAATATTATGATACTGTGTGCGACATCAAAAATATTTACTTATGTATAAAATAGTACATGAAAAAAACTTTCTTATTCGAAAGCATCACATTAAAATCTTGTCTTTTTTGTTAGTCAATTTATTAAAAGAATTATGGATAATGTATATATACAATATCTTTTTCGTGAAAATTATTTACATTGTTTATTAAAAGAATTACATCGTTTAACAATATACACTCTTTCGATTGAGTATCTTTTTTTGATTGAGTATCTTTGTAATTAATGAATAATATAAACAGACTATTGGAAAAATACCATTAATTATACTATCACCATTTAAAGTTATTATAATCTTAACGTCTGAAATATCGTTTGAAATGTAACAGTCCAACAATACATGTTTTATTAGGAATGTATTCCGATAAATGCGATAACCAACGAACAAGAAAATTAAAAGTTTGATTGATTTGAATTTTTTATTTGACATTTTTATCTATAATTTTTTTAATGTTTTCCTTTAAAAATTTTAAAGAGTGGAAATAGACTAGGCTAAATTTTATAAGATTTGAATATATATATATATATATATATATATATATATATATATATATATATATATATATATATATATATATATATATATATATATATATATATATATATATATATATTGATATAGACTGGGCCTCCGGTCGGGAGACCTAATCCAACACCTTTGTATAAGACCCAAAAACAAGCAATTCAAGTTAGGGACCGTTGGACAACTCCTCATACATCCGTTGGAGAACGTGGCTCACGTCCCCACATCACTGTCATCTTAACTGCCCTCTGAAATCACGGGTCCAACCCCTATTATCACTGAGCAGTTGACTAGAGGGGAGTTCACTTGCTGGACTTCATACACACGTAAGCCCAGGCAGTCTACATTATTGGACCTCAACGTGGTCCAACAATGGGGACTTTGGCCTAGCGCTGGGGCTATATATACCCTCTCTTTCAAGAGGGTCAGGTATTGAACATTTTCTCACTCTCTTACTTGCTAGTTCATTTTGAATCTCACTTTGGCATCAGAGTGTCTTGTAGGTACCCCCCTCCCCCACCTCACTCTCAAGTTCTACTAGAAGTAAGTTGTGACGATCCAATCTGGTCAGGTACGATCAGTGGCGCCGTCTGTGGGAAACACAGCTTCTCAGTCTTTCATTCATCCAAGACAAAAGCTAACCCAATTCCTTTTTTACTGTCATGGTTGATCTCACGGCAAAAAACAATTTGAATGTCCATCCCCCCGACGTCAACAACAATGTCGCCGACCATAACGCTGGCATCAACAACGCTGGTCCCGCTGACCTCAACGTCGGTAACAATAACAACACTACCAACAACAACGGCCACGTCGTTGACATGCCCGACCCCTCAGAATATAGAGACGGACTGACTGCCTCATCGTCATCAATGTCACGATGAATCAAGGACGATCGTCGTCCTCCTCAGAACTACCAGCCGAACTAGTTCCAGGAGGTCCCAGTTCCTGCGCAGGTTGATGCCAAGACCAGGGCACTGTTCGCGGCCATAAATCAAACAAACTACTTGATCTTCTCACAAGGTGAGAGATTAAGGGTGCCCGAAGATTCTCGAAGACCCCTAGAAGACACAGGAGTCCTGATTCTCCTCCTGTCTGTCAAATAGAGGGTCATCCCCAATCTCTCCCGCGGAGACGCAGACGGGATGCCTCTCGAAGCCCCTCTCCCCAACGAACCGGGCGACGCCCCGTGTTGGAGAGGGATCATCCTGTAGATAGCGGGAGATGTGATCAGATCCCCTCGCGTCAAGAGAAAAGACCCCCCTGGAAACAGAAACAGGGGAAATGACGAACAATGACACCGCCTGAGGGATCCTCTACGCGACCAGGGCTGTCATCACGACCGCCATTACAACATGTCGCCTTCTCGATCTCCAAACAGAAGCGACAAAGAAGACCCCCGCGGTCCCCTATCTCAGGCTATTATGGAGGCACCCATTCCCCCGGGTATGGAGAAACCTCCCCATCTGAAGGAGTACAATGACATTGTTGATCCAGTCGACCACATCAACGAATTCGAGGCAATGTTACACTATCATAACATCGGGGGACTGATCAAATATCGATTGTTCTCCATGATTTTGAGAAAGACTGTGATGGACTGGTATAAGAGCCTCGCCCCGAGGTCTATTACCTCCTGGAGAAATTTAAAAAACCAGTTCATTCGTTGCCTCACGTCGACATCTGAAGATTGAGGCAACCCTTGAGGCCATCGTCCAAAGAAATGACGAGACCCTCAGGGAGTTTATTGATCGGTTCAACCGCAAGGCCATTCAGTTCCCCTACACCGATCATATGAAGAGATACCTGCTTGAGAGGGGACTCCTCCCGGGCACAGAGTTCAGAAAGGTCGTTGGCATCGAACCACCGCGGACATTTGATGCTCTCCTCGAAAAGGCTAGGGCTTATATGGACTATGAGGAGAGGGAAGCGGCCAATAGAGCCCAAGACCCAAGGAATCGTGGATCAACCATCAATTCGTGACAACGAGATTCTGGCCCTCCTCGACGAACGAGCGAGAAGAGAAGGGATGACAAACCACGGGATCCTCGCGAGAAAAGAGGGGTCGTAGGGCGATTTACTGAGTACACTGCACTGACAGCTTCCTGTGAGTGCATCTTGGCGGAGTGTGCTAGTACTGATTTCAAGGACGGTAGCGTCAGGCGTCCCTGTCCTGCTCCTGCTAAGCCCGGGACTGACCGGAGAAAATACTGCCAGTATCAACAGAGCCATGGACACTTGACTGAAGATTGTGTCCATCTTAAATACGCTATTAAAACGCTCATTAAAGGGGGAAGACTCGGGTAATATCGGCACGACGACGCCCCTTACCGAGAGGCCCGCGACACAAAGGAGGCCGAGGAGGATGCCTGACCATTAGACGAGACGGTCCCCATCCAGACAACATTCTCCGTTACAAGACCAGAGGACTTTTATATCCCCGAAGACATCGAAGAGCCTCTGTCCATGCATAGTAGGTGGGAAAGATTCCCCTTCGCCATGGTTATAAAGGGCGGGGGGTTTAATGACATATCTATAAACTTCACAAAGAGGAAGTTGGACGAGCTGGTCGACGAGCCCCCCGCAAGCGGTGACATTCGAGAGGGTTGAAATTCTGGCTGCAGATACTCAATGTCACGTTCAATATTATGACACCGTATCTGACTTTCTATAAGACAGTAAATACAAAAACAGTAAAGAACACAGTCAATTGTTTACCCAGTTCAGTGTGCAACAACACCTAATCTGGAGGCTACCAAGCCAGGGAGGAAATCCACTATAAGAGATATTAATTCAGGAATAAACCAACCAGTTTATCTCCTTCACTTAAGACCTACCCAATGCAACTTCAATCTAAGTACAACTTAAACCTGAGTTCCTACTCACTCCCCCTCAATCACAGCAGTGATACTTAAAACAATTGACTAATGAATTAATGAAGACACTCTTCAAAACATACACTTGATTATGCTTCACAGCTTTTTAATCAAGCAACACAAACACTCTTGCTTCACAGCTTTGAGTGATACATAAACCTAACTTGACTTTGCTTCAAAGCTTTAGTCAAGAGACACAAAACACTCTTGCTTCAAAGCTTTGAGTGGTACAAAAACCCTTACAAACAAAACCTATTCCAAGTCACTTATCACAATGATAATTGCTTGGATTACAGCAGTTAAAACTATACAGTTTCTAATTGATCTTCAGTCCAAAAAGATGTTTTCCAAACAGCAGACCTGTTGAATATATAGCAGCTGTTTCTTCAGTTAGGGTTTCCACAAAAAGCTAGGGTTAATTAGGTTTAACCATAAGACTTGGTCACAAGACTTTATCAACCAGTTTAGGGTTGAGCTAGGTTAACCCAAAGACAACGGGAGATTCTGTTCTGGAAGGAATGAGCCAACTTCTTGAAAAATCTCAGAATTAACCAAACTGCACTACTGTTAGATCAGTACAGGATGTCTTAACATTTGTTATGACATCAGAATTCCTGTTTACTGAGAAGACAATAAATGTGATCTTTTTGCAAAATGCTCAGATACACACTCATAAACAGCAGTACCTGTATGCCACTATTTTTCTGCAAAGGTACCTAATAAACCAGTACCTAATAAATCAGAATGTTATGACATCAGTCATGACATTCACATACCTGGTTTTACCAAAAATTCATGCCAATAACTAAACACCTACAAACTCCCCCTTTGGCAAATTTTTGGCTAAAGCCCCTAAGCAATCAGAGATAGCAGCAGAATAAATGTGACTGCAGAAAAATATAGTGTTTATCAAGTAATTAACCACAGAATATCTCCCCCTCTTTAGCCACAAATGGGCCAAAGATACATGTTCTTAAAAGTTATACAGTCATCCCAAACAAAGTAGTAAAAAACAACAACTAAAATCTGAACACACTTGCAAACTCCACCAGGAACCAGCATCAACTCCACCAACCTTTAAGCACTGTCATCAGACTCAGAAGGTTTGGGCTTCTTCCTTTTCTTGTGAGCAATATCAGCATTCTTCTCTTTGTCTGATGTCTCAACATCCTTAGAGACATCTGGATTTGTTTCAGCATTTGAACTTTCTTGATTTAAAGGAACAGAAATGCCAGGAACTAAGTGGTTCTTATTCAGAATTCTTGTGACAATTTTAGCTATTGCTTGACGTACATAGGCTGACCCTTCCCTATTTGCAATTTCAGAGGGAACAGAAGAAGAAGGATGAGAGGGATTACCACAGGCAGTAGCTTGGGACCTTCCTGCATGCCTTGTTCTCAGCTCTTTGACCTTGGTGGGGTTAGTTTCCACTTCTCTAAGAGGAGCAATCTCCAGGACTTCAGAATCCAGGCAAGATGAGATTGCCCTAGAATCTTGATCAGAGGAAGAGGATGAAATAGTCGTATTGGATGATGATGGTGTTTGAGACATTTTGATAGTCTTAGAAGACCAATAGCAACTGAAGAGAAAATTCTGATTGAGAGACTGGGTTTTGATGCGGAGACGAGAGGGGAAGGAAGAAAAAGAATGTCTATTCAACTTCTTAAAAAATTTGAAGGAAATGGGAAAATATAAGTTTAACCCAATCAGAACAGACTTAACAAGCATAACTCCTTCAACCCTTGTTTTAAGCAAAATTAATTGCTACAATTTCTCATGTTGGCAAATACCCAACTTACCCCTCAAGTTTTCAAATTGATTTGCATCAAGTGCCTTGGTAAAAATGTTAGCCAGCTGTAGCTCAGTGGCAACATGTTCCAGTTTAATTGTCTTCTCTTCTACAAGGTCTCTGATAAAGTGATGTCTTATGTCAATATGTTTGGTCCTACTATGCTGAATGGGATTCTTGGAAATGTTGATTGTACTCAGATTGTCACAGTACAATGTCATAACATCTTGTGTGACATTATACTCAGTAAGCATTTGTTTCATCCAGATCATTTGAGAACAACTACTACCAACTGCAATGTATTCAGCTTCAGCAGTAGAGAGAGACACACAATTCTGTTTCTTGCTGAACTAGGAAACCAGATTATTTCCCAAGAAGAAACATCCTCCAGAGGTGATTTTTCTATCATCAGCACTACCAGCCCAATCAGCATCACAATAACCAGTCAGAGTTGGTTCACAGCCATGAGAATATAGCAAACCATAGTTGTAAGTTCCACTCACATACTTCAAAATTCTCTTCACTTGGTTGATATGACTGACTTTAGGATCAGTTTGGTATCTTGCACAAACTCTAACTGCAAAAGCAATGTCAGGTCTGCTGGCTGTTAAGTACAGCAAACTTCCTATCATGCTTCTATACAGACTTTGATCCACCTTAACCCCACTTGAATCTTTGGAAAGCTTTAAATGAGTAGGAGCAGGAGTCCTTTTGTGACTGGCATTCTCCATACCAAACTTCTTTACAATGTTCTTTGCATACTTGCTTTGAGATAAAAAGATTGAGTCCTCCATCTGTGAGACTTGCAGTCCAAGAAAATAAGTCAGTTCTCCCATGAGACTCATTTCGAATTCAGCCTGCATCTGGTCAGCAAAATGTTTAACCATAGGTTCTGACATTCCTCCAAACACTATGTCATCAACATATATTTGGGCTACCATCAACTTCCCTCCTTCAGTTTTGACAAAGAGGGTTTTGTCCAAGCCTCCTTTTCTGTATCCTTTGTCTGAGAGAAATTTTGTTAACCTGTCATACCATGCTCTAGGAGCTTGTTTCAGGCCATATAGAGCTTTTCTCAATTTGTAGACATGATCAGGGTGGTTTGGATCCACAAAGCCTTTAGGCTGTTCCACATAAGCTTCCTCATTCAAGTACCCATTTAGAAAGGCACTTTTCACATCCATCTGAAATAACTTGAACTTCAGAAGACAAGCAATTGACAATAGGAGTCTGATTGATTCCAGCCTGGCTACAGGTGCAAAGGTTTCATCAAAATCAACCCCTTCAACCTGAGTGTATCCTTGAGCAACAAGTCTTGCCTTATTCCTGGTGACAACTCCTTCAGCATCTGATTTGTTCTTAAAAATCTATTTTGTGCCAATGATGTTAGTTCCTTCAGGTCTAGGAACTAGTTCCCAAACTTCATGTTGCTTGAATTAGTTCAATTCATCTTGCATTGCTCTAATCCAGTATTCATCAGTTAAAGCTTCCTTGACATTTCTTGGTTCAATTTTAGACACAAAACAAGAGTTTGAGATGATTTCTCTAGATCTTGTAATGACTCCACTGTTGGGATCTCCTATGATGAGCTCTTTTGGATGATCCTTCTGAATTCTGATGGAAGGGATCTTGCTAGCTTCCTTTGATTCAGATTCTGCTGTGGTGGTGTTGGGTAGATCATTCTGTTGAGTTGAAGTCTCAAAGAATGTCTCAACATTACAAGGGACATATGTTTCCTCATGACAATCATCAATTATGACATTTATTGATTCCATCATGGCTTTGGTCCTGGAATTGAATACCCTATAAGCTCTGTTGTTTGAGGAGTATCCCAGAAATATGTCTTCATCACTTTTAGGGTCCAGTTTTCTTCTTTGTTCACGATCTGCCAGAATATAGCATTTGCTACCAAACACATGGAAGTACTTCACAGTTGGTTTTCTTCCTTTCCAGAGTTCATATATGGTGGATGAGGTTCCCTTTCTCAAGGTGACCCTGTTATGGACATAGCAGGCTGTATTCATAGCTTCAGCCCAAAAATACATAGGAAGTCTTTTGGCATGTACCATTGCTCTGGCAGATTCCTGTATGGTCCTGTTTTTTCTTTCCACAACTCCATTTTGCTGAGGAGTTATAGGAGAAGAAAATTCATGACTAATTCCTTCTGAGGAACAGAATTCATCAAACTTGCTGTTTTCAAATTCCTTGCCATGATCACTTCTGATTCTGACAATACACCCTTCTTTTTCTCTTTGAATTCTTTTGCACAATTCTTTAAAAACTTCAAATACATCAGATTTTTCCCTAATGAAGTTAATCCAGGTGAATCTGGAAAAGTCATCCACAACAACATAGGCATATCTTTTTCCACCAAGACTCTCCACCTACATTGGTCCCATCAGATCCATATGAAGAAGTTCTAGAGCCTTAGAGGTGGTCAGATGTCTTGACTTTGGATGTGACATCCTAGTCTGCTTACCAACCTGACATTCACCACAAATTCTCCCTTCATCAATTTGCAGTCTTGGAATCCCTCTGACTGCCTCCATGGAGATAATCCTTTTCATTCCTCTTAGATGAAGATGGCCAAGTTTCTGGTGCCACAGTTTCACCTCTTTTTCTTCTTTGGCAATGGAACACACAGTGGAGAATTTAGTGTTCTCAGGCTCCCACAAGTAACAGTTGTCTTTAGATCTGACTCCTTTCATTACAACTTCTTGTTTTTCATTAATTATAAGACATTCAGATTTTGAGAAATTGACCTTGAATCCTAGATCACACAATTGACTGATACTAATGAGATTAGCAGTCAGGCCTTTTACCAGTAGTACTTCATTCAGGTTTGGAACTCCAGGGCAGTCCAAATTACCAACTCCTTTGATTTCACCTTTAGCACCATCTCCAAAGGTCACAAAACTAGTGGTGTGAGGTTTAACATTATTGAGGAGGTTCTTGATTCCAGTCATGTGCCTAGAACACCCACTATCAAAGTACCAGTCTTCATTTGCAGAGACTCTCAGGGAAGTGTGGGCTATCAGGACAATAGCCTTTTTCTTCCATTGAGGAGTGTGTGGTACCTTTTTAGTCTTAGGTTTGACACCTGAGTTTTGATTAGGGTATCCATGCAATTTGAAGCAGAAAGGCTTTATGTGGCCATACCTCCCACAATGATGACATCTCCATCTTTGGTACCTTTTCTTCTTATGTCTCTGTTCCTGATGTTGAGAGTTATGTCGAGACATCTGCTTTGACATTTGTTTATTAGACCTGATCTTCTTGTCTGCACCAGATTTCTTTGCTGCCACAAATCCTAGACCAGACTTGTTTCCCACAGTTTGTCCAACCTGAAGGATTTCTTCCAATTTGTCTGTTCCATTTGTCAGCATCTTGACAGATTTGGTCATCTGGTTTAGTTTTGAGTTCAGCATTTGAACTTCCCTTTCTAGATGACTTATAGTTTCAAGGTCTGCCCTTTTTTCAGCCTCCAACTTTATGATGAGTTTTGATTGTTTCTCATTTTGCACACAAACTTCAACACTTCTGATACACAATTTCTTGTAAGTATCAGCCAGTTCTTCAAATGTCACATCCTCATCACTAGTGTCACTTTCAAAGGTACAAACACCAGTTAGTGCAGTAACTAGTTTGGCAGATTCTTCTTCAGAATTACTTTCTGAATCACAGTCAGACCAGGTAACAGTCATTCCTTTCTTTTGTTTCTTAAGAAAGGTAGGACATTCAGCTCGAATATGTCCATATCCTTCACAACCATGGCATTGAATTCCTCTGCCTTGATTTCCCTTCTCTTCTGACCTTGGTCTTCTGCTAGAACTGTCAATGTCAGAGGGGATGTTATGAACATTAGACCTTGACTTTGGATCTATTCTTTTGATAAGTTTGTTGAATTGTCTTCCAAGCATGGCTATAGCTTCTGAAATATTTTCTTCTTCATCCTCCTTGTTTTCACCTTCAGTGTTGGATACAAGTGCTATGCTCTTGTTCTTCTTGTCAACATTTTCAGTGATCCCCATCTCAAAAGTCTGAAGAGACCCAATGAGTTCATCCACTTTCAACTTGCTGATGTCCTGGGCTTCCTCTATGGCAGTTACCTTCATTGCAAATCTTTTAGGCAAGGATCTGAGAATCTTTCTCACCAATTTTTCTTCTGACATCTTTTCTCCCAATGCTCCTGAGGTGTTGGCAATCTCCAAGATGTTCATGTGAAACTCATGAATGGTTTCATCTTCCATCATTTTTAGATTCTCAAACTTGGTAGTCAACATCTGAAGCCTTGACATTTTTACTTTGGAAGTGCCCTCATGGGTAGTTTTGAGAGTGTCCCAAACTTCCTTGGCCAGTTCATATTGCTGTACTAGTCTGAATATGTTTCTATCAATTCCATTGAACAAGGCATTTAAAGCTTTGGAATTACCCAGGGCTAACTCATCTTCTTCTTTACTCCAATCTTCCTCAGGCTTCAGACTGATTGTCCCATCTTTCTCAGTTATGGTGGGATGGTTCCATCCTTTGTCAGCAGCTCTCCAGGCCTTTTTGTCCAGTGATTTTAAGAAGGCAATCATACGAGGTTTCCAGTAGTCATAATTTGATCCATCCAGAATGGGTGGTCTGTTTCCAAAAACTCCTTCTTTGTCCATAGTGCCAGAAAGTGATATCCCTAGATCTCACCCAGTAATACAGGCAGGGTGCCTGCTCTGATGCCAATTGAAATTCTGGCTGCAGATACTCAATGTCACGTTCAATGTTATGACACCGTATCTGACTTTCTATAAGACAGTAAATACAAAAACAGTAAAGAACACAATCAATTGTTTACCCAGTTCAGTGTGCAACAACACCTACTCTGGGGGCTACCAAGCCAGGGAGGAAATCCACTATAAGAGATATTAATTCAGGAATAAACCAACCAGTTTATCTCCTTCACTTAAGACCTACCCAATGCAACTTCAATCTAAGTACAACTTAAACCTGAGTTCCTACTCACTCCCCCTCAACCACAGCAGTGATACTTAAAACAATTGACTAATGAATTAATGAAGACACTCTTCAAAACATACACTTGATTATGCTTCACAGCTTTTTAATCAAGCAACACAAACACTCTTGCTTCACAGCTTTGAGTGATACATAAACCTAACTTGACTTTGCTTCAAAGCTTTAGTCAAGAGACACAAAACACTCTTGCTTCAAAGCTTTGAGTGGTACAAAAACCCTTACAAACAAAACCTATTCCAAGTCACTTATCACAATGATAATTGCTTGGATTACAGCAGTTAAAACTATACAGTTTCTAATTGATCTTCAGTCCAAAAAGATGTTTTCCAAACAGCAGACCTGTTGAATATATAGCAGCTGTTTCTTCAGTTAGGGTTTCCACAAAAAGCTAGGGTTAATTAGGTTTAACCATAAGACTTGGTCACAAGACTTTATCAACCAGTTTAGGGTTGAGCTAGGTTAACCCAAAGACAACGGGAGATTCTGTTCTGGAAGGAATGAGCCAACTTCCTGAAAAATCTCAGAATTAACCAAACTGCACTACTGTTAGATCAGTACAGGATGTCTTAACATTTGTTATGACATCAGAATTCCTGTTTACTGAGAAGACAATAAATGTGATCTTTTTGCAAAATGCTCAGATACACACTCATAAACAGCAGTACCTGTATGCCACTATTTTTCTGCAAAGGTACCTAATAAACCAGTACCTAATAAATCAGAATGTTATGACATCAGTCATGACATTCACATACCTGGTTTTACCAAAAATTCATGCCAATAACTAAACACCTACAAGGGTCAAGGGCAGACTGGAGCCGATCACATTCTACCTCGAAGAATTTCCCGGAGGGGCCCCTAATTCAAGCATCCCTCTTCTGGTTAGGGCAAGGATGGCTAATTTTGACGTTCATCACGTCTTGGTCGACAAAGGGAGTTCCGTCGATGTAATGTATAGCCAACTCTTCTGAACCCTGCAGCTTGACGACACCCACCTTTCACCATACGTGCGGTCCGACCTACAGGGCTTCAACGGCTCGACCTCCAAACCGTGGGGGTATGTAGAGCTCTTAGTCACCTTCGGCGAGGAAACCGCCACCAGGCAGGTCAAGGTGTAGTTTCTGGTCATCGACTGCCCGTCTCTCTACAACTGCATCCTAGGGAGACCACCACTGGCTGAATTGACTGTTGTTCTCTCTACCGTCCATCTAAAGATGAAATTCTACACGAAGAGAGGATGCGTCGCCACCATCCAAGGCGACCTTGCAAATTCCTGGAGATGTTTCAATGCAACGTCAAAGGGACAGAATACGGTCGAAACTGGAGCACGACCCGTCAAGAGAGCTACTAATGCACGACCAGAGCCACAACCCATCAAGACAGAGGAACAAAGAGCTCCTCTTGAGATCGACTCTATTTCGCTGGACACCTGCTTCGACCAGGATGAAGCACCCAGCGGCGAGCAGGGACTCCTCCAACCAATCCCGGATGAGACTTTGAGTTCGTCCCCCTTGGTGAAGACCCTCACAAAGGCGTGAAGATCGGCACCGGACTCCCAGACCTGGAGGGGAAGCATATCAAAGCTTGCTTGAGGGAGAATGCAGACTTGTTCGCGTGGAGTGCTGTGGAGATGCCCGGTCTTGACCATGAGGTCGTCTGCCACTAACTGGCCATTGATCCAGCTGCTAGGGCAATAGTATAAGATAGACATAGGCAGTCTCCCGAGAAAGAGGAGGCTGATGAAAATGTTGTAAAAGACCTCCTAGAGGCAAATTTTATTTCCAGGGCCAAGTATCCAACTTGGCTGTCAAATGTTGTACTAGTTAAAAAGAATAATGGAAAATGGCGTATGTGTGTTGATTATACCGATCTTGGGGCATGCCCCAAATATGCATTCCCCTTGCCTAATACTGACATGCTGGTTAACAACTCGTCCGACTATAAAATTATATCTTTTATGGACACCTACTCGGGCTACAACCAAATTCCAATGGCGATGAGCGACGAGCACTGCACAACTTTCATGACCAGCTCAGGCAATTATTACTACAACGTAATACCTTTCGGTCTGAAAAACGCAGGGGCGACATACCAGCGGATGATGAATAAAGTATTCCGCAATGAGATAGAAGATATGCTCGAGGTATACATGGACAACATGATCCTTAAATCTTGAGCAGACACCAACCACACTGCCCACCTCAGAAAGGTCTTTGCCCAAGCGAGACAATGTAGAATGAGGTTCAATCCTGAGAAGTGCACTTTCGGGATTAAAGCGGGCAAGTTCCTCGGTTTTTACCTAACAGAACGGGGAATTGAAGCCAACCACAATAAATTCTGATCATTCTCAGAGCTCCCTACACCTAATTCTAAGAAATCAATACATGTGTTAAACGGAATGCTCACCCCACTCTCCCGTTTCGTGGCGAAATCCATACAACACGCCCTTCCATTTTTAAAACTTCTGCGCAAAGAGGATGCTTTCGAATGGACCGAAGAATGCAAGAAAGCCCTCCTCCATCTCAAGCAAAGCCTTTCGCAACCTCCCGTACTGTCACGACATGTGGTCGGGGAGACCTTGTTCCTGTATATGGCCGTCTCCATCGAGGCTGTAAGCGCGACCCTCATTTGTGAGACTCCTGACGGGCAAAAGCTAGTATATTTCACGAACAAAGCACTTCAGATACCTGAGTTCAGGTACCAACAGATTGAGAAGGTGGCCTTGACCCTCGTCAATCCAGCAAGAAGGCTCTGACATTACTTCCTGGCATACAAGATCATCATACGGACAAACCAACCCGTAAGACAACTCTTAGGTCGACTAGACATGGAAGGAAGAATGCTAAAATGGTCCTTGGAGATTTTGAAGTTCGACATCTAGTACGAAAGCAGGAAGGACCTCAAGGCCCAAGCTCTGTCTGACTTCATCGCAGAGATGACCGCTCACAGGCCTCCCACAGGGAAGGAGTACAAGTGGACCATATTTGTGGATGGAGCTTCCAGCTCGACACGAAGTGGAGCAGGAATCCTCCTTGAAAACAAGGAAGGCGTCGTGATTGATCATTCTCTCACTCTTTCCTTTCTGACCTCAAACAACCAGGCTGAGTACGAGGCCTTTCTCACAGGATTAAGACTCTCCGAGGACCTTGGCGTCCGAGATATACACATTTTCACTGATTCCCAAATTGTCGCATCTCAAGTTCAAGGGGGATACCAGGCTAAGAAAAAAAGCCTCATTGAATATTTAAACTTGGTCAGCGAACATATGAAAAAGTTTGACCAAGCAGAAATCATGCACGTGCCAAACGAACAGAACACGCGGGCTGACATACTTTCAAAGCTCGCGAGCACGAAGAAGAAAGGCGGGAACAAATCCTTCATACAAGAATCCCTTTCTCGCCCGAGCATTGAAAGGTCCACTGTACAGACCGAAGTGAATGCCATCGGGGACAACTCATATTGGATGGCCCAGATATTCAATTTCCCGACAAAGGGGGAGCTTCCCGTAGATCAAAGAGAGGCGAACACAACCAAACGACGGGTCTGCTCGCATGTTGTACTTGAACATAAACTTTGTCATCAGGGATTCTCCATACCACTCCTAAAATGTGTCGAAGAGTCCGTAATCCCTGAGATACTGTGGGAAATCCATAAGGGAATCAACGCCCAACACATAGGCGAAAGATCTCTAACACGAAAGGCGCTGCGAGCAGGATACTACTGGTCAGTTCACGAGTTTAAATCCCGAACGCAATCTTGAACTCGTCAGGATCCCTACTCCATTTTTCCTTGACACATTCGACATATGTCGACCATAACCAAGGTCAAGCACAAATCTCCAACCTTAGCAATACAAAACTTCATACAATAAGCAAGTCAGAAACAATGACGAGGAATTATTTATAAATAAATAAGCATGAAAAAAAAACAATGACATTCATAAATGCCGACCACGAAGGCCGATGCTGTTTAAATAATTACAAAATTAGGCACGACAGCCACGAATCCAAAATAAAATGAGAACGGGCACGCAGACCCTAAAAACTAATCAAATCTCATCTTCCTCGCCATTGTTTTTGGGGGGATAAAAGATCTTCCCATTAATCACTTGGTTGAACGGACCCGCTCCTTCGACCATAATCTCGACCCCTGGGTTCAGAATCCTCAGTTGCTCCACGGTCGTGTTGAAACCTTAGCCGAGGGTATCCATGACATCTTGATCGAGCACTTGGATGCGCACAATTAGCTCTGCTCTGGAAGCCATGCCCTTATGTGCCTCGGTTTCTTCTTCAGCTGGGGATATGATCCCTTCCAACTCTTTCGTTTGGGAAACCAGGCGCTCGTTTTCTTTGGTCATAACCTCCAGTTAGGGTCACAGCTCGTTTAGGTCCTTGAGAAGTCTAACCTGGGCCTAGAACTTTGACTCGTGATTAAGGAGGTCTCACTTTAATTTCTCATTCTTGGCCTTCAGCTTCTGAATCTTAGCATATGTTGCATTGAGATAGGCCTAAGAACTCGCGGCCTCGTCATTCAGCAATAGGGCTATCTCGAGCATCCTTATAACAGCGACCACATCCTCCGCTAAATTCTTTCAACGAACTTCCTTATCCTCAGACGAAATCTCCTCCCGCTCCTCCTCGTGCATGCCCAAGGATCTCTCCACGCTGAAAAGATCACGCTTTAGATAGCAAGGAGGCAGCACGAAGACCCCCGCGGGCACTTTGTCACCTTCGGTCACGACACCTTCAACATCCTCCACGCATTTCCTCTTCATCGTGGGCTCGCTGACGGGAATCTGGGCGGGCTCGCTAGGGGGAACCTGATTTTTTGGTGAAGAGGGGGAATCAATGACACGGGCCGCAGATTTGGCCTACTCTTGGAGCTGGGTGACCTTGTTCTTTGGCCCCAAAGTGGACGCGTTCTTGGGCCTCAAATTCAATAAGCGCTTGGAGAGGGACGCAATTCGACCTGCAATAAAAAAGAAACCATAAATCATGGGTTAAACAAGGATAATAACACAGGCACATCCCCGCATGAAAGGCAAGCAAAAGTAATATTCACGACCAAATCCCCTGCCTAAAAGCCTCATGGCTTCCTCGTCTGAGGAACATTCGAGCATGGCCTTCGTGTTGATGAACCTATTAACTAAGAGGTACTCCCCGTTGTTTTCGAAGAGGAGGTTGTTGTTCACGTCCACATACCTCGCAAGGGAGAAGCTCCTAACATAGGCCGCCAGCTTCTCATTGGAGAGTTGGTCCTGAACTTCCAAGTCCCCGAGCTTTACAACATAATACTCAGGCCTTTGCTCGAAGTGTTTCCATTGCCACTCGAGCGGAAATCAAGCCACGAGTCGGGTAACTTGTCGTCCATCCTCCACGCGGGTGTATAGGGAGTCTATGGTCGCGTCCGTTAAAGGTTTCACAATAAAGCACCTCTCTTTTAAGTGTCATACAGATTCTAGATAAGGCCTAAAGAGCTTCTCGAACTGTTCGAAGGACACCCACGCTTTGAAAGTGAAAGACACGGAAGAAGAGGGGCAGCGTGGCCCCTATTTACAGATACTCGCAGACAAGCTCGAACGCTCGCATGAACGCCAACATTTTTGGGTGAAGTTGAGAGAGCGCCAATTGAAGCCACTAAAAAACCCTCACTTGGAAATCATTGAAGGGCAAATGCATCCCCGCATCTTTAAATGCGAACTCGTACATGGGAAAACGTTTGCCCAGATACGTCGAGCAGATTCTTCAGTCGCGGTGGAGAATTTGAAGGATCCAGTAGGCAGGGGCCCCTTCTGCTCGTACCTCCGGACAAACAACTGACCCCATCGGTCTCACTACTTATTTTCCCACAAGATCCCTGGCACATTCAAATAAGTTTTCCCATACACGGGCAATAACTTGCTTCCTTTCAAAGGACTTCGACCATCCTTCCCGAAAAAATCCTCTCCGGCTATAAAAGCTGAACTTAAGTCATCACCCTTTCACCTAAGGGAAATAACTTAGGGGGGGTCCTGATCTAGACTGGGCCTGCACTTGTCCCCCGGTTGGGAGGCCCAATCTAACACCCTTGTATAAGGCCCAAAAGCAAGTAGCACAAGTTAGGGACCATTGGGCAAATCCCCACACATTCATTGGGGAACGTGGTCCACGTCCCCACATCACCGTTATCTTAACTGTCCTCTGGAAATCACGGGTCTAACCCCTATTCTCATGGAGTAATTGACCAGGAGGGAGTCTGCTTGCTGGACTCCATACACACGTAAGCCCTGAAAGTCTCCATTATTAGGCCTCAATGTGGGTCAATAATGGGGACCTTGGTCCAGCGCTAGGGGCTATAAATACCCTCTCTTTTGAGAGGGTCAAGTATTGAAAATTTTCTCACTCTCTTACTTGCTATCTCATTTTGAATCTCAATTTGGCATCAGAGTATCTTGCAGGTACTCCTCCACCTCACTCTCAAGTTCTGCTCAACGTAAGCTGTAACGGTCCATTCTGATCAAGTACAACCATATATATATATATATATATATATATATATATATATATATATATATATATATATATATATATATATATATATATATATATATATATATATATATATATATACCATCATATTCAACCTATTTTTATTACACTACGCCAAAAATAAGATTAGACAGCACACCTAAGGCAGCGCTTCTTATCAAAAGCGCTGCTAAAAGTCCATTTTAAAAACACGGGTATTTGGTCGTATACCTTAAACAACGCTTTCTAAAAAAGCGCTACCTAAGGGGGTGAATGTGGTTTGATAAAGCGCTGCTAAAGAGGGGGTGTTAGAAGCATTTTTAAAAGCGCTGCCTAAAGGGTGGGCTTATGCAGCGCGTTGTGAAAGTGTTGCCTAAAGGGGGTGAATATGGTTTGATAAAGCGCTGCTAAAGGGGTTAGGTACTGAAGAGCTTCCTAAAGGGTGAGCTTACAAAGCGCTTTTTAAAAGCGCTTCCTAAAGGGTGGGTTTAAGCAACACTTTGTGAAAGCGCTTCCTAAAGGAGGTGAATGTGGTTTGATAAAGTGCTGCTAAAAGGGATAGGTATTGTAGTGCTTTGGAGAAGTTCTGCCTAAAGGGTGGACTTATAAAGCGCTTTTTAAAAGTGCTGCCTAAAGGGTGGGCTTACGCAACGATTTGTAAAAGTGCTGCCTAAAAGAGGGGATTAAGCAGCGCTTTCTACTATAAGTGCTGGCTAAGGGTGGGCTTACGCAGCACTTTTGAAAGCGCTGCCTAAAGTCCTGTTATCAAAAAAATAAAACACGGCCAATATCACAGTAACGTTATTATTTTCAGAAAATAGGTTTTTTCTCTCCTCTTCTCACGCACACGCACAATACGAATGCGAATAACCTTCTTCAATTGAATCTTCCATTTTTTGTTTGATTCTCAACGAAAATAGATTATATTTATTCCACAATCAAGGTTCTCATCCTTTCTTCCATTCAAGACCGTTCTCATCCTTTCTTCCATTCAAGACCGTTCTCATCCTTTCTTCCATTCACAACCATGGTTTTCTTCTCCTCTAGGTACGATTTTTGATATATTTGATAATGTTGATATATAATATTGCATTTGGTTTGGTTGATATTGTTGATTTAGTGTTGATAATGTTGCATTATGTTGTGTTTTGTGTGGCATGTGGTTTTTTCATGTAAGGTGTTAGTGAAAATGTCACAATGAGTTTTACATGTAAGGTATTTGTGTAAATGTCACAATGAGTATTGTATGTATTGATTGAGAGAAAATATGTTTCTATACAATTAATCGAGCTATAAATTTTAGTTTGTGAGGTTGTCGTAATAACACTTATAGTGTTGAAATTAAAAGCACTTCACATAGAGTTAAAATTGAAATTGAAAGAAATCATATAGTTGATGGTGTAAAGTTGATAATATAAGTGATTATTTGATGATAATGTAAAGTTGAAACGATAATATAAATATTAGTGATAATATAGAATAGAAATGATAATATATATAGTTGATGGTGTATATAAATATTCTTGACGGTCATCGATAATATAAATATTCTTGATGCATGGTGTATAAATATTAGTGATTATTTACTGTTGTTTTATTAGTTTAATATTATTTTATTAGTAAAATATTTGTTAAAAAGAATATTAGTGATTATTTAATGATGTATACATATATGTTTAATATTGTATAAATATTCTAATGTAACTCTTATTCTATAGATTTTTTTATTATAATGAAATTAATTGCTCATTTATATAGGTTACTTATGAAGAGTGAAGTTTCTGAGCATTTCCAAGAATATTACACTGTGTGGTTTCAAAAGTTGCTGACTTCTCTACAGGTATTTAGTTGCTCTTTTAATTTGCAATAGTTGCTTGAATAATTATAGTATTTTTATTTTCGATAAATATGCCTAATTGGTATTAAGCTTTTTAGTCTCTGTCCTTTTTTTTTAAAGTATTGTTTTTGTTTAGCTTACTTAATAGTAAGACCATGCATAAAAAATGGATGTCTGCCAATCGATTTTCCAAAGAGTACGATAATGGGGTATTGGAATTCGTTAAGTTTGTTGATAAACACTGCGGAAGACGCCAATCGAATGAAATGTCCTTTCTTAAGTTGTTGTTTTGTGGATCGATTGACTTAGTTGGGTTGCAATCGCATTTATTGAGGCGTGGAATTGATCGAAGTTACACATGTTGGATATTCCATGGTGAGAAAAGTAACGAGAATGTTGAACCGGGGGATAATACGACATATGCTTCAGACGATAATGACACAGATATATACGATTGTGATCGAGTCGAAGAGATTGCAGAAGCACTTGAAGAAGATCTTCAGGATTGTCCCAAAATGTTTGAGAGGTTGGTAAGTGATGCAGAGAAACCGTTGTATAAAGGTTGCACTAAATTCACAAGATTGTTTGTGGTATTAAATTTGTACAACTTAAAGACAGACAATGGATGGTCGGATAAAAGTTTCAGAGTTATTAGCCATTATGAGAGATATGCTTCCGAAAGATAATGTTCTTCCTAATCGAACCTATAAGGCCAAAAAAATGTTGTGCTCTATTGGCATGAGCTATGATACGATACATGCTTGTCCAATGATTGCATTTTGTTTCGAAACGAATATGCATCGTTAAATGAGTGCCCTAAATGCGGTTTATCTCTATATAAGAAAAAATTGTCTCCAGCAAAATTCTTATGGTGAATAGAAAGTGCTTGTGAAATAACAAGCACTGCCTAAAAGGGGACTTTAGAAAGCGCTTAAAAATAAAGCGTTGCCTAAAATATAAAAAAAGAGGAAAAAATACATTAGACAACGCTTTCTGAAACGCTGTCTAAAGTAAAAGCGCTGCTATAGACACACTATAGAAAGCACTTACAATGTTAAAAGCGCTGCCTAAAATATAAAAAAAGAGAAAAAAATACATTATACAACGCTTTCTGAAGCGCTGTCTAAAGTGAAAGCACTGCTATATGCACACTATAGAAAGCGCTGCCTATAGGGGCCTTTAGAAAGCGTTGTCTAAAGTCTACATTAAACAGCGCTTTCACATAGACAAAAAGCGTTGCCTATGGTTACAGCAGCGCAAGAATAGGCATCGCTTATAAGCGTTGTCTATGGCAAAAAAAAGCGCTGCCTATTCTCTTATATGGCATAGTGATAGGTATGAAAATATAGGTACACCTATAAGGTTTTATAGGCTTTTTTTAATAGTTTAAATCTGACTTATTGTTTGTCTGATCTAGTCCAACCTTACATAGACTAGGCTATAGATTCCTGTAAGCCGGTCTAGCCTATTACAACTCTTAATTACAAGTATTAGTTTTTTTCTACTTTTTTTTAAATAGATTTTTTTATACTAAAAACTACACTCATTCATTCAAATTGATAGAATACATCAAATAATACAAATTCAAATTCGTTATAAACTGAATAGGATGAATCAGCGGACAAACTCACAACACCCATGTTAATAGCATATAATGACAAAATGCCTACAAATGTGACAAAGCCTACAAATATGACGAAATTGAAATATTTGGAATACCCATGTCTCCGAGTCAACAACGTTGAGGACGTCAAACTCATTGGTTGAATATGCACTGAGTCAAAACTAATATGTCAATCTGAATCGAACAAACACCGCACTAAAGACGAAAAAACCAAATAACACCACAATAAGACGATGATCAACACAGTGTCGTACTAAGACGACGAAACCCCAAAGGAAAAAACTAAAAATATATGTGAAATCACTTATTTGAATGAAAAGGAAAGATAAAAGAATTCATAGAGCAATTTTGAATAAAAAATTAACCCTAAAACCACCATTTTTAGAGGATGAAGAACAAGAGAAAACTAAAATTTAGGATTGAAGAAAGAAGGTGTTCTTTTTAAATAGATATTATACTCGTGTTTGTCTCATACCATTTAGATATCCACCAAACAGATATTCGTAGATTTATAAATACTATTTGCAATTTTTTATAAATATTTATAAATACTATTATTTAAATAAGATTAAAAAATTATAATTAACTAAATTATTTATCTCCTTTAAAAACATAAAATAACAGTTTCAAATTTAATATATAATAATAATAATAATAATAATAATAATAATAATAATAATAATAATAATAATTACATTGTATTCCTTCTTTTATTGAACAATTATATTATACTTGATATAAATAATAATAATAATAATAATAATAATAATAATAATAATAATAATAATAATAATAATAAAATAATAATAATAATAACAACAACAATAATAATAATAATAATAATAATAATAGTAATAATAATAATAATAATAATAATAATAATAATAATAAATTAAACAAATTAATATTTAAATAATTTTGATAGTTATTGATAGATATTAACAACTATTACTATTTTCTGTTTTCTTTAATTGTAACTTAAACATAAAACATTACACCCTCCATCTCAAAAAGAGTGTTCCATTTCCAAAATACTTTATTTTGTGATTTTTTATAAATAACTTTGACTTTCTTTTGAAAAGTGGCCAATAAACTCAATTTGTCTATTTTATATGTTGATTTTCCAAAAACTGATCTGTCAAAAGTATCATTTATTTATTAGTATATTTTAATTTTAGCTTTTTATACTCTAAAATTATATTGGAAAAAATTGCATATAATATATTGACTTATATTTTTTAATATAAAAATTGACTTAAATTTAGAGGCAATTTTTATCTAAATAGAATTTATAATTAAGCACTAAAGAAGTAATTAGGTTAAAAAATTATAGATCTTTTAAATTTTTAATAGAAAATTAATTATTTTTTCTCAATTATATCATCTGATTCTGAAATATATTGGTATTAATATACTTATAAATCCTAAATTAAAAAAAAAAAGTAACTTATGGAGAATGAACGTATATTTTTAATATTTAGTTAAAGGTTTTGCAGTTAGTTTGGTTTGATTACAAGCTAGACAATCACTTGGTCAATAAAAATTATATATGATTCAATTTGAAATATTTTAAATTTTGTTTAATAATTTAATTTAATCCATATAAATCTAAAATTATTATTGTAGAATAAAAGTAATAAGATTTGATTATTTTTTAAATAAATAAAATAAAAATATATTGATTAATTTTATAAGATAATAATATTATTAAAATAATATAAACAAATAAATTATATTCTTATTGAATGAGAAACTAATTAATTAGAGAGCAATTCAATATTTTATATGATATAAAAATAAAAAGTGTTATGTTGTGGAAATAGAAATGGATAGGACTGGTAAACTACAACGAGCGAGGCTTTTTAAGGGTGCTCAATGATGTGGCAATATGGATCGGTGGTTGTGACCATGGTGCATTTTGGATAGAATGTTCTCCGATGTGATAAATCAATAGAAAGGTGTTCGTGCAAGGTAATGGAAGGAGAGATATAGAATAAACAATGAATGATAATAAAGAAGACTACTTCTTAATATTCAAATAGAGGAATGAATTTGGGATACAATATTGATAGCCTAGGTAACATATTTATACTAAAAATTGAAAATACCAAAAGGCCCTAATAAAGAGTAAGTATTGGGAATTGTGGACATTAAATAAATTACATTTCCAATACCATCCCTTAATTTAGATAATCTATCAGAAGCTAACAACACCAATTTCATCTCTTAAGCAAAGAAATTGATCTGTTTTAACTGCCTTCGTCAGAAGATCTGCAAGCTGTTTCTGAGTGCTACAGTGCAGAACTTCTAACACTCCTTTCTGAACTTGATTTCTGAGAAAGTGATACTTCGTCTCAATGTGCTTGCTTCTTCCATGTAGCACTGGATTCTTGGCAAGATTAATTGCAGACTTATTATCAATCATCAGCTTCAGAGGTTCCTCAACCTCAACCTTTAAATCATGCAGGAGATTCAGAAGCCAAACTGCTTGACAAGCAGCTACAACACCTGCGATATACTCAGCTTCACATGTTGACAGAGCTACAACAGGCTGTTTCTTGGAACTCCAAGAAATGGGACCTCCCAGAAATTTAAACAAGTATCCAGAGGTACTTCTCCTGTCCACTCTGTCTCCGCACCAGTCAGAATCAGAATAACTTACTAATTCTGACTTTGTCTTTCTTTCAGAAGGAAACAACACTCCATATTTCAGAGTTCCCTTAATATATCTCAGAATTCTGACAGCAGCTTGGAAATGAGACCACTTGGGATTACTCATGAATCTGCTGACCAATCCAACTGCATAACAAATGTCAGGTCTAGTATTACATAAATACCTTAGGGAGCCAACCAGCTGTTTGAAGATTGTAGAGTCAACAGAATCACCATCAGAGTCAGAATCCAATTTTTGATTGGTTTCTGATGGTGTCACAGCAACTTTGTAGTTCTGCAGCTTAAATCTCTTCAGAAGTTCTTGTTCATATTTTAACTTGTGCAGAATGATACCCTTCTTCGAGTACATAATCTCCATTCCTAGGAAATATGTCATTTTTCCTAGATCTGTCATTTCGAACTCATTCATCAGAACTTCCTTGAACTTCTTTATATCTTATGGGCAGCTACCTGTTAGCAAGATGTCATCAACATAGAGACACACCGGAATCATATTGCTATCAGAGTGTTGTACATAAACTCCATATTCCATCTCACACTTCTGAAACCTCTGCTTCTTGAAAAATGAATCAATTTTCAGATTCCAAGCTCTAGGCGCTTGCTTCAGTCCATATAGAGCCTTATTTAACCTGTATACCATCCCTTCCTGATTCTTTTTCACAAATACAGAAGGTTGTGACACGTAAACTTCTTCCTGTAATGGACCGTTCAGAAATGCTGACTTCACATCCAGGTGCATTAAAGGCCAATTTCTGTTTGCAGCTAAAGCAATCACCAGTCTGATTGTTTCATGCCTAACTACAGGTGCAAACACCTCAAAATAATCTAGCCCAGGTTTCTGAAGAAAACCTCTAGCTACTAGTCTAGCTTTGTGTTTGCCAATGGAACCATCTGGCTTAAGTTTCAACTTAAAAACCCATCTGACGCTGATGGCTTTTTTCTTATCTAGAAGTTTAGTCAATTTCCAAGTTTTGTTCCTTTCTATTGCCTCAAGTTCTTCTTTCATGGCATTAAGCCATTCTTTCTTCTTGAGAGCTTCTTCAATGCCCACTGGTTCAGAATCTACTAACATGGCACACTGAACGACTTCTCCTTCAGAGTCAACGTCATTATCCTGCAGCATGTCAAAATCTGCAAACCTTCTGGGTTTTTGTCTGATTCTCTATGGTCTTTGAGCTTGTTCTGAAGCTGCACCAGAACTACTACTATCAGAGTTACCACCTTCAGAGTTTTCCCTTCCAGAACTATGATTACCACCAGATTCTGGATCATCATCAGTATCTGGATCATCTTCTTCTAACTCTTCTTCAGAATCTTCAGGATCTTCAGAATCAGATTCATCTTCTGATCTTTCTAAAACATCTTCAGAGGATAACTCTGGTGTTGGCACTACACCAGAATCAGATTGAGATTTGTTCCAATCCCATGCTTCAGACTCTTTCACCACAACGTCTCTGCTGACTTCAACTTTATTAGTTTCTGGACAATAAAGCTTATACACACCTGTACTGTGGTACCCCACCAGCAACATTATTTTGCTTCTATCATCCAGTTTTTGTCTTCTAGCTTCTGGAACGTGTTTGTAACAGACAGAGCCAAACACCTTCAGATGACTGACACTCTGCTTATCTCCAGTCCATTTCTCTAAAGGAATAGCTTCCTTCAGTTTCTTCGTTGGACACCTGTTCAGAATGTATGTTGATGTGGCAACAACTTCTCCCCATAGCACGTGAGGTAGCTTTTTCTCTTTCAGCATGCTTCTGGTCATATCAAGCAGAGTTTTGTTTCTTCTTTCAGCAAGACCGTTGTGTTGAGGAGTATATGGAGCAGTAACCTCATGTTCTATTCCATTTTCCTCACAAAACTTCTGAAACACAGTAGAGTTATACTCACCTCCACCATCTGTTCTCAGAATTTTTAACTTCTGACCACTCTGCTTCTCAGCCTTCACCTTGAATTTCTGGAACTCAGTAAACACTTCATGCTTGAACTTGATAAGTGTTACCCATGTCATTCTTGTGAACTCATCCACAAAAAACACAAAGTAATTGTTTCCTCCAAGTGAAGGTACTGGAAATGGTCTACACACATCAGAATGTACTACTCCTAGAGCATGTTTCTCTCTGGGGGCTACTTCTGATGTAAATGGCAATCTAGGTTGCTTACCTTTCATGCATATCTCACATGACTTCTCAGGCTTCACAATTTTCGAAATACCACGTACGAGCTTCTTAGAACATAGATGCCCTAAGCTTCTATAGTTTAAGTGCCCTAACCTCTTATGCCACAGCTTACTGTTACTTTCAGCACCTTCTGCACTAAGGCACGTTGCTTCAGCTGTTTCTACATTCACCTTGAATGTTCTGTTGCCTCCTTGTTCAGACTTCATAATTAACTTCTGATTGGAATCATACAACGTCAGAAGATTGTTTTTCATAACAACTGAAAAACCATTCTCAATCAGCTGACCTACGCTCATCAGATTGCTTCTAATACCAGGAACATACCAGACGTCTTTGATCAGAATGTCTTTCCCATTCTTCACTCTAATTCTGACATCTCCCATACCTTCTACATTAAGATACTTATCGTCAGCACATCTGATCTTTGTACTCCTTCTGGAGTCAAAGTCTGTCAGCCATTGTTTGTTTCCAGTTAAATGATTTGAGCAGCCAGTGTCCATATACCACCAATCTTCTGAGCATTTTTCATCAGAGTCAGAGGCCATTAGTAGTACAGGTTCATCATCAGAGTTTCTTTTAGCCATATATGCTTATTCTGATTTCCTATCCCAGTTTGACCTACAACCTCTGGCAAAATGGCCCAATTGTTTACAGGAGTAACATTGAACCTTCCTTTTGTCATACCTCTCTTTACCTTTATGATACTTCTTATCATCAGAGGTTGAGGCTCCTGACTTCTGGAATCTATCACCACGTCTATTCTGCTTCTGGTCTTTCTTGACAAAAGAAGCCTTCAGAGCTTGCTCAGCTTCTCTCTCAGAAGTTCTCTCAGACAGACGTAACTCCTGTGCTTCTAAGCTGCTTTGTAATTCTTCTATTTTCATGGTTTCTAGATTTTTAGAATGTTCAATAGAAACAACAATGTAATCAAACTGAGGAGTGAGCGACCTCATAATCTTCTCTATGATTACCTGTTCAGTCAGAGTTTCTCAACACGCCTTCATCTCGTTAGTGATCAGAATCACTCTGGAGATATATTCAGAAACTTTCTCACTGCTCTTCATGTTCAGGTTCTCATATTGTTTTCGTAGGGATTGAAGATTCACCTTCTTTACTGATGCGTCACCACCGTAACATCTCGTCAGTAAATCCCATGCCCCTTTAGACGTTGTTGAATCAACAATCTTCTCGAACACATTTTCATCCACACACTGATGGATATAGAACAGAGCTTTCTGGTCCTTTTTTCTCATCAACCTCTCAGCAGTTCTCTGTTCTTCAGTTGCATCTGCTGCAGCTGGTACATAACCATCTGTAACCAGATCCAGAACATCTTGTGCATCGAACAGTACACGCATTTGTATCATCCATCTGTTCCAGTTTTTGCCATTAAAAACTGGAAGTTTAGTGTTCAAACTACCGTCTCCACTCATTTTAAACCTTGCACGGATTTTTTAGATCTTAAACACACTGTTTCCCAACCCACAGAATCAAAATTCTGTTCAGAATTTTGTTCAAGATTTTAACAGAAAATCAAAGAACAAAACTCAAACACACAGCTCACAACCACTCGTGTTTCCTGGGAAAAACAGAACCAAAAGCTCTAGATACCAATTTGTTGGTGCAAGGTAATGGAAGGAGAGGTAAAGAATGAACAATGAATGATAACAAAGAGGACTACTTCTTAATATTCAAATAGAGGAATGAATTTGGGATACAATATTGATAGCCTAGGTAGCATATTTATACTAGAAATTGAAAATGCCAAAAGGCCCTAATAAAGAGTAAGTATTGGGAATTGTGGACATTAAATAAATTACATTTCCAATAAAAGGGGTACTTACATGGTTAGTCTTCTAACACCTAAGTTAGTTTGAGATTCAAGATAATTATAATGAGAGTGAAGATTAGAGATATTGTATTTGAAAATCCTTTGTGAAGGTATTTATACATTCAGCTTAATGGAGCACGTTAGATAAATGGGTTTCGTGTTATTGGGCATTTGGCTGGCGCGGAGTAGTGTGTCATTGGGCCTTTGGCCGATACAGAACAATTTCCCCAAGACTCGTCGGGTACTCTGGATACAGGGGGAGTCTTTTAGTAGTCGTGGTCGGTCTTTAAGAGTGGTTTTCCAAGCGTCGACTAACATGCATTGCTTTGGTTTTGCCAAAGTGTAGTGGGGAACGCGAGCACTAAATGAAGTCTCATCATTGAAACGTTTTGTCGTTTTCCTCTTGATGTGTGACCTAAAAAGGTATGAAGTGGCATGGCGTAGTATAACACCCCAAAATAGTTAGATTATTTATTTAATTATTTGATTAATTTATGTTGAGTATTTGTCACTTAATTTTGATGTTTATGTGATGTATGGATGATCATGATGCTTGATATGATGTTTTGTGTGGTGTATGATGGGGTGGTAGGAATTAAGAAGGTATAGAGTATTTTAGAATAATTTATATAATTAGAATAATTATTGAAATTATTTTAATTAGTTAAATAGAATAACAATAAGAGGTAGAAGTTATGAGGTCAAAATGGTAAATTGTAAATGGATAAGTGAGGGTAAGACGGGGAAGATCATAGAAAGAGTCCAAAGGTTAAACAAGGAATAGAGGGAAGAAAGTCTTATTCTGTGCAATCGTGAAAAGAGAAGAACGTTGTGAAGAGAGTTAGGGCACGAAAAAACTAAAAGAGATTTGATAGAACGCGAAGAGAAATCAATTGCTAGGAGAAATCTAAGGTAAGGAGATTTATCATTGTTATTATAATTGATCTAAGATTTAGATAATTGTAGGTTGTGTTGGGGTTTTAGGATGATGATGTTAATATGATGCTTTGATGAAAATTGGTGAAATTATGATGTTTTCTTGCAAAGAATCGATGCATATGATGTATGATAAGACATGTGCCGTGGAGAAATCGTGTAGAAATTGGGACTGTGCAGTGCAAAAATCGCAACAAGAAAGTCTTGTTCACGCTGCAGCATTCAGCGATGGATGTGCATCGCCGGGCGATGAAGCCTCGCTCCATCAGCACCAGGCGAGTAAGAAGCGATGGGATTGGGTGAAAAACATAGCCCCTGGATTTTGTATGGAGGATGGTCTGTCGCTGGAGCATCGTCGGGCGATGCAGAGGCGTGAGAAGAGTGCAAGGCAAGCAAGATGCAGCGTCGGGAAGTAGATACCAGAAAGTAAAAATGGTGCTAATGCTCCCTCAATGTTGGGCGAGCCTCGGGCGAGCATCCAACTTCGCCAGGAGAACACCAGGCGATGGACAACAATATTATTTTAAAAGTATCATAACTTGAGTTTCAAGACTCCGATTGACGCACCGTTTAAAGTGTTAGGAAGATAATGTGATGAACTATACCTTGGTGGAATAATAAAAGTCATATTATTTTCTTCTCCATTATCTATGCTTAGATGAATAATACGATTGAGTGATTATTTTAGTATGGTGTATGTGTATACAAAGAATTGTTGATGCTATGATGATGTTGTTTCGTGTTATAAAGCATGTGTTAATATTTATGATGATTATATGAATGATAATGCATTTTAACTAACAATAGTCATTTGGTTATTAAAGATGTTTCACATCATACATTTATGGCATAAGTGAGGGCGTAGCCAAGTGATGGTTGCAAGATTTTGTTCCAGTGAGTTTTGTAGGACGGATAGTCCAATTATGGCCTCAATACCATAGTGTGGATTGAGTGAAATTTGTGATGTGCTCTGGTTCTAATATGGAATCAATCCTATTGGTGGGGATCTTTGAAGATAACGATGTCAGTGTCATTAGTGAAGTTTTGGTATTACATGCATGAATCTAAAGAAGTTGCATTGCATTATATGTGGCATTACATGATGATTTGATTGACTGATGCTTTATGGATGCGTGTTTTTTATAATTGTTAATTGATGATATTAACATGTGTCAGATGCTTATTATGATTCTTAAAGGTGTGAGTATGACATGAGTTTATGATGGTGTGTTTCTTTGGTGTTGTATCATAACTACTATGTTTACTCCTTATGTCTTTTATAAGGATTATGATTTACTCACCCTTACTGCTTGGAAATGTTGCCTCTATATGTGGGTAACTTGCAGCTAATCAAGAATAGTTCGCCAAGGCTTAGTGGATAGCTTCGGAGTGTGTTCTTTATTTCCTGTAGAATAAAAGGGTCTTGCTCTGATATGTAACATCGGGGATGGGATTGTTTGTTTTGAATAATCATGTTTGTAGGTGTTTAGGTATTGGCTTGCATTTTTGGTAAATCCCAAGTGTATGTGTGAATGTCATGACTGATGTCATAACATTCTAGTTCAGTTTGTACTGGTTCATTAGGTACCTTTGCAGAAAAATATTGTAATTCAAATACTGATGCTTATAAGTGTGTATCTGAGCATTTTGCAAAATGATCACATTTTGCTAAGTCAGCAGACAGGTTTTCTCAGATGTCATAACAGATGTTATGACATCCTGTTCTGAACTAACAGGATTGCAGGATTGGATAAGTCTGAGTTTTTTCAGGAAATAACTCAGTCCTTGCTGAACAGAATCCTGCGTTTTCTGAGGGACAACCTAGCTCAACCCTAACCTGGTTAATAAAGTCCTGTGACCTGGTCTTTAGGTCAAACGGAATTAACCCTAGGTTTTTGGAAACCCTAACTGAAGTTGCAGCTGCTATATATTCAACAGAGCTGCTGTTTTTCAAGCATGGATTTTATTGATTAGAAGATCATTTGTAATCTGTATAGATTTGATTATTGTACTCCAAGCAATTATCATTGATAAGTGCATTGGAATAGGTTTCTAATTGTAAGGGTTGTGTAGCACTCTAAGCTTTGAAGTAAGAGTGTTTGAATGTTCCTTGACTAAAGCTGTGAAGCAGAGTCAAGTTAGTTGTGTACATCACTCAAAGCTGTGAAGCAAGAGTGATTGTGTTGCTTGATTAAAAAGCTGTGAAGCTTAATCAAGTGTTAGTTTTTGAAGAGTGTCTTCATCAATTCTTAAGTCAAATTGGTTTATGTATCACTGCTGTGATTGAGGGGGAGTGAGTAGGAACTCAGGTTTAAGTTGTACTTAGATTGGAATTGCATTGGGTAGGTCTTAAGTGAAGGAGATAAACTGGTTGGTTTATTCCTGAATTAACATCTCTTATAGTGGATTTCCTCCCTGGCTTGGTAGCCCCCAGAGTAGGTGTTGTTGCACACTGAACTGGGTAAACAATTGACTGTGTTCTTTATTGCTTTTGTATTTACTGTCATATAGTAAGTCAGATACGGTGTCATAACATTGGACGTGACATTGAGTATCTGCAGCCAGAATTTCAATTGGTATCAGAGCAGGCACCCTGCCTGTATTACTGGGTGAGATCTAGGGATATCACTTTCTGGCACTATGGACAAAGAAGGAGTTTTTGGAAATAGACCACCCATTCTGGACGGGACTAATTATGACTACTGGAAACCTCGTATGATTGCCTTCCTAAAATCTCTGGACAAAAAGGCTTGGAGAGCTGCTGACAGAGGATGGATTCATCCCACCATAACTGAGATAGATGGGACAATCAGTCTGAAGCCTGAGGAAGATTGGAGTAAAGAAGAAGATGAGTTAGCTCAGGGAAATTCAAAAGCTTTAAATGCCTTGTTCAATGGAATTGATAGAAACATTTTCAGACTAGTACATCAATATGAACTGGCCAAGGAAGTTTGGGACACTCTCAAAACTACTCATGAGGGCACTTCCAAAGTAAAAATGTCAAGGCTTCAGATGTTGACTACCAAATTTGAGAATCTAAAAATGATGGAAGATGAAACCATTCATGAGTTTCACATGAACATCTTGGAGATTGCCAACACCTCAGGAGCACTGGGAGAAAAGATGTCAGAAGAAAAACTGGTGAGGAAGATTCTCAGATCCTTGCCTAAAAGATTTGCAATGAAGGTAACTGCCATAGAGGAAGCCCAGGACATTAGCAAGTTGAAAGTGGATGAACTTATTGGGTCTCTTCAGACTTTTGAGATGGGAATCACTGATAATGGTGTCAAAAAGAACAAGAGCATAGCTCTTATGTCCAACACTGATGTTGAAGAGAACATTTCAGAAGCTGTAGCCATGCTAGGAAGACAGTTCAACAAACTCATCAAAAGAATAGATCCAAAGTCAAGGTCTAATGTTCATAACATTCCCTCTAACATTGACAGTTCCAGCAGAAGACCAAGGTCAGAAGAGAAGGGAGTTCAAGGCAGAGGAATTCAATGCCATGGTTGTGAAGGATATGGGCATATTCGAGCTGAATGTCCTACCTTTCTTAAGAAACAAAAAGGAATGACAGTTACTTGGTCTGACTGTGATTCAGAAAGTAATTCTGAAGATGAGACTGCCAAACGAGTTACTGCTTTAACTGGTGTTTGTACCTCTGAAAGTGACATCAGTGATGAAGAGGTGACTTTTGAAGAACTGGCTGATACTTACAAAGAATTGTGTATCAGAAGTACTGAAGTCTGTGTGTAGAATGAGAAACAATCAAAACTCATCTTAAAGATGGAAGCTGAGAAAAGGGCAAATCTTGAAACTATAAGCCATCTGGAAGGAAAAGTTCAATTGCTGAACTCACAACTAAATCAAATGACCAAATCTGTCAAGATGTTGAAAAATGGGACAGACAAATTGGAAGAAATCCTACAGGTTGGACAAAATGTGGGAAATAAATCTGGTCTAGGATTTATGGAAGCAACGAAATCTGGTTCTGATAAGCAAATGTCAAAACAGATGTCTCAACACAACTCTCGACATCAGGAACAGAAACACATGAGGAAAAGGTACCAAAGATGGAAATGTCATCATTGTGGTAGATATGGCCACATAAAGCCCTTCTGCTTCAGATTACATGGATACCCTAATCAGAACTCAGGTGTCAAACCTAAGTCTAAAAAGGTACCACATGCTCCTCAATGGAAGAAAAAGGCTACTGCACTGATAGCTCACACTTCCCTGAGGGTCTCTGCAAAGGAAGACTGGTACTTTGACAGTGGATGTTCCAGACATATGACTGGAATCAAGAACCTCCTCAATAATGTTAAGCCTCACACCACCAGTTTTGTGACCTTTGGAGATGGGGCTAAAGGTGAAATCAAAGGAGTTGGTGATTTGGACTGCCCTGGAGTTCCAAGTCTAAATGAAGTACTGCTGGTGAAAGGACTGACCGCTAATATCATTAGTATCAGTCAACTGTGTGATCTAGGATTCAAGGTCAATTTCTCAAAATCTGAATGCCTTGTAATCAATGACAAACAAGAGATAGTAATGAAAGGAGTCAGATCCAAAGACAACTGTTACTTATGGGAGGCTGAGAACACTAATTTCTCATCTGTGTGTTCCATTGCAAAGGAAGAAAAAGAGGTGAAACTGTGGCACCAAAAACTTGGCCATCTTCATCTAAGGGGTATGAAGAGGATTATCTCCTTGGAGGCAGTCAGAGGGATTCCAAAACTGCAAATTGATGAAGGAAGAGTCTGTGGTGAATGTCAAGTTGGTAAGCAGACGAGGATGTCACACCCAAAGTCAAGACATCTGACCACCTCTAAGGTTCTAGAACTCCTCCATATGGATCTGATGGGACCAATGCAAGTAGAGAGTCTTGGTGGTAAAAGATATGCCTATGTGGTTGTGGATGACTTTTCCAGATTCACCTGGATTAATTTCATTAGGGAAAAATCAGATGCATTTGAAGTTTTTAGAGAACTGTGCAAGAGAATTCAAAGAGAGAAGGAAGGATGTATTGTCAGAATCAGAAGTGATCATGGCAAGGAATTTGAAAACAGCAAGTTTGATGACTTCTGTGCTTCAGAAGGAATCAGTCATGAGTTTTCTTCTCCCATAACACCTCAGCAAAATGGAGTTGTGGAAAGAAAAAACAGGACCATACAAGAATCTTCCAGAGCAATGTTACATGCCAAAAGACTTCCTATGTATTTTTGGGCTGAAGCTATGAATACAGCTTGCTATGTTCATAACAGGGTCACCTTGAGAAAGGGAACCTCATCCACCATATATGAACTCTGGAAAGGAAGAAAACCAACTGTGAAGTACTTCCATGTGTTTGGTAGCAAATGCTATATTCTGTCTGATCGTGAACAAAGAAGAAAACTGGACCCCAAAAGTGATGAAGGCATATTTCTAGGGTACTCCTCAAACAGCAGAGCTTATAGAGTATTCAACTCCAGAACCAAAACCATGATGGAATCAATAAATGTTGTAATTGATGACTATCATGAAGAAATAGATGTTCCTTGTACTGTTGAGACATTCTTTGAGACTTCAACCCAACAGGATGACCTACCCAACTCCACCACAATAGAATCTGAATCAAAGGAAGCTAGCAAGATTCCTTCCATCAGAATTCAGAAGGATCATCCAAAAGAGCTCATCATAGGAGATCCCAATAGTGGAGTCATCACAAGATCTAGAGAAATCATCTCAAACTCTTGTTTTGTGTCCAAAATGGAACCAAGAAATGTCAAGGAAGCCTTAACTGATGAATATTGGATTGGTGCAATGCAAGATGAACTGAACCAATTCAAGCAACATGAAGTTTGGGAACTGTTTCCTAGACCTGAAGGAACTAACATCATTGGGACAAAATGGATATTCAAGAACAAATCAGATGCTGAAGGAGTTGTCACCAGAAATAAGGCAAGACTTGTTGCTCAAGGATACACCCAGGTTGAAGGGGTTGATTTTGATGAAACCTTTGCACCTGTAGCCAGGTTGGAATCAATCAGACTCTTGTTGTCAATTGCTTGTCTTCTGAAGTTCAAGTTATTTCAGATGGATGTGAAAAGTGCCTTCCTAAATGGGTACTTAAATGAGGAAGCTTATGTGGAACAACCTAAAGGTTTTGTGGATCCAACCCATCCTGATCATGTCTACAAACTGAGAAAAGCTCTATATGGCCTGAAACAAGCTCCTAGAGCATGGTATGACCGGTTAACAAAGTTTCTCTCAGACAAAGGCTACAGAAAAGGAGGCTTGAACAAAACTCTCTTTGTCAAAACTGAAGGAGGGAAGTTGATGACATAGTGTTTGGAGGAATGTCAGAACATATGGTTAAACACTTTGCTGACCAGATGCAGGCTGAATTTGAAATGAGTCTCATGGGAGAACTAACTTATTTTCTTGGACTACAAGTCTCACAGATGGAGGACTCAATCTTCTTATCTCAAAGCAAGTATGCTAAGAATATTGTAAAGAAGTTTGGTATGGAGAATGCAAGTCACAAAAGGACTCCTGCTCCTACTCATCTAAAGCTTTCCAAAGATTCAAGTGGGGTTAAGGTGGATCAAAGTCTATACAGAAGCATGATAGGAAGCTTGTTGTACTTAACTGCCAGCAGACCTGATATTGCCTTTGCAGTTGGAGTTTGTGCTAGATACCAAGCTGATCCCAAAGTCAGTCATATCAATCAAGTGAAGAGAATTTTGAAGTATGTAAGTGGCACTTACAACTATGGATTGATGTATACTCATGGCTGTGAACCAGCTCTGACTGGCTACTGTGATGCTGATTGGGCTGGTAGTGCTGATGATAGAAAAAGCACCTCTGGAGGATGTTTCTTTTTGGGAAGTAATCTGGTTTCCTGGTTCAGCAAGAAACAAAATTGTGTGTCTCTTTCAACTGCTGAAGCTGAATACATTGCAGCTGGTAGTAGCTGCTCTCAAATGATATGGATGAAACAGATGCTCACTGAGTATAATGTCACACAAGATGTTATGACATTGTACTGTGACAATCTGAGTTCAATCAACATATCCAAGAATCCCATTCAGCATAGCAGGACCAAACATATTGACACACGACATCACTTTATCAGAGACCTTGTAGAAGAGAAGACAATCAAATTGGAACATGTTGCCACTGAGCTACAGCTGGCTGACATTTTTACCAAGGCTTTGGATGCAAACCAATTTGAAAATTTAAGGGGTAAGCTGGGTATTTGCCAACATGAGGGATTGTAGCAATTAATTTTGCTTAAAACAAGGATCAAAGGACTTATGCCTATTCTGATTGGTTTAAAATTGTATTTTCTCATTTCCTACAATTCTTTTAAGAAGTTGAATAGACACTCCCTTGCTTCCTTCCTCTCTCGTCTCCTCATCAAAACCCAGTCTCTTAATCAGAAATTTCTCCTCAGTTGCTGTTGGTCCTCTAAAACTGTCAACATGTCTCAAACACCATCATCATCCAATACGACCATTTCAACCTCTTCCTCTGATCAAGATTCTCGGACAATCTCTTCTTGTCTGGACTCTGACGTTCTGGAGATCTCCTCTCATAGAAAAGTGGGAACTAACCCCACCAAGGTCAAAGAGTTGAGAACAAGACATGCAGGAAAACCCCAAGCTTCTGCCTCTCCATCTCATCCTTCTTCTTCAGTTCCCCCTGAAATTGCAAATAAGGAAGGGACAGCCTATGTTAATCAAGCAATAGCAAAAATTGTCTCAAGAATTCTGAACGAGAACCACTCAGTTCCTGGCATTTCTGTTCCTCTGAACCAAGAATGCTCAAATGCTGAAACAAATCCAGATGTCTCTAAGAATGTTGAGACATCAAACAAAGAGAAGAATGCTCACAAGAAAAGAAAGAAGCCTGAATACTCTGGATCTGATGACAGTGCTTGAAGGTTGGTTGCTGATATCTGGTGGAGTGTGCTGGTTGGTTGGTTGATTGTTGTTTTCTGCTGCTGATCTTATCATTTTGTTTTGGATAACTGTATAATTTTATGAACATGTATCTTTGGCCCATTTGTGGCTAAAGAGGGGGAGAATATTTTGGTACTTACTTAATTAGTACTTGACATTCTATTTTTCTGCTGTCACTTATTTCTGCTGCTATCTATCTCTGATTGTTTAGGGTCTTTAGCCAAAAATCTGCCAAAGGGGGAGTTTGTAGGTGTTTAGGTATTGGCTTGCATTTTTGGTAAATCCCAAGTGTATGTGTGAATGTCATGACTGATGTCATAACATTCTAGTTCAGTTTGTACTGGTTCATTAGGTACCTTTGCAGAAAAATATTGTAATTCAAATACTGATGCTTATAAGTGTGTATCTGAGCATTTTGCAAAATGATCACATTTTGCTAAGTCAGCAGACAGGTTTTCTCAGATGTCATAACAGATGTTATGACATCCTGTTCTGAACTAACAGGATTGCAGGATTGGATAAGTCTGAGTTTTTTCAGGAAATAACTCAGTCCTTGCTGAACAGAATCCTGCGTTTTCTGAGGGACAACCTAGCTCAACCCTAACCTGGTTAATAAAGTCCTGTGACCTGGTCTTTAGGTCAAACGGAATTAACCCTAGGTTTTTGGAAACCCTAACTGAAGTTGCAGCTGCTATATATTCAACAGAGCTGCTGTTTTTCAAGCATGGATTTTATTGATTAGAAGATCATTTGTAATTTGTATAGATTTGATTATTGTACTCCAAGCAATTATCATTGATAAGTGCATTGGAATAGGTTTCTAATTGTAAGGGTTGTGTAGCACTCTAAGCTTTGAAGTAAGAGTGTTTGAATGTTCATTGACTAAAGCTGTGAAGCAGAGTCAAGTTAGTTGTGTACATCACTCAAAGCTGTGAAGCAAGAGTGATTGTGTTGCTTGATTAAAAAGCTGTGAAGCTTAATCAAGTGTTAGTTTTTGAAGAGTGTCTTCATCAATTCTTAAGTCAAATTGGTTTATGTATCACTGCTGTGATTGAGGGGGAGTGAGTAGGAACTCAGGTTTAAGTTGTACTTAGATTGGAATTGCATTGGGTAGGTCTTAAGTGAAGGAGATAAACTGGTTGGTTTATTCCTGAATTAACATCTCTTATAGTGGATTTCCTCCCTGGCTTGGTAGCCCCCAGAGTAGGTGTTGTTGCACACTGAACTGGGTAAACAATTGACTGTGTTCTTTATTGCTTTTGTATTTACTGTCATATAGTAAGTCAGATACGGTGTCATAACATTGGACGTGACATTGAGTATCTGCAGCCAGAATTTCAATGTTATCTTGTTTAATTTGATATTTGAACTACCCTTCTGATAATTGAGTTGTTTTGATTTGATGAAGTTATTTAGAGGCATCTTAATACAAATGTTTTGAATTATGAATTTCCGCTGCGAGTAAGTTGAAAAGTTGTGATTGTTAATCATGAAGTATTTAACGTAATTGATTTTTGAAAGCCCGTGTTACGGAGCAGGATGTGTCTTATTATGAAGTTTGTTTGAAGTAATGTGACACCCTTTTAGTGCATTACTCTGATTTAATTATTGAATTATTTTACGAATAATCTTTGGGATTTAGAAGGGTGTTACATTAATGGTATCATAGCAGGTCAGTGAGTCCGACCATGTTTACTTATGATGTGCATGTCCTATCAGTCGATTAGTGTGAGTACACTGACGGTGCGTGTTTCTAATGTTTGTTTTCTATGTGTATGGCTGGAAGAAATGATGTTGTAATTCATACTGATGTGCAGGTTGTTGCCCAGGTTGTGCAACATCAGCCCAATGCTGGTGGGAATGATGGATCCCGTGTTTTGGATACGTTTTAGAGGAATCATCCACCTATTTTCAAAGGTAGATACTGTTGTACCTCAATTTTTGCCCCTAAGATTCCTCTATCATATCATATCAACTCGATCATAACAAGATCACATTAGGGTTGGTTCTTCCTCTTTTTCTATCTCTTATCTTTAAGTTTGCTCTTGAGGAATCTCCAAGCACATTAGTTGTGTATTTTGTATATGTGTTGGTAATTAATCTCTAACCAAAATACAAAAAATATTTGTCTTTGCCTTTGCATATTTGTGTTTTGTAGGTACCGAGTCAAAGCATCCGACAAATAAGGTTTTCCGATATTATTTCCCTAAAATCTCTATTTGCAAAGAAAAATAATAATATTTAAAATTTTTCATTTTTGTTTTCCTGTACAATCGATTGCTCCCATAGTGCAATCGATTGCACAGAGTGTATTGTGCACAATCTATGAAAAAAGTGTATTTTTAGCCTTCAAAAAAAATTAGTATTTGTCGACACATACGTGTTATGTGTCGACCCATGCAAGGCAATCAATTATGTAATGTGCTGACAAAAGAAACTTGCATCGACCCATAGAGGCTTGTGTCGACTCATCCTGTTTTGTATAACTAGCATGTGTCGACACATACATGTTATGTGTCGACTCATGCAAATTGATTGATTCTGTATTGTGTTAAAATAACAGCTTGTATCGACCCATAGAAGCTTGCGTCGACTCATGCAAATTGATTGATTCTGTATTGAGTTGAAAAGGCAGCTTGTATCGATCCATAGAAGCTTGCGTCGACTCATGCTGTGTTATACAACTAGAATGTGTCGACACATACGACTCTTGTGTCGACTCATAGAAGCAAAACACACGTGATTTTTGAAAAAAGCCAGCAATTTCAAAACTGTCATCTTTTTGGCTCCAATTTTTCTGGATAATTTGAAAATTATATCATTAATTCAATTTTTGGCTCCAAGAATCAATTACCAAATTACCACTAATCCTAATCCTAAACTCTATAAATAGAGACCTCATTTCATTCAAATCACAAGCTTTTGATAGCCAAACTCATGTTGCTAAAAAATCTCTCAATTCTCTTCATCTACCAAATTCACTCAAAGCTCCATTTTCAAAAAAAAAGAGGATAGTAAGCTTTGCATTTAAGCTTACTAATCTTTGAGCTAAACCTTCATCCAAACACGTTTTCTTCATCAATTCTCTACATCTAAGCTTTGGTAATTGATTCTTGTGGTTGAATTGAAGCAAATTCTGGAAGTTGTTTGATAATTCTCTAATTCTACCTTTGGTAAGTTGGATCATCATCTTTCACAATGTGATCTCTTGTGGATTTCTGGTTTTGATTCATTGAGCACTGTTTTATGATTCCATTAGTGCTATTTTCTCATAATTTGATAGAATTTTCATGCTCAATTGGATCCATGATCATAAGGTGTTTGATGAAAAGTTGGAACAAGAATTTGATCCTTGAAATGTTGTTTTCTACTGATTTTAACAGGTTCCAATCAATTGTTGTAACATTGCACGATTGTAACAGAAAATTGATTTGAAAAAAAAACTGCACTGATGCAATTGGTTGCTGTCTAAGCACAATCAATTATATCAGTGCCACAAATACTTTTTTTGCCTTATTTTGGGATTGTTTTGACTCAAATTTTTTTCTTCTCACTCTCTTTGATGGATAATTTGGATTAAAATTTTAAATGTCCAATTTCTCTTTAAATTCATGGACTTTGTGGTGTAGATGAAGTTGGATAAATGTTCATCAATTCAAATCTATCAAAGAGTGAATAATTTAATTCATTCTTGGTGCTTTGGATTGATGATATGTTTAGTGCTTTAATCCATCTAGATGAGTGATTGGATTTAAAGATGAAAGAAATTTAAGGTAGTGATCCAAATTAGCTTATCATTCCCCTCCCTCTTCATCTTATCCCTTTCTTTTTTAATTGTGCTACATGTTAAGGGGTGATGATCTCTATATCATTTATCCAAACATGAAGTACATAGATTGCTATTGACCAGCCTCAAAATAGGTGCGACTTCAACATAAGTCCACTGACGATTGCTTAACATAGCGCTAAATTTTGTCCCGATTCGAATAAATGATCATTCGTGGCCCAAACCTATGCTTGCAAGCCCAAGTATGTTAATTTGATCCCTTTGATCCCTTTGATCCAATAACCTTGAGACTCATTGTGTGGAGGCTTTGGTCCTACCAATCCTCTAAGGGATCTTCATCAATTTTTGTCAACGCGGATCACTTAAACATCGTTGATCATTAAATGTTGCCTTGAGAATTTATTAAATGGATGATATACTTGACATAAAGCAAATGCAACTTGTTGTGTGGAGGCTTTGGTTCTACCAATCCTCTAATGAGTTCCAAATGCAAGTTTCAAGATGGTCATCCAACTAACCACTAATTTCTAATAATTGAATTTATTTTATACTCTTTACCTTATGCTTTTATGCTTTATGTACTATTTACTTTAGCATTTACATTTCATGCTATTTTCATCTTTGCTCACTTTAGCATTTACTTTTATGTCATTTTTATTTTTCTCACTTGAGCTTTTCTTTTCTTTTTGAAGATACTTAATAATCAACATAAACCATAAGAATCTTTAATGATACTTGGACTATTTGGTTACTATCCTTGGCATTATGGAGTGTTGGACTTCTTGGACTTAGGATTAGAAACCTTGGTCTATGATTGGAGACCTTGTGACCTTATCTGATTATTTTGTCTGGAGCTCTTGAGGTTTACCTCAATACCTTGGGTTGTTTGTTTGTTTTGTGTGCAGGTTATTGTGATTACACTCTTTGTTTGTAATCTGGAATTCACCCGTATACAGCTGTTACTCTGCCCAATTTTTGTGAAGACTTAATACAATTTAAGTTTGATTCTCTCAAGAGGTCTAGTATCTTTGCTTGCTTGGTTTCAATCCAAAGAACGGGGATTCTATATTGACTCATAATGTCAAGTATTGGCTTCTTGTTGGTTAGATGGTTCTTATCCTTAGCTTTTACCTTATGCTTTAGGATAGTCTCTTCTTCTCCTCCCATCTTCTTTATTTTCAAAAATATTCTCCCTCCTTTTGAAAACTCTTCTTATTTCTAAACTTAAACTACTTTCATAATAAACTTGGACTTATGTCCATGCATTTTCAAAACATTTTCATAAATAAACTTCAATCAATTTAATAATATCTTGACATTTTTTGTGGGAAGACTAAAAGTCAATCAATCTCATTTAAACCATTTTGCCACTTTGGCTTTTACTTTAAACTTTTATAAAAAGATTAAACTCTTGTCAATCCTTGTAGTGATGCAAACAACTATACTTCTACAATATGTAGTGAAGTGAGATATTTTCCACTTGGGTGTTGAGTGAGGCATTGTTGATTTTATAATCCAAGCCATATCCTCCACTTTGAGATGATGCAAATTCTCCTTTCTCATGAATGTGGGTAGTAAGTATGTTTTCCACATGGACAATGACGATGATGTCTTATCTCATAAAATTAACCAACACACTTGTGTTTCAAATTTTTAAAAGAGGAACTACGTGTACCCTGATCCCCTATTGCACGAAAGGTGGTACGTAGGCACTAAAGGTTCGCAACCGCGGCGGGTGCAAAAATCATAAAAAATATATTTCTTTTCTCACCTCCACCATCCATTTTATATACAACATATTTTATAGCCAAAATATACAGTTTTTTTAAAGAGGTTCCTGTGGAGTACCGTAGATGTTTAGGGTGCTAATACCTTCCCTTTTCATAACCAACCCCCTTACCTTGAATCTTTCCCCCTCTTTTTGGGTTATTCGCTCTTTTCCCATTCCTTTGGAAACAATAAAGTGCGGTGGCGATTTTTATTTTTAATTTGTATAAAGTCTAGTCAATCCAATGGCTTAGTCTTGAACATTTCTACCGCTACAGAAAAATGGCGACTTTACTGGGGAAATCTTGACCTCTTGCTGGTCCGTCCCTAAGTGGGTTAAACCTATCTTTGTTTATATATTTATATGTGCTATTGTTGTTTATGTGATATATGTTATATATATGTTTGTCTGGATTTTCCTGGTTTTCACGGTGCTTGGTGATTACTCATAAGTCCTATACCTAGACTTGGGAAAACTTTAAGATAGGACGGGCAGTATAGTCATGTTAACTTTGAGGGATTAATCCCAGAAAAGGAGGCATGAGATCCCCCACTTAGTGGAGGCCCCTTTGACTGTAGTGTCGTTTATTGAGTAATCGGGAAGACGTACTGCTTTCGACCTGGGAGCCTGCTGAAGCTGAGGACCGTAGATTACTTAACCCATCTTGGCCTTTTAGGTGTAGTGCGGAAGCTATGACGGAGTAATCCGGAAATAGTTGTCACGCGATACTACGCTCGGACGAGTTTTCTTGAGAATATTACTAATTATCGAGTTAATCTGGAAGTTGGTAATATCCGAAGGAAGGATGTAGACTCTGGGAACCTCTAGAACCTTATTCGGCATGTGATAACTTTTAGACCAATACCTTATGGGTAGTACCTTCGACCTCATGCTTGTAACATTGAACCTATGGACCCTAAGCTTGTGATCTTGTGTGTGATTGTTGCATCATGCATCCTTGCACCCGTGAGCATTATTTTAACCAAATTTTAAGGAACTTAAGACTTTTTCTTGCAAACATCACAAGTTTTGTAATTATGGATTTTGGAAAGAGTACTAAGAAGTACAATGTCAAGAGTCCTGATTCAGAAGAATTGAGAAAGCCTTAATCCTTGGTATCTATTCCTTGGGACTTCAAATTCTCCTAGCTATCTTGAAGATGGATTTCTCCATGCTCTTGATCTAGTTCCTAAATCCTTTGTATCGATGATTTATTTTCTCGATTATCAGCAAAGTGGAAGAGAAGAGCACAAGAGGATTTATTTTCCTTTAGCATTCCAAATTCAAGCTCAAGAAGATTTTACAACACGGTGTTGGATCTTAATTGGATGAAGTTCATTTGGACCTGAGGATTTAGCTTTCTATTTCTTCTGTTTAGGATTAGTGAAGTCTTGTACTTCCGATGTAATCCTCCCAATATTAATGAAATGAGTTTTTCAGTTATCCCAATTATGTCTTTTAATTGATGTTTGCAATTCGTTTATAATGATGTTCCAAAGTTCTTTGAAAACTTGGTTTTAAAACTTTTAAACTATCACATGCATTGCATATCATGCATCATTCTCACTTTTGTCTTGATTTAGAGAGTTTCCTTGAGTCTTATCATCTTCTCTTTGTCTTCAGAAGTCAAGTCATCGTCAGTGCAACACTCGTGCTAAGAGAAGATGGAAAACATTAAGAAAGAGATATTTGAACTCCGCAAAGAGGTGACTAATTTGAAGGCTGGCATGGAGTATCTAACTGCTTTAGTTAAAACTTTGGTTGCTGCCCAAGTCAATCCTTCTAGAAAGGAAGAAGAGATGGCAAAGGTCTTCACAGAAACTCTGAAATCATTCTTTCATGAGAAGGTGATATTCAATGCGCCCAGTGATTTCCCTGAAAAAGTAAATGTGGGAGTGCTTCTAGAAGAGGATGTTCGAAAGGGGTGTTCATCTGAAGATGGTGGCTCAAATAGTGGTGTGAAGAAGTTCGATAATAACTTTTCCAAGAAGAGAACCCGAGGAAGAAACAATTATCGTCAGAATCAACATGTTTCTCCTGTTATCCTTGTGTTCAACTTACCTCCTGTTGCTCCAGTTTGTCAACAGAATCGATAAGTTACTGATCAGAGGAAAAATTAGTTTGATCTAGTCCCAATGACCTATACAGAATTGTTTCCTATCCTGATGCAGAGAAATTTGGTTCAGACCCGACTTCCACCAAATATTCCTGAGAAGATGCCATGGTACTACAAAGCTGATTTGACTTGTGCCTTTAATCAGGGAGCCCCGGGGCATAACATCAAAAATTGTTATCCATTGAAAATTGAAGTTCAAAGGTTGGTCCGAAGTGGTATCTTGTCATTTAAGGATATTTGTCTTGAAGTTCAAATCAAGTCTTTTCCGAAGAATAAACGTGATTGAAGAATGCCCTAGAGTTTAAGGATGATTAGCCATCTCAGTTTATTAGCATTTTTACTGCTTTCTCATTTGTAATTTTTCTTGTTTATCATTATACTGTTTGCATGTAAGAACTTGTTTGCATTTGAATGTTTAATCTTAATACAATGAGTATGTTTGTCTTGAAGAAATTTATTCGTTTCACTCGTATTTGTTTTCAATTTTAAATTGCTTTATGATACCAACTTGTTAACCATTCTCTCGCCTAGGCATAGATTGGAGAGAGGATGATGATATTAAAACACAAATTTTCTGGTTGTATTCTTTTGGATAAAACCCTGTTGACGATGTACAGGCATTGTTTCAAATTCTCAAACACCGGAGATGTAAGGGAGTGAAACCTTTGTTAACCCCCTTGAGCCTTGAAGTAGGAGTTTCTTTTTCTATTAAAAAAACCGCTCATTTTTAACCCGGGGAAGGGTAGTGTTCAGTTAATCTGATTGAGTATTCAAATATCATCAAGAGTGTGTATGTAAGGATACAATAATGGTTATCCTTCAAGAGGTCAAGGGAATTCAAAACCGCAATGTTTAATCTCTACATGTCAGTAATGTGCATCAAAAGAAGATGTTATCCCAATGGGTATCTCTCACATATCAGGAGATCAACAGATGACTATAAAATAATGGTTATCCTTCATCTACTCAGAAATAGGGCAGTCACAATTCTTCCAACTAGTCACAAATGACTCGAAGTCACGCAACATGTTCAAAAAGAAAAAGAAAAAGATGACACGAATAAAAAAATTATGATGAAAAAGAAAGAGACAATAAGCCCCTCTAAGTCGGAACTTGAAAAAACAAGTCGCTTAGGCAAAAGTCAGGGCATCCCGCTTCACTTCATAGTCAAAGTCAAAAAGAATTTGTCCAGAAAGCAACGAAGAAATGGAAAGCCTGAAATGCGATAAAGGGTTACTGTGTGAATTCCTCAGCAAATAATAGGGTCATGTGACAAAAAAAACCAAAAGGAGCAGGAATGAGTGACTTGCATGACCAAAGAAAACCTTGTTTGATTCCTAAACCATCTCAAAATTTCTTATGTTCGTGTCAAGTTAACTGAACTTAGGACTGAAGAACATCACGAAGGGGGTGGGCACCAAATATTTTTGAGCCTTAAATCTTTTTTTTCTAAAACCATGAACCAGGCCACGTTACAACCCTAAAAAGTCCTAATTGAAACATGGTTTATTTCGAAAGCATACTCCAATGAAATAGTGTTTCCTGACTCCCATTAATTTTGATAAATTATTGTGATTGGTATTGTGATACGGTGGGAAGAGAACTGACTGTTTTGGAATGCTGGTTCGCGTTTGCGTTTTGTTTTCGCAAAATGTCGCGGTAAGCAAGAGTCTCCACCGTCTTTTATTTTATCCAACAAGGAAAGGAAAAAAGCACAGAAAAATTCCTTTTTCAAGATGTTTCTCGTGTCCGGGAGGTAGATTATAGAAAGGGAAGGTTTTAGCACCCTTTCTATCCGTGGTTATCCACGGGCTCTTTGGTACTTGCTCAAAGTGTTTTCAAAATTTTGCTTTTCTTTGTGTTTATGGGTTTGAAGAAGTTTTTGTTTGAAAAGGAGTGTAAGTGCGAAAAGTTTTGTTTTATTTTGAAAGAGCAAGTACTTAAGAACCATCTACCTACTCGAAAAAGGAATTAATCTGTACAAATGTCCTTTAGACAATGCTATCCCACTATTGATGAGTAGGTAGCATTGTCGTTGGAGTTTAAGGGTCAATTCGATTAAGGGACGTGTGGTCACTAAAGCAATGTTAGGACGCCTTAGCGGTAACTCTAATGTTTTAGATCATTTTTCCGAGGCAACCGTTTCGAGGCAACTATGATCTTTGGACAAGAGGGCGACCTCTAAAACTTCCTATACTCAATGACCACGTTCGAAGGCAACCAAGTGAGGTGTACCCTAAGAGTGCGCATATGCGAGTGTATTATTTCAGTTATTTTTATCTTTGTACATGTCATGGGTTATCTATATTGATTTTAAGTTCATACATTTGATCTTGTCATGCATTCCCTATTACCAAACATCTAACAGTTAATATTGTGCGGAATTTAAATTGCGGAAATTAAATCTAAGCTATTACAAGGCGTCAGGTATTTACATCGCCAAAAACAAACCCTTTAATTTAAATTGCGGAAAGTAAATAAAGCGAGAAGATAATTAAAGTCCTATTTAAAATCTATTACATTCCGGAAGCAATTACAATAATAAGGCAAAATTGACCGCGTGCGAGAAAATTAAATCGGCGTATTTTTTAGGGTTTTGACCCTTTTTTATTAAAGAAGAGATTTTTGTTGTTTTTGAATTAATTGGAATTAAACCTAAGCTAATTATTAATTAATTAATAAAAAAAGATATTTTTGGAATTTTTTATATTTAAGGAAATAAAATAAATTTGGTCAAAGTTAATAAAACCTAATATTCTACATTAATTTTAATTATTGCGAAAAAATATTAAAAGTTAAACCTATTTAAAACTAAATTAATTAAGTTAGTATTTATTTACAAAAATAAAGTTGAATTTAATTTTAATAAATAAAATAATATTTTTTGTGTTTTCTGATTTTATGAGGAAAGATAATTTAATTGGTTAGTTTAAAATTGTAAAAATAAATTAACAAAACAATTAAATAAAAGAAATATCAAGAAAAAGAAATAACCAAAAAAAAGAGGGGGTGCTAGGCCTGGAAAGGAGGTGAAGCTGGCCATTCAGAGGCCCAATCACGTTGGCCTGTATTGACTTCCCCAGATTCTCTATACCTTGGTTGACTGGAGACCATGCTGGATGTCCAATCCTGGCCATTAGATTTGTCCTGAAGGCCATCTGGCGCCTGGAAATTTGAGGAGTATGGTGTGCTACGCCTGCTGAAATGCATTGGAACATCTGAAACAAATTAACACAAAATTTTTGGGGGACCTGGGATTCGAACCCAGGTCCCATTGGACTTTCCACTAGCACCTTTGCCACCACACCACTGCCACTTAATTGTTATTGGAATAAGCATTAAGCATTATATGGTAAAACAAATAAATATGCCAGAATTAATAAAAATAAGGCGCGTAATTTGAATTAGCCAATAGGAAGAAGACACGCCTTCGTCTTCTTCGTGTAAAATTGGTTTTCTTACCTGCGGATTTTTATCCACAGCGAGATCCGTGGGATCATCCTAAAACAAATTCCAGGCCATATAAATACAAACTAAGACCATCACCATGTTCATCTCTCCTCCCTGAACACAACCATGGCCATTGATAATGCTGATTTTACCTGAAACGGAAATGCCTAAAAATGAGAAACCCAAACCCTAGTTTCGGGTAGGGCTTTACAGGCTACAAAAAAAACTCAATTGAATATTGCAGAATGTTTAGAAATTATGCAAGAGTCATGAATATACCAACGTTTTGTCAAAAAGATGCAAGAATAAGAGGTTGTAATTTCGTGTACAGGGCTATGTTCAGGAAAACTTACAGTGTGATTCAGGAGATGAGAGGGCTTGATTCTGATTGTTTTAGCTTCAATGGATGTCAGGCAAGAATTCTACGTTGAGATTTTGTCTTGAATTGGCCTCTAACCAAGATTTCGATTCAACACTTTTCAAGCTTTTTTCAAGTTTTGGTATTGCAGTTTGTGCAGCCTCTAGGTCGTGTCCTTTGTGCCTTTGCATTGTGTGAGTATAATAGAGTGAATTAGGTTTAATTTTGGGCCTTGAATCCATGAGCATTGATGTTTGAAGATTTGATATGAATCACCATTAAAAAGCTTCTAAAATTGTCTCAAATCAAATATTTTGTTCACAACATGGCATGATTCGGATTTTATCTGGTCCATGATGATAATTGAAACCTGTATCAATCAAAAAGATCTTATTTCATAAATATTTGGATTTTATTTGGATTTAAATTGATTAAAAGTGAATTAATTCAATAAAAATCAAATAAAATAGAAAGATTAATGAATGGACACAAAACTGAAGATAGGACACGTGTGTGGTGTGACAAGATCAAATCAAGTGGAAAAAAGTGGACCCATTTGTCAAAATTTGATGTTTTGGGGATAGTTGACTTTTGGCAATTTTGGAAAATTGCCCAACTTCAACAATGCATAACTTCTTCAATTTTGAACTTTTGGAAGAGTTCTTCGATGTTTTAGAAACCTTGAGATGTCCTATAACCAACCCTTTTGGTCTCATCCCATTTTGATATTCCATGCTCAAGTTATAAGCTTTGGCAAAAAAGGTGTTTTTGTTGACTTTCAAAAATGACCTATAATGTCCAAACTTGTAACTTTTTGTGAGTGAATTTCTTGATCTTGGGGTGTGAATATGGATTGTAGGAAATATTATCCTCTTCAAAATTAGATTTGTATGTGTCATTTCTCATAAAGTATGAGAAAGTTATGCTTGGTCAAAGTTGAGTTGACGTTTCCTACAAAACCCTAATTTAGCAACTTTTGAATCTTGAGCAATCCTTGATGAATCATGATCAACCCTTGATAAAATGATGAATTATCCTTCAAAATGAGAATGTTGACAAAAAATATTGAGGTTTGACTATTTGTAGGTCACAGTTGACTTTTTCCCTAGCACAATCGATTTTTGGGCCTCTTGAGCAATTGACTGACCAAACTTTCTCTACAAGGCTTGAAATTTGACATGGATGAACTTGAGGACATATTAGGACATTGGGGAGAAATTTAGGTCATTTGGTTGTAAGGACCTTGATGCAACACAAAACCCTAATTTAAGATTGACTGCATTAGGAGATGATTTGACTGTCCAACTCTTGAACAATCTTGAACCATTTGGAGGTTATTCTTGCAATGTCTTGGGAAATATGGGAGGGAAAATTTTGGGGTACAACAGTTTCCCCTTTTCAATTTTCTTAAACCTGAGGATATAGACTGGCTTTCGGGCCTTTCGTGATCCGAAGGTGGAAGATAATTGAACACTAGAGTACCCATAAATTTGCACTCGCATGACATGGTATCAGCATTGTGATGTCGGGAATGGGCTTACAGATGCCATTTGGAGATTGTTGATGGGTGATTTTGTCTTCTTTTGACTGGATTGGCGTCAGAAAAATCTTTAGGAATCGATTTAACTGGACCAGAGGGGTTTTGTCTCTTTTGACTGCGTTCGCATCAGAAAAATCTTTAGGAATCGATTTAACTGGTTTTGTCTCCATTGACTGCGTTCGCATCAGAAAAATCTTTAGGAATCGATTTAACTGGTTTTGTCTCCATTGACTGCGTTCATATCAGAAAAATCTTTAGGAATCGATTTAACTGGTTTTGTCTCCATTGACTGCGTTCGCATCAGAAAAATATTTAGGAATCGATTTAACTGGTTTTGTCTCCATTGACTGTGTTCGCATCAGAAAAATCTTTAGGAATTGATTTAACTGGTTTTGTCTCCATTGAATGCGTTCGCATCAGAAAAATCTTTAGGAATTGATTTAACTGGTTTTGTCTCCATTGACTGGCTTTGCCTCCGAAAAATCTTTAGGAATCGATTTAACTGATTTTGTCTCCATTGACTGGCTTTGCCTCAGAAAAATCTTTAGGAATCGATTTAACTGGTTTTGTCTCCATTTACGGGTTGGCCTCAGAAAAATCTTTAGGAATCGATTTAACTGATTTTGTGTCCATTGACGGGTTGGCCTCAGAAAAATCTTTAGGAATCAATTTAACTCATTTTGTCTCCATTGACGGGTTGGCCTCAGAAAAATCTCTAGGAATCGATTTAACTGATTTTGTCTCCATTGATTGGCTTTGCCTCAGAAAAATATTTAGGAATCGATTTAACTGATTTTGTCTCCATTGATTGGCTTTGCCTCAGAAAAATCTTGAGGAATCGATTTAACTGATTTTGTCTCCATTGACTGGCTTTGCCTCAGAAAAATCTTTAGGAATCGATTTAACTGATTTTGTCTCCATTGACATAATTGAGAATTTAACTGCATCTTTCCTGAAAGGTAAAGGTCAGTCGTATGCAATGCATGATATGGATCAAGCAATGATGTTCTCAACATAAATGAGATTGTATGATATGATGCGTATATGCATGTATCATGATGTATGAAAATGTGATGTTTTAGCTGGGGAAAATAAATCCCGAATAGCTGCTGGAGAATAGAGTTGGATTCTTCGTTTCCACTGGAGATGATGAACGAAGGTGATTGCAAGAATAAAACCTGCAGGAGAGGATGACTCCATTGGGGAAAAACTGACGAGGATAATACTCCGAGGGGAATTACTCTGTGGGGAATAGATGTTCTGCTGAGAATGTCACTGATAAACTCTACTAGGGATTCCGATGATAAGCTCCGCTGGGGATTTCAATGATAAACTCCGCTGGGGATGGATTACCGTTGCTGGTGATATTAAATCTTTTGAGGATTGAATTCCTGCTTGGTGAAGGAAAGAACTCAGCTGGGGATGATCTTCAGTTGCAACCTGCTGGGGATAACCCTGTTAGACTCTTGTGGGGATAACCCTTCTGAATTTGGCTGGGGAGATTTATTTCTATACTCCGCTGGGGATAAACTTCCAGAGTCTACTGAGGATTATGATTCAACTCCGTTGGGGAAACTTTTTTCAGACCGTGCTGGAGAAATATTGACTCCACTGGGGTATCTTGTATTCCACCGGGGAACATTCTTATACTCCATTGAGGAATATTAAGACTGCTGGGGATACTCTTATACTTGCTGGGGAATATTCTTACACTCCACTGGGTAATATTAAGACCCTTTTTAGTGCTGATTGTAGACCAACTCTGCTTGGGGAAAGTATTGCTGATTCGTTCGTAGTTGCAAGTCTCAGCTGGGAGAGCTACCATTACTGCCTTATTCTGCGGGGAGTGAAGGTATCTTAGCCATATTCTTCAGCTGAATATACCTTGGTACCTGGTGGATAGAGAAACTGTACAGTTCGGACAATTCTTATTGCCCCTGCTTTTGATATTACCAGTAATTCATCTTTGTTTCGCATGTAAATATTTATGAGCAGCAAATAATGTCAAATGCATATTTCAAAAAGGAACTTTAGACGTTCTTTGCAAAACAAAACAGATAAAGGAAAAACAATTTGAAATTTCTTTGAAAATGATTTGTATTGATCTTGAAGTTCGGCCTGTAAATAGGCATCTTTGTACAAGAGGCTGACGTCCTAGTAAGAGAACGCCACCGAACAAATTTGTAAAAAGAAAACAAAACAGCTACGTGAATGATCCCACTGGGTTCCAACTCTGCTATTGCCTTTATGTCCTCTAGCATCTCATCACTTTTTCTACTGGTTGAAGATGAATCAGATTGATTATTTCCGTCTGAGCTTGATAGTCGATACCGAAGTCTGGATGCAAGGTGATCCAATGAGACATAGTGTTACGCTTTGATCCCTAACTTTTTCTTGGACCACCTTTTCTGGTTTTCAGTCCACCGGGATACCCTTTTTTTCCCAAGTCGCCTTTTCAGGTTTTTGACTTGCCGGGTGTACAGATTATTTCATTTTCAACCCTTATTTTTGCCCGAACCCTTTTGGTTCGCCGGGAGGCCCTTATTTTTGCCTAGGCCAGTCAACCTAGCGGGTCTTTGATTATGCGTAGTATCTTTTCACTATGTATGCATTGACGGGGTGAGGAAGGTCGTCACCATCCATGGTGGTTAGAATCATAGCTCCCCCTGAGAAAATGTTCTTAACCACAAATGGCCCTTCGTAAGTAGTGGTCCATTTTCCCCTGGGATCACCTTGAGGTAGAATAATGCGCTTGATTACCAGATCCCCAACTTGATACTCTTGTCGTCTAACCTTCTTGTTAAATGCCTTGATCATCCGTTTTTGGTACGCCTGACCATGACAAATAGCAGTAAGTCTCTTTTTGTCGATTAGGTTTAGTTGATCAAGTCGGGTCAGAATCCAGTCATCTTCGCTCAAACCTGCATCCTTCATGATTCGGAGAGAGGGTATCTGAACTTCAATGGGCAAGACTGCCTCCATGCCATATACCAAGGAATAGGGTGTTGCCCCTGTTGACGTCCGTGCTGAGGTACGGTACCCGTGAAGAGCAAATGGTAACATCTCGTGCCAGTCTTTGTATGTCACTGTCATCTTCTGCACAATCTTCTTAATGTTCTTATTAGCCGCTTCGACAGCCCCATTCATCTTCGGCCGGTAAGGAGAAGAGTTGTGATGCTGTATCTTGAATTGTTCGCAGAGCTCAGTGACCATCTTGTTGTTGAGATTAGTACCATTGTCCGTAATGATCCTTTCTGGTACACCATATCGACATATCAGATTGTGCCGAATGAACCGTGCCACGACGCTCTTGGTTACAGTAGCAAAGGAAGCTGCTTCAACCCACTTCGTAAAGTAATCGATCGCTACCAGGATGAAACGATACCCGTTGGATGCCGTAGGTCTGATCTCGCCGATCATATCAATGCCCCACATTGCAAAAGGCCAAGGAGCTGTCAAGACGTTCAGATCTTTTGGTATCAGAAGAGTAGTATGGGTCAACACGTACTGTCTCAGTCGGCGAGCAGCCCATGCCAAAGCGTAGAAAGTTCTCTCGAGCAGTGAGTATTGGGTCTCACAGTCGGTAAACTTTTTGCTAAAGCAGTAAATAGCATGCTCTTTTCGGCCAGACTCGTCATGCTGTCCCAGTACCTCTTTGTATTGTCAAGCACTTTTAATTATAAGATCAACGGTCTTCCTGCAATTGGAGGCATCAGAATTGATGGCTTGGAGGTAGTATAACCCTCTCTTCTTGAAGCAGTAGTCTAACAAACTCACTAGACACTTTGCAATCGTCTTCACCTTCGTCTTCGGCTAAGTTGATCGGATTTTCGAAGTCATAACTGGCAGTAGCAGAGTCATTACCAGTGAGATCCAGAGTGGATGTAGACCTGTATATGTGAGTGTGTGTAAAATAGCTATTTGGCAATATATAATAAAAGAAAAGCAAAGAGCGCAAGATTTGAAATGCAAGAAACGTCCAATGCTTTTATTAATGATATATGAAGATGACACACATAAAGCCCTCACAAATGAAGCCACGGTGCCCCGGGTAAGACACCGGGCCATAAAGTTTAAAACATTGTCTGTTACATATTTAAAACAAAAGTTTCATTACTGGGTGATAACTGAAACGGGCATAGAATCCTTCACTGTCCAGTTTCTTAATCCACCGTTGGCAGTCGGGTAGATCCAACTGTCGATAGCAAACTCTTCACCATCGTCATCCCTGATAGCATTCACCCCTGCATCTTGTTTAGGCTTCTCTGGTGCTCCGAACTCGATCTCTTTCGCATCAATCAAGTCTTGTACCTTGTTCTTCAAAAACCAACAATCATCTGTATTATGCCCCGGGCTATCAGAGTGATAAGCATAGCGGGCATTAGGGTTATACTTTGGTGACGTTGTATTTGGATTCTTCGGAGCTTCCTTTGGAATCACCAGATTGGTCTTCAGCAACTGTGGCAGAATCTGAGATAAGGTCATGCTGAGACGAGTGAATTGCCTTCGAGGTCTCTCATCCTTCTGTTGATTGTTGTACTGAGGAGCACCAGCAGGTTTTGAAATAACAACCGCATTAACAGCTTGGCGGTGTTCAGGTCTATTTTGTCTTCTTGCACCGTAGACAGCACTTGACTCTTTCTTAAGTGGCTTCTTCTTGGTGCTTGATGAGGCACCCTTCTGTATCTTCCCAGCCTTAATACCAGCTTCAATCCTTTCACCGGTCAAAATAAGATCTGTAAACCCAGATGAGGAGCTTCTGATCAGATGGTTAAAGAATGGACCAGACAGGGTCCCCAGAAACATGTCAACAAGTTCCCGATCAACTAAGGGTGGTTGTACTCTTCCGGCGAGGTCCCTCCACTTCTGAGCATAATCTTTGAATCCTTCACCCGTTCCCATTGACATACCCTTGAGTTGGGTACGCGTAGGAGCAAGGTCGGAGTTGTACTGGTACTGCCTGTAGAATGCAGTAGCCAAATCTTCCCAACTGCGAATATTGGCTCCATCTAACTAATAGAACCATTCAAGCTGAGTCCCTGAGAGACTGTCTTGAAAGAAATGGATCCATAGGTTTTTATCAGCGGTGTACGGCTGAATCTTCCTCACATATGACCGGAGGTGCAGCTTCGGACAAGAAACTCTGTCATACTTAGCAAAGGCAGGGGCCTTGAATTTGTGGGGAATCACTACCCCAGATGATAGACCTAGATCACCAAAGTCCAGACAAGGCACTTTCTGAACTTCCATAGCATTCAACCGGTCTTCCAGTTGCTTGTACCTATCCTCAGCAGGAGGATAATGTTCTTCATCGTAGTCTGTCTCGTTATCGGAGACCACAGGGCTAGGAGCCCTCCTTTCTTCTTGGCTATCTTTCCCTCCAGATGAGGTGGTCAGATCAACTTCATTCTGAAGCCTATTTCCAAACTTGTGCCCTGTGTTAAATAGGATTGTCCTCTTCTTCTTCTTCTTCTTCTCTTTCAGAATCAGGGTCTTCAAGTCCTGCTGACCCTTAGATAGATTCATGAACAACTCTTGAAATTGGACATTCTGGGCCTGGAGGGCCTTGATGGCTTGCTCAGTTGAAGGTTCAGCAGACATGATGAGTGCTGAAATAAACAGCGAAGAAGATAAGAGACCTATAATGGGTACCTGTTATGGAGTGCATGAGATGGAATGCGTGTGATTATGATTTCAAAGACAATCGGGAGATTCAAATTTGTAAACCAGAAAGGAAACACACTTTATTAGAAAAAATTTGGAATTCAAATTGTTCAACTGATGCCCTCAGGGCGTTACAAGAATGAAAATACTGAAAAGTAAATAAAAACTAGAAAGGAAATCATCAAAGGTCAATCAACGCTCCCATGGTCTCTTCTTATCAGTGCGGACATAGTCGTTGAGAATCCGCTCATTTTCCAACTGCCTAGTCAGCTTCTGGATCTTCTGCTCTTGCTCGTTGAACCTCTCTCGGTAAGAATCCCGTTCTTCCCTCAGCTGCATCCAAGACCTTTTCAGTGCCCCAATGTCAGTGGGCATGTAAGGATGGAGAATGGTTGGAAGAACCCCTTCTTCATTAGCAACTTCAAGAGTGACAGGTCAGACAACTTCATATGGCATACCTAGCTTTTGGGCACGGATGCGGACCCATCTGAGATATGGCTCCATTGGCAGAGAAGTCTTTGGGCCCAGCTCATGTGGATCAGATTGGTGAACTCTATCCCAAGCCCTTATGAATCTATGACGTTGCTCATTGCTATCCCCTTGAAAATCAAAGATGATACTAGGCATTAGCATCTCATGAGGTCCTTCTCTTCTGGCCTGCCCGAACTGACATAAGGCTAACCACATATTGTAAGAAATTCCTCCATGGGTCCCATTTAATGGAACGTTAGGGTACTCCCCACAACGATCAATGATAGTCACCTCGTCCATACCCTTGAGAGTCCAAATGATGTCATTATGCGAGAGAGACATAACCCTATAAGCCCAGCCCATGCCTTCTTTGTTCTTCAGCACTGACTTGGGAAGGTGCGAAATAAACCACCTTGCCAATAAGGGAACACAACACATCAAGGTTCCCCGCTTGAGGGCAGTACGAGCATAGAGCTGATGAAGAATATCACCCAAGAGAGTGGGTACCGGATTCCGAGAGATGAAGATTTTCACCGCATTTACATCAACGAAGGAGTCAGAGTTCGGAAACAATACCAAGCTGTATATCAGAAGAGCCAGAATATCCTCGAAGGCCTTGAAGTCTAGACTATCCCAGAAATAGTTAGCCTTACCAACCAAAAACTTAGTCAGAAAGCCCTTTGCTCCACTTCTAGTCTCCCAATTAGCCATTACCTCCTCTTTGGTCAAATGAAGGGCTGCATCAATCTCTTCGGGCCTAAGCATCTTCTCCCAACCAGTAAACGAGGTCTACTCCAGAACAGAGATACCAAGCAACTCAGAGAACTCTTCTAAGGTTGGAACCAGCTGATAGTCTTGAAAAGTAAAACAATGGTATAATGGATCATAGAATTGGACTAGGACACTCATCATCTGCTCGTCCAATTTAGAGGTGACCAAACTGAGAAGATAACCATGCCTCCTGAGGAAGGAAGTAGTATCAGGCATTTTTGCAACCAACTCTTTCAGCAAGGTGGGAACCTGGACAAAGTTAATCCAGATGGTATTCCTACGCACGGGCATCATGATGACCTACAAAACAGAGCGAAGATGAATCCCTCCTGTCTTTGAAATAGGTTAGTCTTATGCAAGATGTATGCAATGTTATGATGTCATGATGTCATGATAAAAAGCACACCACAAGTATCCACAAATAGAAAACATGGTAAAGGCACACAAGTCACACAGAGAGCCCTTAAATTTCAGGCTGGCAAGGAGCTTAGGTACTACCCTCTTCCAGTTCAGTTGGTTTAAACCTGTCCTAAAAATAGTAACCGGGTTCTAGAGGATCTCAATATCACTGACTACCCTCAATCGGTCATAATTCTAGTTTAGCAACCTTTTCTTGCAGCCGGAATCATCGCAAGAGTTTAGTCTCAATGAGTGTAGCATACTGCTACTGTTCTATGGCCAAGTTGGTCAATTTAAAGGTTCTAAGGTCAGTTGGTGCTTAATGACCCCTTAGAAGACCCATATTCTCCTCGTTCCAACACAAGGGATATCGGTACAGACTAAAGTGCCACACCAACGTAGCTACAGCTTCAACCGTGTCGGTCTACGCTGGACAGTTCCCTCACAATTTATTTCTACTTACCTAAAAGGGTTCCCCCAGATCCGGGTTAGGATCTATAGAAACTCCGATACAAGCCCACAAAATTAAAGCATACAAAGCATACAATTGAAAACACAATGATCTAATCCTAAGGTACACCTCACTTATTAAAATCCCCAGTAGAGTCGCCAGTTCTGTGATACGGTGGGAAGAGAACTGATTGTTTTGGAATGCTTTTCGCGTTTGCGTTTTGTTTTTGCAAAATGTCGCAGTAAGCAAGAGTCGCCACCGTCTTTTATTTTATCCAACAAGGAAAGGAAAAAAGCACAGAAAAATTCCTTTTTCGAGATGTTTCTCGGGTCCGGGAGGTAGATTATAGAAAGGGAAGGTGTTAGCACACTTTCTATCCGTGGTTATCCACGGGCTCTTAGGTACTTGCTCAAAGTGTTTTAAAAAATTTTGCTTTTCTTTGTGTTTGTGGGTTTGAAGAAGTTTTTGTTTGAAAAGGAGTGTAAGTGCGAAAAGTTTTGTTTTATTTTGAGAGAGCAAGTACTTAAGAACCATCTACCTACTCGAAAAAGGAATTAATCTGTACAAATGTCCTTTAGACAATGCTATCCCACTATTGATGAGTAGGTAGCATCGTCGTTGGAATTTAAGGGTCAATTCGATTAAGGGACGTGTGGTCACTAAAGCAATGTTAGGACGCCTTAGCGGTAACCGTAATGTCTTAGATCATTTTTCTGAGGCAACCGTTTCGAGGCAACTATGATCTTTGGAAAAGAGGGCGACCTCTAAAACTTCCTATACTCAATGACCATGTTCGAAGGAAACCAAGTGAGGTGTACCCTAAGAGTGCGCATGTGTGAGTGTATTGTTTCAGTTATTTTTATCTTTGTACATGTCATGGGTTATCTATATTGATTTTAAGTTCATACATTTGATCTTGTCATGCATTCCCTATTACCAAACATCTAACAGTTAATATTGTGCGGAATTTAAATTGCGGAAATTAAATCTAAGCTATTACAAGGCGTCGGGTATTTACATCGCCAAAAACAAACCCTTTAATTTAAATTGCGGAAAGTAAATAAATCGAGAAGATAATTAAAGTCCTATTTAAAAGCTATTACATTCCAGAAGCAATTACAATAATAAGGAAAAATTGATCACGTGCGAGAAAATTAAATCGACATATTTTTTAGGGTTTTGACCCATTTTTATTAAAGAAAAGATTTTTGTTGTTTTTGAATTAATTGGAATTAAACCTAAGCTAATTATTAATTAATTAATAAAAAAAGATATTTTTGGATTTTTTTATATTTAAGGAAATAAAATAAATTTGGTCAAAGTTAATAAAACCTAATATTCTACATTAATTTTAATTATTGCGAAAAAATATTAAAAGTTAAACCTATTTAAAACTAAATTAATTAAGTTAGTATTTATTTACAAAAATAAAGTTGAATTTAATTTTAATAAATAAAATAATATTTTTTGTGTTTTCTGATTTTATGAGGAAAAAAAATTTAATTGGTTAGTTTAAAATTGTAAAAATAAGTTAACAAAACAATTAAATAAAAGAAATATCAAGAAAAAGAAATAACCAAAAAAAAGAGGGGGTGTTGGGCCTGGAAAGGAGGTGAAGCTGGCCATTCAGAGGCCCAATCACGTTGGCCTGTATTGACTTTCCCAGATTCTCTATGCCTGGGTTGACTGGAGACCATGCTGGACGTCCAATCCTGGCCATTAGATTTGGCCTGAAGGCCATCTGGCGCTTGGAAATTTGAGGAGTATGGTGTGCTACGCGTGCTGAAATGCATTGGAACATCTGAAACAAAATAACACAAAGTTTTTAGGGGACCTGGGATTCGAACCCAGGCCCCATTGAACTTTCCACTAGCGTCTTTGCCACCACACCACTGCCACTTAATTGTTATTGGAATAAGCATTAAGCATTATATGGTAAAACAAATAAATATGCCAGAATTAATAAAAATAAGGCGCGTAATTTGAATTAGCCAATAGGAAGAAGACACGCCTTCGTCTTCTTCGTGTAAAATTGGTTTTCTTACCTGCGGATTTTTATCCACAGCGAGATCCGTGGGATCATCCTAAAACAAATTCCAGGCCATATAAATACAAACTAAGACCATCACCATGTTCGTCTCTCCTCCCTGAACACAACCATGGCCATTGATAATGCTGATTTTACCTGAAACGGAAATGCCTAAAAACGAGAAACCCAAACCCTAGTTTCGGGTAGGGCTTTACAGGCTACAAAAACTCAATTGAATATTGCAGAATGTTTAGAAATTATGCAAGAGTCATGAATATACCAACGTTTTGTCAAAAAGATGCAAGAATAAGAGGTTGTAATTTCGTGTACAGGGCTATGTTCAGGAATACTTACAGTGCGATTCAGGAGATGAGAGGGCTTGATTCTGATTGTTTTAGCTTCAATGGATGTCAGGCAAGAATTCTACGTTGAGATTTTGTCTTGAATTGGCCTCTAACCAATATTTCGATTCCACACTTTTAAAGCTTTTTTCAAGTTTTGGTATTGCAGTTTGTGCAGCCTCTAGGTCGTGTCCTTTGTGCCTTTGCATTGTGTGAGTATAATAGAGTGAATTAGATTTGATATGAATCACCATTAAAAAGCTTCTAAAATTGTCTCAAATCAAATATTTTGTTCACAACATGGCATGATTCGGATTTGATCTGGTCCATGATGATAATTGAAACCTGTATCAATCAAAAAGATCTTATTTCATCAATATTTGGATTTTATTTGGATTTAAATTGATTAAAAGTGAATTAATTCAATAAAAATCAAATAAAATAGAAAAATTAATGAATGGACATAAAACTGAAGATAGGACACGTGTGTGGTGTGACAAGATCAAATCAAGTGGAAAAAAGTGGTCCCATTTGTCAAAATTTGAAGTTTTGGGGATAGTTGACTTTTGGCAATTTTGGAAAAATGCCCAACTTCAACAATGCATAACTTCTTCAATTTTGAACTTTTGGAAGTTTTATTGGACTTTTTAGAAACCTTGAGATGTCCTATAACCAACCCTTTTGGTCTCATCTAATTTTGATATTCCATGCTCAAGTTATAATCTTTGGAAAAAAGGTGTTTTTGTTGACTTTCAAAAATGACCTATAATGTCCAAATTTGTAACTTTTTGTGAGTGCATTTCCTGATCTTGGGGTGTGAAGATTGATTGTAGGAAATTTCATCCTATTTAAAATTAGATTTGGATGGGTCATTTCTCATAAAGTATGAGAAAGTTATGCTCGGTCAAAGTTGAGTTGACTTTTCCTACAAAACCCTAATTTAGCAACTTTTGAATCTTGATGAATCTTGAGAAATCCTTGATGAATAATGATAAACCATTGATCAAATGATGAATTATCCTTCAAAATGAGAATGTTGACAAAAAATCTTGAGGTTTGACTATTTGTAGGTCACAGTTGACTTTTGCCCTAACATAGTCGATTTTTGGGACTCTTGAGCAATTGAGTGACCAAACTTTCTCTGCAAGGCTTGAAATTTGACATGGATGAACTTGAGGACATATTAGGACATTGGGGAGCACTTGAGGTCATTTGGATGTAAGGACCTTGATGCAACACAAAACCCTAATTTAAGATTGACTGCCTTAGGAGATGATTTGACTGTCCAACTCTTGAACAATCTTGATCCATTTGGAGGTTATTCTTGCAATGTATTGGGAAATATGGGAGGGAAAATTTTGGGGTACAACAGGTATCATATGCTTTTGTTATCTTTCATACAAAAAATCCATGTCGCATCCTGGCTAGTGATTCGTTCACAAGGTTTTGCGACATCTTTTCAAATAAAATCTTCAAGACTTACATAATTGTTGCATTAGAACTTTCATTCTTAGAATAAACATTTTCTTCTTGTAAAACAACTGATTGATATCATGGAAGTTTACATTTGAGTATCAGCAAAAGGCATGTTGCCGAGAAGAGTTGCGGAGCAAATAGGATGAAACATTCAGCCAATCTAGGGCAGTTACATCAAGATTCGACAAATCTCTATAAGCCATTTGATTAGAAAGTTTATCTTAAAAGCATGCAGCCAAAGGCAAGTTACAAAAGTTACCTTGATCAGCACGGTAAGCTTGGGACATCAGATTAGTTTCCAAGGTCATATCCAGATTTCGTCAAGATGGCTACTATGTCTACCCCAAGCCGAGAATCTTCCTCAAGCAGGATTGTTTCTTGTGACCTGTTTTGTAGACGTGTGTTTAGATTCCTCTAACAATTATTGATCAATTAAAGGGTTTCCTACAGTATGTGTTATGGTGTTGGGTTTATAATCCCATTTTTCCAGTCTTGTTGCAGACTTCTCCAACTGAGTGTGATTCTTTCCCTAGCCAGGTGGTGATCAAACGAAGATTAAAATGAGCTATGAAGCCTTTGCTCATTTTATGGAGTTCTTTCTCCCTTTGTATTGATATGGAATCTCTTGTAGAGTATTGCTCCCTCCAGTTACGACATTATTGTTGTTATATGCTCCCTAAGTAGCTGACAAAGGCAATATCTTTTCTAAGAAGTGTTGAAATGGTTATCAAATATTTGGGTTTTCTCTCACCAAGTGTTGAATCTAATTTAAAATCCCCATAATTTTGACCTCTTGCTATAATGTGAACTTATGGATTCCCCAAGAAGGTTTTCTCAGGTCCTTTTCGCTGGTATGCACATGGTTTTTTATATATTAAAGACGATACCAATTGGTGTAAGGTGCAGTATCGGGTTTGTGATCCCATTGTCCCCAGTCAAGTCTTGGTTCTTTTTTTTGATTTTGGGTTTGCATGGTCTGAAGCCTCTATCCCAGATTCCCCAGCGAAGTCTTCCCTCATATGACGAAAGGTTTTGTTCCCTTCGTGTGCTGAGATAGAACTAGTTGCAAGGTGTCACTCTTTCTGCAGTATTGGCATTATTGTTGGTATTTATTTCCCAGGCAACTAGACTAGGGCAGTATATTTTTTAAGAAGTGTTGAGACAGTTGTCAACCCTTTAGGTTTTCACCCTCCAAGTGCTGGGTTTGATTCAAAATCCCCATGAGTTTGACCTCTTTCTGTAATGTTGACTTCTTGTTTCCTCAGGAAGGCCATCCCAGGGCATCTTTTATTGGAATAAGTTTGCATGATATGAAGACTCAATCCAATATTCCCCAGTGAAGGCTTCGCTATTTGATAAAAATTCTTTCTCCCCGTGCATGCTGAGTTGGAATCATTTACGAAGCAACTCCCTTTTGGCAGTACTTGCATTTCCTTTGATTGGCCGATAATCAGGAAAGGAAAGTGTTTTATTTAAGAAGTGTTGAGGCATTTGTTAGTTTTTTTGGGTTTTCACCCGCCAAGTGTTGGGTTTGATTTAAAATACCCATAGGATTGATTTCTTGCTATTATGTTTGACTTCTTAACTCTTCAAGTTGTTATCCCCATGAGGTTTCATACTTTCTCCCCAGAGGAGTTGGTGCAATACTTACTCTCAATATTGAAGAACGTATTTCTGGTTTCCCTAGTGAAGAACGTATCTTGGTTTCCCCTCTTCGATGTGGTGTTGGCCTCCCCAATGAAGTCAGCATGAGGTCCCTAGTTGATGTCTCGATGATGAAGCATTATCTCCCCTAGTGAAGTCTGTATGATATTTCTCCATTAAAGTCAGCTCGAGATCCTCAGTTGATGTTTTGACAATATGGCTTCCATCTGCCTTATTCGAAATCAATATTGCAATCTCCAATAGGAGTGCGGACCATGAAACATGTGTTTTCCCCATTGAAGTTTGAGTGCTATTCCCCGGTGAAGCCTGGAGAAGGACGTCATGCCTCTGTATCTGTATTGTTTTGTCGCTATGATTTGTTTACTTCCGGATTATGTTCCTTCCCAGTGAAGTTAAGCCATACAGTAGGATTTTGTTTCCTCAGTTGGTGCTTATTTTCTTATGGAATGTTCATCTTGGATGCGATTTAGTCGAGTGTTGTTTGTGTCAGAGTTGGTTTTGTTTGTTTATCCCCAGTGTTATATGTCTGTTTTGTCAGCATATACATGATAACGCTCATACATTCATACATACATCATACATAGTTGAATTTAGCAAATCATTGCTCATTTGCATTCATTAATTTTGTTTGTTGACATATTACCCTGTTTTGCAGAGTTGAGTTGTCCTCTCTCCAAATAGAGTGTCAGCCTTAAGCAGAAAGTGTATATTCTTTCAATTTCCCCACTGAGCTATCCCTCGTGGAAGATTTTTGCTTTAGCTTTCCTGTACAGCTCTTTGTCTGGATGATTTGAGTTTCCCTCTTGAGTTTATTTCTCAAAGGATGTATTTTGGTTGATTTTTTCACTCCAGTTTATTTCTGGTTTGAATCTTTGCTTCCCTACGATGTTATTACTTTTGATCTCTACAAGCTTCGAGCCTTGGTTTGAGTGTGCATTTTTTTTGCACAAGAGGACTTTATCTCCTCAGTAGGAATATGTTGGCATTTCCCCAGGAAGCCATTTTGTTTTCCCCAGAAAGCTATACTGCCTTCCCCGTGAAGTCATGATTCATTCTCCAGGAAGTCATGACATTTTCCCTAGGAAGTCATTTTACAATCCTCCATAACAGCAAGTAGCCGGTATCTTTATTTGAGGAACTTATATTTCCCTGTAAAAGTCGATGTTACTTTTTTTCTATCTTCTCTATGAGTGGATAGTTTGCAGTACATTGTCAAAATACTCCAGTGGATGGCTAGTGTTAGAACATAGTTTGATTCTACAACCCTGGATTAGAGTTTTGATGATAACAAAATACAAAGAATAAATAAATACAAAGATATATACATAGAACAAATATGTTCCTTAAAATTATGTTTTGTATATGCAGAAGTTCTGATGGGATCAACATCAGAAGATAAGCTGAAGTATTACACGCTGAAAGCAAAATAGGCTTTACGCTGAAGTTTAATGACCAGAATCTGCGCCTAAACAAGTACACTCTGACTCTGAGCAAAGACATCTCAACCAAGCCATCAACACTCTGAAGCGTTATCAGCGGTTAAAGCAAAGAAGACTCTGAAGCGTTATTAATTATTCAAGACAGAATTAAATGCCAACGACTTTCTTCAGACAAGATCTTCTACAAAAGGAAAGTGTGTTATTAACATTAAACTTGCTTTATGGACGTTTCTGCCTTGCCTATATAAACAAGTCTGCTTGTGAAAGAAGCACGTACGTACACACACATCAATTTGCAGAGAATTCCAAACCACGCATATTCAAGCTCTAGCAAATTTATTCTATTCTAAGCTTAACCTGTGTAATTATCACAGTTGTGATATACTGTTTTGTTAGAAAACAAAAACACACTCTTGTCCAATTATTTGTAAAATATTTCCTTGAGATTAACCGGTTTGTGGTTGTACTCAAGAAGACTTTAACAGTTGTTAAAGTAGCTGTTATAATCCTTTGAGATTAGTGGATTAAGACCCCGTTGGAGAGAGGCGAAATCACCTTGACGGGTGGACTGGAGTAGTTTGAGATCAAACGAACCAGGATAAAAATACTTTGTCATTAAGCTGTTTTGATTTAAATTTTTCAATTCAACCCCCCCTTATTGTGTTTTTCACATCTTCAATTGGCATCAGAGCGCCTAGTTCTGAGCTTAAACACTTAACCGTGTCAGTACAAGATCCAGCGTCAGAAAAACACAATGGCAGGACCAAGTCAAAACATCAGCAATGACAACAATGAAGAAAGGGACAAATTCAGTGGCAAACCTCCAGTCTTTGATGGAGAAAACTTTGACTACTGGAAAGACAGAATTGAGAGTTTCTTTCTGGCCTATGATGCTGATCTGTGGGACATGGTGACTGATGGATACACGCACCCAGTGGATGGAAGTGGTCAGAAGATTGACAGGAAAATGATGTCTGATCAGCAAAAGCGTGAGTTCAGAAATCATCACAAGGCCAAAACAATTCTTCTCAGTGCTATCTCATACTCAGAATATGAGAAAATATCAAACAGAGAAACTGCCAAGAATATGTTTGATTCTCTGAGAATGACGCATGAAGGCAACATTCAAGTCAAAGAAACCAAAGCCCTTGCGCTCATTCAAAAATATGAGGCATTCAAGATGGAAGATAGTGAATCAATAGAAACTATGTTTTCAAGGTTCCAAATTCTTGTTGCTGGTCTAAAAGTTCTTGACAAAGGGTATTCCGCTGATGATCACGTTAAGAAGATCATCAGAAGCTTGCCAAAACAGTGGAGGCCAATGGTCACATCGCTTAAGCTAGCCAAGGATCTCAACAAAATCTCTCTGGAGGAACTTGTCAGCTCCCTCAGAAGTCACGAGATAGAGCTAGAAGCAGATGAACCTCAAAAGCAAGGTAAGCCATTAGCTTTAAAATCTAACAGAAAATCTGACTCCAAAGTTTTGCAGGCTGTGGAAGAAACCTCTGATGGATCCTCATCAGAAGAAGATGAACTGTCTCTCCTCTCCAGAAGGGTGAACCAACTGTGGAAGAAGAGGCAAAGGAAGTTCAGGAATCACAGAAGATCAGAAAATCAGAATGAATCTTCCTCCAGATACAGAAAGTCAGAATCCTCCTCTAGACACAGAAGATCTGATGGTTCTTCAGGATATAGAAAGCCAAACAACAAAGACATCATCTACTATGAATGTAACGAGCAAGGGCACTACAAAAGTGACTGCCCAAAGCTTTAGAAGGAGAAGCCCAAAAAGAAGTTTATCAAGGAAAAGAAGAAAAGTTTCATGGCTACATGGGATGATTCTGACACATCTGAAGCTGACTCAGAATCAGATGATGAGAGAGAAAACATAGCTCTCATGGAAAACGTATCTGAAGATAGTGAAGCTTTTGATTCAGACTCTGAATTAGATACAGAAGAGGTATTCCCTGACTTTACTATAAACTTTACTAAGGCTGAACTAGCTGAAAGCCTTAATGAAATTCTGGAAAGGTATCAGCAGATCAGAGTCAAATTCAGAAACCTGAAAAGGAATCTTGCTTTTGACTCTGATAAGACTGAGAGTCTCAGATTGGAGAATTCTGAGTTAAAAGAAAAAATTTCAAAATTAGAAAACTAGTTGCAAAACTCTCAGAAGGAAACAATCCCTGAAACTCCCAGCAATGCTGATGAGATCATCAAAGAGTATGATCACAACTTTCAGAAGTTCCTTGCTAAAAACATAGACAGAAGCAAGATGGCTTCAATGATCTATGGAGTTAGCAGAAATGGCAGAAAAGGGATAGGATATCAAGGTAAGGTACCTACACCAAAAAATGCCATGGAATTAGTTATAAAACGCACTCCACTTGATTCACACTTTATATATGGGCACACACATGACATAAAATACACAAGTAGTGATTACTCTATCAAACCAAAATTCAACCAGAGTTTTGGTAAAACTAACAAATCAGGACCCAAGAAAATGTGGGTACCTAAGGATAAAATAATACATGTGGCAGATATCTTTAGCAGCAAAGCAAAGACACCAATCATGGTACCTGGACTCTGGCTGCTCACGACACATGATGGGAAGAAGGCATATGTTCCAAAGCCTAGAACTTAAGCCTGGAGGCCACGTAGGCTTTGGAGGCAATCAGAGAGGAAAGATCATTGGCTCTGGAATGGTAAGTAATGGAAATCTTCCCTCTATAAGTAATGTTTTATTAGTTGATGGATTAATGCATAACTTGTTATCCATAAGTCAATTAAGTGATAACGGTTATGATATAATCTTCAATCAAAATTCATGCAAAGCTGTTAGTCAGAAAGATGGGACTATCCTATTTAATGGAAAGAGGAAAAACAACATTTATAAAATCAAACTTTCCGAACTGAAAAGTCAGAATGTAAAATGGCTTCTGTCTGTTAACAATGAACAATGGATCTGGCACAGAAGATTGGGACATGTTAGTATGAGAAGAATATCTCAGATTAACAAACTCAATCTGGTCAGAGGACTTCCTAACTTGAAGTTCAATTTAGATGCTCTGTGTGAAGCATGTCAGAAATGCAAGTTTGCAAAACCTGCTTTCAAATCCAAAAATGTTGTTTCCACTTCTAAGCCATTAGAACTTCTGCATATTGACTTATTTGGACCAGTAAAAACTGCTTCAATCAGTGGCAAGAAGTATGGGTTAGTAATCGAAGATGACTATAGCAGATGGACATGGGTAAAGTTCTTAAGGCACAAGTACGAGTCACACTCTGTGTTTGTTACCTTCTGCAACCAAGTTCAGAATGAAAAGAATCTTAGAATCGTCAATGTCAGAAGTGATCATGGTGGAGAATTTGAAAATAAAGATTTTGAATTATTCTTTAATGAAAAAGGCATTCTGCATGATTTCTCTTGTCCTAGAACTCCCCAGCAAAATGGAGTTGTAGAATGAAAGAACAGAACATTGCAAGAAATGGCCAGAACCATGATCAACGAGACTAACGTTGCTAAGATCTTCTGGGCAGAGGCAATAAACACAGCGTGTTACATTCAGAATAGAATCTCCATAAGACCTATTCTGGAAAAGACTCCATATGAATTATGGAAGAACAGAAAGCCCAACATTTCTTATTTCCATCCATTTGGATGTACATGTTTTATTTTGAATACAAAAAATTATCTGAACAAGTTTGACTCTAAAGCGCAAAAGTGTATTATGTTAGGATACTCTGAATGCTAAAGAGGGCACAAAGTATACAATACAGAAACATAGATTGTTGAAGAGTCAATCAGTGTTCGGTTTGATGATAAGCTTGACTCTCAAAAGTCAAAGTAGAATGAATTCCTTGCAGGTATGGAAGTTGAACTCACAGGTACTGAAGACAACTCATCAGAGGCTCTCAACAGAGACACTCCCTCAACATCAGAAAGAGTCACTGCAAGCAATTCAACACCTTCTGTTGATCAACTCCAGAAAAGACCATCCAGAAGCAGCATTGATCACCCAGAAGAAACAATTTTAGGAAGGAAGGAAGATCCAATCAGAACAAGATCTACTTTCAGAAATTCTGAAGAGTCTCTCATGGGACTGGTTTCTCTGATTGAACCAACAACAATTGATGAAGCACTTCTGGACAATGATTGGATTCTGGCAATGCAAGAGGAGCTAAATCAATTCACCAGAAATGACATATGGGATCTGGTTCCCAAACCAAAAGGATTCAACGTCATTGGTACAAAATAGGTGTTCAGAAACAAACTGAATGAACAAGGTGAAGTCATCAGAAACAAAGCACGACTGGTAGCGCAAGGTTATAGTCAGCAAGAGTGGATAGACTATACAGAAACCTTTGCTCCAGTCGCTAGGTTAGAATCTATCAGACTTTTAATATCATTTGCTGTTAATAAAGGCATCACTCTGTATCAGATGGATGTCAAGAGTGCATTCTTAAATGGCTATATAGAAGAAGAGATATATGTGCACCAACCCCCTGGTTTTGAAAGTTCCAAAAATCCAGAATATGTTTTCAAACTAAAGAAGTCACTCTATGGTCTGAAACAAGCTCCCAGAGCTTGGTATGGAAGACTAAGTAACTTCCTGTTGAAAAAGGAATTCACCAGAGAGAAAGTGGACACAACCTTGTTCTGTAAGACAGTTAAGAATGGCATTTTAGTATGTCAGATTTATGTTGATGACATCATATTTGGATCCACTAAACCCTCTCTGGGAAGAGAGTTTGCTAAATGTATGCAGGAAGAGTTTGAGATGAGCCTAATGGGGGAACTAAAATTCTTTATGGGCATTTAGATTAATCAAACTCCAGAAGGAACTTACATTCATTAGAGAAAATATGTCAGAGAACTTCTGAAGAAATTTGATCTCTCAGAATGTAAGCCATCAAGGATTCCAATGCATCCCATGTGCATTCTTGAAAAAGAAGAGGTAAGTAAAAAGGTAGAACAGAAGGTCTACAAAGGTATGATTGGTTCTCTTCTCTATCTGACGGTTTCAAGGCCTAACATTCTATTTAGTGTTTGCATTTGTGCTAGATTCCAATCAGATCCTAGAGAATCTCACTTAACAACAGTTAAGCGAATTTTCAAGTATCTGAAAGGTATTGCTAATCTGGGTTTGTTTTTATAGAAAATCAAATGATTACAGCCTAGTAGGATACTGTGATGCTGATTTTGCTGGAGACAGAGTAGAACGTAAAAGCACTTCTGGAAGCTGTCAGTTTCTGGGAGAAAATCTGATCTCATGGTCCAGCAAAAGACAATCCATAATAGCTCTATCAACAGCAGAAGCTGAATACATAGCAGCAGCTGGATGCAGTACACAAATGCTCTGGATGAAAAGTCAACTTGAGGACTTCAATATATTTGAGAGTAACATCCCTATCCTCTGTGACAATACTTCTGCTATTTGTCTCAGTAAAAATCCTATTTTGCATTCTAGGGCTAAGCATATTGAAATAAAACATCATTTTATTAGGGACTATATTCAGAAAGGGATTCTCAATTTAAAATTCATTGACACAGACCATCAATGGGATGATGTCTTTACAAAACCTCTTTCTGAAGATAGGTTTAACTTCATTATGAAACATCTCAGCATGAAGCTTTTCCCAGAATAAACTGTTTTATTTACATATCTTAACCTTCAGAATTTTGGTTATTTTCTGTGAACTGCTGATCAACCTGCCTTCAGATTTTTAGAAGTACAAATTGTATCAGAATCTATCCATGAAGATCTGAGCGTTTCATTTCAAGGATAGAAGTGTGTTGTTCACGTAAGCAAACAGTTGCCATCCATTCATCAGCTACCTTCTGAGGCTGAACACGCGTTCACTTTTCTGAAAGGTCAAAAGCGCCGATTGGGTGCATTGAGACACATGTCATGGGTAACCGTTCCAATATCTTTCTGAATCCCCTAAAATCAGCTGTCATTAATGCTTATAATCATTACTAATTATTTCTCTCTCTTGCAGTTTATGTTTTCAAAAAATCTATTTAAACGCAAGTCTCATTCTTTACACTCTTTCACTTTTACTTCATTCCAATTGTTTTCTGCTTGTACTTTCAAAACCCCTTCATTTTCTTCTCAAATTGCTTGTGTGAACATGGCTTCCTCAAGCGTCCCAAATACCAGTACTCAGAGAACTGAATCTATGGAAGAATATGAAGAACCATTCAGAACTCTTCTCACGCCCATTGACAACCTAGAAGTTCTTTCAGAACTGATTGTAGATTTTGAAAGTCTTCAAGAAAATGGATTCAATCTTCCTGAAGAAGTAAAGGCTCAAGGATGGAACAGGTATTTTGACCGTCTTCTAGGTCCAACATTTCCAATTCTTGTGAAGGAATTCTGGATTCATGCCTCATCCTCCAACCATCAAGTCACTTCGTATGTAATGGGGAAGAAGATAGTAATTACTGAAGACCTAATTGCAAGACTGATAGGTTACAATGGTGGTGGCGTAAGGTGTATAGACATGGCTGAAAGATGTGCTGATGTTGCTTCTATTGCAAGAGAAATTTTCACTATGGGTCTTCCCTCCAGCAAGATAAGGGATCTGAAAGACCATCACAAAATTTGGGCTAAGATAATTCTGGGATGCATAAACCATAGGAAGCCAACCAGCTCTCCTGACTACATAAACATTGATAAGCAATTTCTGATTTACTTTATCTCCAAGAAGACTAAGGTAAATCTGGCTCATTTGCTATTCAATCATCTGAGGACCAGTGTTAAGGAGACTAGAGAAGATGAGCGTACCAAAAAGGACTGGATACCCCTTGGAAGACTCATATCAGATATTCTGACAGAGAATAGGCTGATAGAGCATCTAATAGAAGCACAGGAAATCAGCTCTCTAGAGGCAACTGCTGGGAAACCTTTGAATGCAAAGAATCTGAAAAAGATGAAGATTATTGAGAACATCAAGAAAGAACCAAGTGTTACTTCTTTTGCAACCATCACCTCCAGAAGAATTCCTCTGGATGATTTTCCTATGTTCTCAGAAATTGACTCCAAGCCTGAGATAATCGTCAGATATTTGGATGCGTGCAAGGCAGATGGCACTGCACCAGATTTAAATATTCAGGACTTGCAACAGGAGGAACCAGAAGTTGTGCTGAAGAAGAACAAGAAAAGAAAAGCAGCAGCAGAAGGATCATCCCAGCGGACTCCAAAAGCTGATAAAAAGAAAGGTAATCCTTCTTCTGTAATTGTTTTAGAATTAATTACTTTATCAACATCTGAACCAATACCTACCCAATCAGAAATTCCTACCCCTCAAACTTTTGATGATTTTGACATAGGGTTTGACCCCTCAGAAACTCTAAGTCTTAGAGAAACTCTCTCCCTACCTATCAATCCAAATACTGAATCAACTCAACCAGAACTTGCAAAAGTTTTGTCAGATATTGAATCTTTTGACCATAATATTTCTGCTCCCACACCAGAAAATCCAAACTCCGAAACCACTTCAAAAGCTCCACAACCAGATATTCCCCTCTCTCCACAACCAGAAATACCACTACCTCCATCTCCTCAACCAGAAATTCATCCACCATCTCCACAACCTGAACAACCACAACCAGAAGTTCAAACTTCTGAGAACCATCTAGCTGAAACCTGTGAACCAGAACCTCACCACCTTCTATCCAACCAATCTGAAGAACCTACTTCAGATTCAGATACAATTCCTATTCCAGGTATTACTGAACCTCTAGCCATCCGTATGCCCCTCACCATCCAGGACATCCCACCAATTCCTTCTTCTTTGGAATCAACTCCACCAAATTCCCCAACCAGTCCAATAATTATACCAGACTCTCCCACTCCCTCACCAAAAAGCAATCCAAATGACAATGCTAAACTTGTCATTGATTTAATTGTTTTTGAACGTCTTGCTGTCATAACTCACAAAACGACCATTCCAAAACCAAAACCATCTGAACCCTCACCAGATGTTGGTACTAGTTTATTGACGTTTGAAACAGAAATACAGAAATGGATAATCTCTTTGAAGCAAGCTAGTCTAGAGATGATTAATCCTGCTGCTTCAGATTATCTTTGGACAAGTTTTAGAAAATGGATAAGCTCTGAAACTCATAAGATGCAAGAATAGAGCTACGAACATGTTCAATAGAATTTCAGTAATCTGCTAAAGGTAATTGAAGACCAAGTTCTGAGCCAATTGATCAAGGAAGAAATTCTCCCTCTGGACAATGCTCCCTGGTCAGAACATCATCCATCAGACAAAGTTCAACCAGTGTCAGAAGGTCTCACTCTGACTGCTGCTTCAGATGAGATGATTCCTGCAGAGGATTTGGTTCAAAAAGATCACGTTGCAGAATGCTCTGAGAAGCATCCAGTTACTGAAGATTCTCCAGGTTCCTCCTATGAAAGGAAAACTCTGGAAGAACTGAAGAGAGCGGATATTGTGATTCAGGAAAGGATGGATAAACAGGATGATACAATTCAGGAAATCAAGAGCATGTTAAGCAAACAAGAGGAAACCAACACCCAGATCAAGGGCTTGTTGGAAGCTTTGTTCACACGCCTTCCTCCTCCCTCTTAGATTTCTCTTTTAAAATTTGTTTATCTGTAATATTTATTCTACATTGCTGCTGTTCTGAACTTCTTATCATTGCTTCCTAATTTTAATATAAATCCTTTTTAGCTCTGATTATATGTTCTTTTTGATAATTGACAAAAAGGGGGAGAAAGAATAAGATATTTTCAATAACGGTCTACTGAGACATAAGTCTCAAACATTCTGATATACTTAATTTCTTTCTTCTGAAAAGCTTGAACAGGTACAAAACTCTGATGAAAGACACCGTTTTTCTGATGCGCAAAGACTCATGGAATTAAAGGTAAGTAATCAACTCAGGGGGAGTTTTTCTTCTTAATTCTATACTATTTATTCTTTATTCTTAATTGAAAAATCTGGTTTTTGTCATCATAAAAAAGGGGGAGATTGTTAGAACATAGTTTGATTCTACAACCCTGGATTAGAGTTTTGATGATAAAAAATACAAAGAATAAATAAATACAAAGACATATACAAAGAACAAATGTGCTCCTTAAAATTATGTTTTGTATATGCAGAAGTTCTGATGGGATCAGCATCAGAAGATAAGCTGAAGTATTACACGCTGAAAGAAAAACAGGTTTTACGCTGAAGTTTGATGACTAGAATCTGCGCCTAAACAAGTACACTCTGACTCTGAGCAAAGACATCTCAACCAAGCCATCAACACTCTGAAGCATTATCAGCGGTTAAAGCAAATAAGACTCTGAAGCGCTATTGATTATTCAAGACAGAATTAAATGCCAACGACATTCTTCAGACAAGATCTTCTACAAAAGGAAAGTGTGTTATTAACATTAAACTTGCTTTATGGACAACGTTTCTGCCTTGCCTATATAAACAAGTCTACTTGTGAAAGAAGCACGTACGTACGCACACATCAATTTGCAGAGAATTCCAAACCACACATATTCAAGCTCTAGCAAATTTATTCTATTCTAAGCTTAACCTGTGTAATTATCACAGTTGTGATATACTATTTTGTTAGAAAACAACAACACAATCTTGTCCAATTATTTGTAAAAGATTTTCTTGAGATTAACCAGTTTGTGGTTCTACTCAAGAAGACTTTAACAGTTGTTAAAGTAGCTGTTGTAATCATTTGAGATTAGTGGATTAAGACCTCGTTGGAGAGAGGAGAAATCACCTTGACGGGTGGACTGGAGTAGTTTGAGATCAAACGAACCAGGATAAAAATACTGTGTCATTAAGCTATTTTGATTTAAATTTTTCAATTCAACCCCCCTTCTTGTGTTTTTCACATCTTCAGCTAGTCTCTTCAATATCGCAGAAACAAGTTGTTGAGAAATATTTACAAGTGGTAGTCTCTTTATTTAAGACAGCTTGTATATTACCCTTTCCAGGCGGAATTCCTTGGTTAAAGAAGAAGTTAAGATCCGTTCTTGGTGAAAAGCCATGATTTTGGGAAACTTGTTATTATCAATCCTTCCTCTATACCTTCAACTATTGAGTTGGTAGTTTACCATCATCTATGAGTCGGTATCTCTTTATCTTCTACCTTCAACTATTGAGCTGGTAGTTTACCGTCATCTGTGAGTCGATATCTTTTTGATCTTCTACCTTCAACTATTGAGTTGGTAGTTTACCGTCATCTGTGAGTCGGTATATTTTTGATATTCTACCTTCAACTATTGAGCTGGTAGTTTATCGTCATCTGTGAGTCGGTATCCTCTTTATCTTCTACCTTCAACTATTTAGTTGGTAGTTTACCGTCATCTGTGAGTCGGTATCTTTTTGATCTTCTACCTCCAACTATTGAGTTGGTAGTTTACTGTCATCTATGAGTCGATATCCTTTTTATCTTCTACCTTCAACTATTGAGTTGGTAGTTTACCGTCATCTGTGAGTCAGTATCTCTTGATCTTCTACCTCTAACTATTGAGCTGGTAGTTTACCGTCATCTGTGAGTCGGTATCCTCTTTATCTTCTACCTTCAACTATTGAGTTGGTAGTTTATCGTCATCTGTGAGTCGGTATCTTTTTGATCTTCTACCTTTAACTATTGAGTTGGTAGTTTACCGTCATCTGTGAGTCGGTATCTTTTTTATCTTCTACCTTCAACCATTGAGCTGGTAGTTTACCGTCATCCGTGAGTTGGTATCTCTTTGATCTTCTACCTTCAACCATTGAGCTGGTAGTTTACCGTCATCTGTGAGTTGGTATCTTTTTTATCTTCTACCTTCAACTATTGAGCTGCTAGTTTACCGTCATTTATGAGTCGGTATCCTCTTTATCTTCTACCTTCAACTATTGAGTTGGTAGTTTACTGTCATCTGTGAGTCAGAATCTTTTTGATCTTCTACCTTCAACTATTGAGTTGGTAGTTTACTGTCATCTGTGAGTCATAATCTTTTTGATCTTCTACCTTCAACTATTGAGCTGGTAGTTTACCGTCATCTGTGAGTTGGTATCTTCTTTATCTTCTACCCTTAACTATTAAGTTAGTAGTTTACCGTCACCTGTGAGCCGGTATCTTATTACTTTTCTACCTCTATCCATTGAGTTGGTAGTTCACAGTTATCTGTCGATCGTTGTTATCCACTGCCGTTTTCCTCATTTATTGAGTTGATGCTACCTTATCTCTTCTTTGGGTTTTACACCAATAAAGTCAGGTCTTTTGTTCACTAGTGATTTATTTTCCTGGCTGGGTTCCTTTTCGATTTTTTGTTTCCTTTGCTACATCCCCAGTGGTGTCTTGCGTCTCTTTAGATTTGTCCATTTGCATTCATAATCATAAGCATTTCATGGCATCTTAGGGACACAAATAGGGCTTGTTTTATATTTAAGTATCTTTAATCGCGTCGATACAAAGATTTTTAACCTTCAGATCTCCGGATAGATGACACTTAAATAAGGGCAGCTGTTGTACCTCAATTTTTGCCCATAAGATTCCTCTATCATATCATATCAACTCGATCACATTAGGGTTGGTTCATCCTCTTTTTCTATCTCCTATATTTAAGTTTGCTCTTGAGGAATCTCCAAGTACCTTAGTTGTGTATTTTGTATATGTGTTGGTAATTAACCTCTAACCAAAATACAAAAAATATTTATCTTTGTCTTTGCATATTTGTATTTTGTAGGTACCGAGTCAAAGCATCCGACAAATAAGGTTTTCCGGTATTATTTCCCTAAAATCTATATTTGCAAAGAAAAATAATAATAATTAAAATTTTTCATTTTGGTTTTCCTGTACAATCGATTGCTCCCATAGTGCAATCGATTCCACAGAGTGTATTGTGCACAATCTTTGAAAAAAGTGTATTTTTAGCCTTCAAAAATAATTTTTTTTAGTATGTGTCGACACATACGTGTTATGTGTCGACCCATGCAAGACAATCAATTTTGTAATGTACTGACAAAAGCAGCTTGCATCGACCCATAAAGGCTTGTGTCGACTCATCCTGTTTTGTATAACTTTCATGTGTTGATACATACATGTTATGTGTCGACTCATGCAAATTGATTGATTATGTATTGTGTTGAAATAGCAGCTTGTATCGACCCATAGAAGCTTGCGTCGACTCATACAAATTGATTGATTCTGTATTGAGTTGAAAAGGCAGCTTGTATCGATCCATAGAAGCTTGCGTCGACTCATGCTGTGTTATAAAACTAGAATGTATCGACGCATATGACTCTTGTGTCGACTCATAGCAGCAAAACACATGTGATTTTTGAAAAAAGCCAGCAATTTCAAAACTGTCATCTTTTTTGCTCCAATTTTTCTGCACAATTTGAAAATTATATCATTAATTCAATTTTTGGCTCCAAGAATCAATTACCAAATTACCATTAATCCTAATCCTAAACTCTATAAGTAGAGACCTCATTTCATTCAAATTACAAGCTTTTGATAGCCAAACTCATGTTGCTAAAAAATCTCTCAATTCTCTCCATCTACCAAATTCACTCAAAGCTCCATTTTCAAAAAAAAAAAGGATAGTAAGCTTTGCATTGAAGCTTACTAATCTTTGAGATAAACCTTCATCCAAACACTTTTTCTTCATCAATTCTCTACATCCAAGCTTTGGTAATTGATTCTTGTGGTTGAATTGAAGCAAATTCTAGAAGTTGTTTGATAATTCTCTAATTCTACCTTTGGTAAGTTGGATCATTATCTTTCAAAATGCGATCTCTTGTGGATTTCTGGTTTTGATTCATTGAGCACTGTTTTAGAATTCCATTAATGCTATTTTCTCATAATTTGATAGAATTTTCATGCTCAATTGGATCCATGATCATAAGGTGTTTGATGAAAAGTTGGAACAAGAATTTGATCCTTGAAATTCTATTTTCTACGGATTTTAACAGGTTGCAATCAATTGTTGTAACATTGCAATTGATTGTCACAGAAAATTGATTTGAAAAAAAACTGCACTGATGCAATTGGTTACTGTCTAAGCACAATCGATTATAACAGTGCCAAAAATACTTTTTCTGCCTTATTTTGGGGCTGTTTTGACTCAAATATTTTTTCTTCTCACTCTCTTTGATGGATAATTTGGATTACAATTTTAATGTTCAATTTCTCTTTAAATTCAATGGACTTTATGGTGTAGATGAAGTTGGATAAATGTTCATCAATTCAAATCTATCAAAGAGTGAATAATTTAATTCATTCTTGGTGCTTTGGATTGATGATATGTTTAGTGCTTTAATCCATCTAGATGAGTGATTGAATTTAAAGATGAAAGAAATTTAAGGTAGTGATCCAAATTAGCTTATCATTCCCCTCCCTCTTCATCTTATCCCTTTCTTTTTTAATTGTGCTACATGTTAAGGGGTGATGATCTCTATATCATTTATCCAAATATGAAGTACATAGATTGCTATTGACCGGCCTCAAAATAGGTGCGACTTCCACATAAGTCCACTTACGATTGCTTAACATAGCGTTAAATTTTGTCCCGATTCGAATAAATGATCATTCGTGGCCCAAACCTATGTTTGCAAGCCCAAGTATGTTAATTTGATCCCTTTGATCCAATAACCTTGAGACTCATTGTGTGGAGGCTTTGGTCCTACCAATCCTCTAATGGATCTTCATCAATTTTGGTCAACGCGGATCACTTAAACATCGTTGATCATTAAATGTTGCCTTGAGAATTTATTAAATGGATGATATACTTGACATAAAGCAAATGCAACTTGTTGTGTGGAGGCTTTGGTTCTACCAATCCTCTAATGAGTTCCAAATGCAAGTTTCAAGATGGTCATCCAACTAACCACTAATTTCTAACAATTGACTTTATTTTATGCTCTTTACCTTATGCTTTTATGCTTTATGTACTAATTACTTTAGCATTTATATTTCATGCTATTTTCATCTTTGCTCACTTGAGCATTTACTTTTATGTCATTTTTATTTTGCTCACTTGAGCTTTTCTTTTCTTTTTGAAGATACTTAATAATCAACATAAACCATAAGAATCTTTAATGATACTTGGACTATTTGGTTACTATCCTTGGCATTATGGAGTGTTGGACTTCTTGGACTTAGGGTTAGAAACCTTGGCCTATGATTGGAGACCTTGTAACCTTATATGATTATTTTGTCTGGAGCTCTTGAGGTTTACCTCAAGACATTGGGTTGTTTGTTTGTTTTGTGTGCAGGTTATTGTGATTACACTCTTTGTTTGTAATCTGGAATTCACCCGTATACAGCCGTTACTCTGCCCAATTTTTGTGAAGACTTAATACAATTGAAGTTTGATTCTCTCAAGAGGTCTAGTATATTTGCTTGCTTAGTTTCAATCCAAAGAATGGGGATTCTATATTGACTCATAATGTCAAGTATTGAATTATTGTTGGTTAGATGGTTCTTATCCTTATCTTTTACCTTATGCTTTAGGATAGTCTCTTCTTCTCCTCCCATCTTCTTTAATTTTAAAAATCTTCTCCCTCCTTTTGAAAACTCTTCTTATTTCTAAACTTAAACTACTTTAATAATAAACTTGAACTTATGTCCATGCATTTTCAAAACATTTTCATAAATAAAATTCAATCAATTTAATAATACCTTGACATTTATTGTGGGAAGACTAAACGTCAATCAATCTCATTCAAACCATTTTGCCACTTTGGCTTTTACTTTAAACTTTTCTCAAAAGATTAAACTCTTGTCAATCCTTGTAGTGATACAAACAACTATACTTCTACAATATGTAGTAAAGTGAGATATTTCCCACTTGGGTGTTGAGTGAGGCATTGTTGATTTTAAAATCCAAGCCATATCCTCCACTTTGAGATGATGCAAAATCTCCTTTCTCATGATTGTGGGTAGTAAGTATGTTTTCCACATGGACAATGACGATGATGTCTTATCTCATAAAATTAACCAACACACTTGTGTTTCAAATTTTTAAAAGAGGAACTACGCGTACCCTGATACTCTATTGCACGAAAAGTGGTACGTAGGCACTAAAGGTTCGCAACCGCGACGGGTGCAAAAATCATAAAAAATATATTACTTTTCTCACCTCCACCATCCATTTTATATACAACATATTTTATAGCCAAAATATACAAATTTTTCAAAGAGGTTCCTGCGGAGTACCGTAGATGTTTAGGGTGATAATACCTTCCCTTTGCATAACCAACCCACTTACCTTGAATCTTTCTCTCTCTTTTTAGGTTATTCGCTCTTTTCTCATTCCTTTGGAAACAATAAAGCGCGGTGACGATTTTTTTTTTATTTGTATAAAGTCTAGTCAATCCAATGGCTTAGTCTTGAAAATTTCTACCGCTACAGATACGATCCTGATAGAGAAAAAACTTAGCTCAAGGAGATTGAAAGGATCTTTCGAGTCATGGATTGCTCAGAGGTGTAGAAGGTATGGTTCGATACGCATCAACTAGAAGAGGAAGATGATGATGGGTGGGTTGGCACTCGTTAGAGACTGGCAGTAACGGGTGAAGTTATTACTTGGGTTCTATTCAACAGGGAGTTTATGAGGAAGTACTTTCCCGAGCATGTGCGAAGGAAGAAAGAGATTGAGTTTCTGGATTTGAAAAGGGGGAACTTGACTGTGACTAAATATGCTTCAAATTTCGTGGAACTGGGCAAGTATTATCCACATTACAATGAAGCAACAACTGAGTTCTCGAGGTTTATTAAGTTTGAGAATAGTTTGCATCGGGAAATCAAGTGGGAAATTGGATATTAGCAAATCCGTGTATTTTCAGATTTGGTGAACAACTGTAGGATCTATGAAGAAGACAACAAAGCTCATTCAGCTTACTACAACAGTTTGAATGAGAACAGAGGAAAGAAATATCAAGACCATTAGAAGCCTTATGATGCCCCAGCTGAAAAAGGGAAAAATAAGACTTATGATGGGAAGAAGACAGGCGGGGGAGGAGCTCCCGCTCCTATTAAGTGTTATAGGTATGGTGAACAAGGTCACTGTTCTAATGTATGTGAGAATAAAGTGTTAAGTTGCTACAAATCTGGTAAAACGGGTCATCGTATGTAGCAAATGGTTTTAAATACAGAGCCACCACTATTAGATTTTTATCCTAGGGAAGGGAATCTAACAGAAAACCCTAATTCGCAGATAGAGATTCTAAGTTCGGACTCAGTTAGACAAAAGGAAGGTGTTATGCACCTTTCGTCTACCTTGTTCACAAGGATATTAGTTTTTAGGTCTAGGTTTGGGGTAAACAGGGTTTTATGTTTTAATTAAGAGGAAATGGTTTAAACTTTTTATAGGGGAACTCGCTACGAGGTTTGATCGTATGCCTACGTATCCTCTTATAAGGAATCAGAGTCCCAATTCGTAGTTCGTATGGGTTGGTGTTTTTTAGGGGTTGCAAACGTTCTTTAAATCACCTCGCATTTTGGCCGAGAGTAGTGATTGCAGAGATTTTGACTAAATGCGCGGTAAGTCAAAATTCGTTTGGAACCCTTTAGCAAAAAATGGTTGTTTAGCTTAGTTTATTGCGAAAAATAGTTTGTTATTTGTTGAGTGTTTTTTAAACGTATTAACTGCAAAAATCTTGTTAATTCATGATATATATATATATATATATATATATATATATATATATATATATATATATATATATATATATATATATATATATATATATATATATATATATATATATATATATATATATATATATATATATATATATATATATATATATATATAGTAAAACAATATATGTACATGAGTTTTCAAATAATTTATTTATGATAATGATAAATAACTAATATTAATATTAATAATTATTATTATAAAAAGAAAATAACAAAAATAAATAATAATAATAATAAATACAGAAAATAAGAAAATAATAAAAATAATAAGAAATATAGAATAAAAAAGAGAAATTAATTAAATTGCAGGGGGTGTAATTTTATGTTAACAAGTAAAAGTTGGGGGTGTCTAAAGCAGTTGGGTTAGGCCTAAAATATAGTTCTGAAAGGGGGGTATGATTCATTTGGTGTTTTAGTAATATTGCAAAAGGGGGGTGTTAAAATTAATGGGCTTGGCACATTACAGTTGCAGTGAGGGGTCGGTGGGATCACATGTAGCGCGGGTGCACGATGTTACCATGAAACTTGGCCTAACGACTGTTTGATGCGTATCTGAGGGATGATAAGTGAAGGAGCATAATACTTAATATGAACGTGTGCGCATGGGATTGTTACTGATTATACATTTGTTAACGTTTCACTTTTTATTTTATTTACAGTAAATCAATTTTCCTCTCTCTTGCTTCAACCCTTTCCTCTCTCTATCCCTAACACTTCATCTTCTTCAACCCTAGCTCCCAACCCCCACGGCGGCGCAATGGATGTAACCCAACCTTACCATAAATCAAAATCCCAACAACCCTAATACAAGAACAACAACAAAAAAGAGCGAAGTGTTTTTACCCCCTTGCGATTCTGTCCTTTCTGACATTGAGCATCCGTGATTTTAAGCTAATCCTTCTTCTTCCTTTTGCTCACAGACTTTGAAGGTGATGGCCGTCGGTGGCGAAGGCGACAACACAGTCGAGCAATTAGGGTTTCTGATATTGAAACCCTAATTTCCTCTCCTTCAATCTTCAACAACCGCGAGGTCTTTTTTGCTGCAAATTTTTCTCTGGTAGTCAAGCTCTTCTTTGTTCTTGAACCTTGTTTCATTTCTGTATTTTTTCGTTCTAACAATTCTTCTCCTCTTTGTATTTTCGCTTTTTCAGTATATATAGGGTTAGATTTTAGGGTTTTGTAAAACTGTCATTACCAATTTATTTGTCTTAGATTTAGGAAATTAGATCAGTTACAGATTTTGGTTGTTCTGTTAATTGATTCTGATTTGTTGTAATATATATTTTTTCTGAGATTTGATTTGAATATTATAGATTGGATTGGATTTGTAACATAACTTTGAGATTTTGGGATTTGAATAACGTTGAGGTTGTATTTTTCTGAGATTGATTTGGTATTAATTTAATTCACACAGTATCTGTTATTTGATAAAATATGCGCATACTTTGGGATGATTTGTACAGTAATCGTTAGTACAATTGGGCCTTGCGAGTTTTCCAAACATCTATACAAAAAGGCTATTGGGCTTCAAAGTGTCCATCCCAACACGCTAATGTTTTTTTATTGTAACAACAATATTTTTGTTTTCTACCGCATGGTCCTGAAATGGGTCCCTTCTTCTGACCCAACCACGATTTTTTTTAACACAACAATTTTTTTTTTATAAACTTTTAATAAAACAATTAATAGGATAACTATAATAAATTTTTTAATAATAATAGTGACAATAAAATAACTTTCTAAAAATAAATCAAATGGGCTGATTACAAAACCTTAACGGGCCTACTATCTCCAATCCTTACTATTTGCTTTTAAAATGAAATGGGCCATATGAATAGACCGAAATCTTACCCCTTTTCTGTTAATCAACAACCAAAACAGAAATGGGCCTTCTTAGGTGGGCCTGTTGTTTGTAACTACACCCTTTCTTTTTACTAACAAAAACAAAACCTATATGGGCTTTATTATTAAGAATTTAATAATTTATTGAAATAGTTTTTTCACATTCGAATCTCATGGGCCATTGGCCAACATGCTTTGCGAATGGGTTTGCGGATACATGGGTCTTTCTGATTTAGAAAGCCCCACTTTCCTGAATTAAAATGCACCCCCTATTGACTTGGGTTTAAGAATGAGCCAACAGATGTTGCTGAACCATTCTTAAAACATTTCTCTTTTATTTTAATCTCGAAAATACGATCATAAAGGTAGGGAAAATGTGGGGTACGACAGCTTCCCCTATTCAATCATTTTCCAATCGAATAGCGTGAGAATACACGAGTCTTGCGCATTCTGATCAGGAGTTTATTGAATACTTGGAATACCCCAAAATTTGTCGGACAAACATAAGGTTACGTTGATATAGCGTACCCTTACGAGTCTTGAGGAAATAGGAAAAGATGACGATATATCGCTTACCCGGGTTTGGCAACGAGGCAGATGGTTTATGTTCGTGAATCACCGTGTGGAGTCTTAGGCGATGAGCTAAATTTGGGTTTCGAACACCGCTGCATGAAGTCTGAGGAAATGGGCTGGATGAGGAGAGTACATTGAGGCTTAGCAGCAATGGGCTGGATGAGAAGAGTACATTGAGGCTTAGCGGCAATGGGCTGGATGAGGAGAGTACATTGAGGCTTAGAGGCAATATACCGAGCTAGGAGAGTACACTGAGGCTTAGAGGCAGTGTACCAAGTTTTGAGAATACATTGCGGCTTAGAGGCAATATACGGAGTTTTGTGAATACATTGCGGCTTAGAGGCAATGTACTAAATTTCGTGAATACATTGCGGCTTAGAGGCAATGTATTGAGTTTTGCGAATACATTGCGGCTTAGAGGCAATGTACTGAGTTTTGCGAATGCATTACAACTTAGAGGCAATGTACTGAGTTTTGCGAATACATTGCGACTTAGAGGCAATGTACTGAGTTTTGCGAATACATTTCGGCTTAGAAGCAATGTACTGAGTTTTGTGAATACATTGCGGCTTAGAGGCAATGTACTGAGTTTTACGAATACATTGCGGCTTAGAGGCAATGTACTGAGTTTTGTAAATACAGTGTGGCTTAGAGGCAATGTACTGAGTTTTGCGAATACATTGCGGCTTAAAGGCAATGTACTGAGTTTTGCAAATACATTGCATCTTAGAGGCAATATACTGAGTTTTGCGAATACATTTCGGCTTAGAGGAAATGTACTGAGTTTTGCGAATACATTGCGGCTTAGAGGCAATGCACTGAGTTTTGTGAATACATTGCAGCTTAGAGGCAATGTACTGAATTTTGTGAATACATTGCGTCTTAGAGGAAATGTACTGAATTTTGTGAATACATTGTAGCTTAGAGGCAATGTACTTAGTTTTTCAAATACATTGCGGCTTAGAGGCAATGTACTGAGTTTTATGAATACATTGTGGCTTAGAGGAAATGTACTATTTTGCGAATACATTGCGGCTTAGAGGCAATGTACCGAGTGTTGTTCATTACTTCATGGAGACTTAGGTAATGGACTACTTTATTAGGAACTCATCATTGCATGGATACTTAGGTGATGGGCTGAACACATCACGATATGGAGACTTAGGCGGCGGGTTGAATCACAGGAGGAGTGTTTGGTTGATGAACCCTTAGATGGTTGAATCGAGGGTTAGTTGGTTTGTTTGCTGTGTAATACAGGCGTATGATGTATGACATTGAGATGGAACCCTGTGTATGTATGATGTATGACATGTGGAACCCTATGCGTATTGAATGTTTGTATGTATGCAAGATGGGTGGTGTATGTATGCTTTGGATATGCAAAATGTATGCGTAAAATACGTGTATGCCTTGAAATGTTATGAAGACTATTTCTGGCATTCTCCCCTTTAAACCATTGGTTTTAAATTACCAATTTCCTGGCGTTGTATGTTGTGTCGTCGTAGCTTTGTTGAATTCGATTTGAATGCGGTGAAAAAATGCTAGTTAGATTTTTGAACACTGATTTTCTGTGTTGCAAGCGCAGGTGTAGACGTAAACATAGATATTGGCATATGCATATACTTTTATGTTGTAAGCACAGGCGTAGACATGGACATGTGTGTAGAATTTGTATTCTTGACTCAGGAGTAGACATGTGCGTGGATGTAGACGTGGATTTTCTTTCGATATATTTCAACCAAAATGCTTTTTCAATGTTTTGTCAAATGCTTTTATTTTTTTAGTTTCCCCGAAATGATTTCAAGACAATATTCACAAGTAATAATCGTAGTATTTTGTAAACAAGTCAGAGAAAAGAAAAACATAATTTTAAAAGATGCAAAGAAAGCAACTATTTTATTGATATGCCTCTAAATAGGCGAGAATACAAGATGCAATTCCTAGAAAGAGGTAATTACAGAAAATTTTAAAACTGTAAATGGCAATGAAAAATGATAATTGCTACTGTTGTTCCCCAATATCCTTTTGATGATCTTATCTCCTTTGCATCTGAGTCGTATGATTCCACTCTATCTTTCCCTTTGTGGTTCGTAGGCGTAGTTCTTAGATCACAGTCTTTTTGTTCTTTATTTTTTTGTATGAAATCCCTAACTTTTTCCTGGATTTCCCTTTCGGGTTTTCAATCCACCAGATAGTTTTTTTTGTTCTATGCCCATAATTTTTGCCTGGATCACCCTTTAGGGTTTTCGATCCACCGGGACGCTCCTTTTTGCCTAAGTCTCCCTTTTGGGGTTCGTGCTTAGCGAGCTTTTTATACATAGTATTTTTTGATTGCGTCTGAATTTGCAGGATGCGATAGTTCTTCCCCATCCATTGTTATGAGGATGAGACCACCTCCGAAGAATGTTGTTTTGACTATGCATAGACCTTCGTAGTTGGGTGTCCATTTACAACGTGAATCAAGACGAGGTAGTAGAATCTTCTTGAGCACTAGATCCCCTTCTTTGAATATTCGAGGGCGGACTTTCTTGTCGAAGGCTCTCTTCATTCTCTTCTGATGTAGCTGACTATGACACAAAGCCGTCAATCATTTTTCTTCAATAAGGTTGAGCTGATTAATCCGTGTCTGCACCCATTCTGCTTCTTCCAGCTTTGTTTCCCTCAGAACCCGAAGTGATGGTATCTCAACTTCCACTGGGAGTACCACTTCCATGCCATATACTAGTGAGAAAGGAGTCGCGCCTGTTGATGTGCGTACAGAAGTGTGATAGCCATGTAGATCAAAGGGAAGCATTTCGTTCCAATCTTTGTATGTCTTTACCATCTTTTGGATGATATTCTTGATATTTTTGTTGGCTGCTTCAACGGCCCCGTTCATCCTTGGTCTGTATGGTGAGGAATTATGATGGTCGATTTTGAAGTCGTCATACAGTTCCTTCATCATTTTATTGTTTAAATTGGACTCATTATCTATAATCATACTGCTTGGGACACCGTATCTGCATATGATATTCTATTTGATGAAGCGTGTAACCACTTGACTTGTCACGTTGGCGTTGGACGCCGCTTCTACCCATTTGGTAAAGTAGTTGATGGCTACCAATATGAAACAGTGTTCGTTGGATGCTTTCGGATCGATCATACCAATCATATCAATTCCCCACATTGAGAATGGTCAAGGGGAGCTCATGACGTTCAGAGGAGGCGGCAGTACATTTATTTTATCGACGTAGATCTGATATTTATGACACGTCTTCGTGTAGTGGTAACAATCGGCTTCCATTGTTAACCAATAATACCCTGCTCACAGAATCTTTCTAGCCATGGCATGCCCATTTGTATGAGTTCCGAAAGTACCCTCGTGGATTTCTCTCATAAGCGTATCTGCTTCTTGCTTCTCCACACACCTGAGTAGCACCATGTCATAGTTTCTTTTGTATACTACCCCATTACTCAGAAAGAATTTTGAAGCTAACCTTCGCAGGGTTCGCTTGTCAATGATAGAGGCATTTTCTGGATATTCCTGCTTTTCCAAGTACTTCTTGATGTCGTAAAACCAAGGCTTACTGTCAGGTCCTTCCTCAATAGCAAGGAAGTGTGCGGGCTCTTAAAAATGTATGATCGTAATACGTGGTTCGTGGTTCGGCCAAGTCACTTTTAACATAGCTGATAGAGTTTCCAGAGCGTCCGCCATTTGATTTTTTTCTCGTGGGATATGACTGAAAGTGATCTCTATAAATTCCACAACTAACTTTAAAACATGATCCCGATATGGAATCAGTTTAGGGTGTTTAGTATCCCATTCACCATTAACCTGGTATATGACTAATACAGAATCCCCAAATGCTTCGAGGTGCTTTATTCTCAAATCGATGGCAGCTTCTGGTCCTAGTAGACAGGCTTCGTATTCAGCGATGTTGTTGGTGCAGTCAAAACACAACCTTGCAGTATAGGGTTTGTGATAATTATTTGGAGAGTTCAATACTGCCCCTACGCCATGACCTAGTGCATTTGAAGCCCCGTCGAACATGAGTGTCCAACGTGCCCCTGGCTCGGGTCCTTCGTCAGGACCTGGTATTTCGTAGTCAGCTATAAACATGACATCCTCGTCTGGAAAGTCGAACTTCATAGGTTAATATTCTAATAGCGGTTGGTGAGCTAGATTAGCATCTAGTATACTACCTTTGATGGCCTTCTGAGTGACATATTGGATTTCATATTCTAACAGTAGCATTTGCCATGGGGTAATTCTCCCCGTAAGAGCTGGTTTTTCGAACACGTATTTTAGCAGATCCATTCTTGCTATTAACCATATGGTGTGGGTTAACATATATTGTCTCAACCTCTTGGTAGCCCAAGCCAATGCACAACAAGTCTTCTCAAGGAGTGAGTACCTGGTTTCACAGTCAGTGAATTTCTTGCTGAGGTAATAAATCACATGCTCTTTTTTTCCTGTTTCGACATGCTGTTCCAAAACATAACCCATTGATCCTTCGAGTACTGTTAGATACATGATGAGTGGTCTTCTGGGAACGGGCGGCATTAAGATCGGTGGCTCTTGCAGATACTGTTTTATCGTTTCAAAGGCTTTTTGGCAATCATCGTTCCATACTACCGTCTGATTTTTTCATAATAACTTAAATATTGGCTCACACATGGATGTTAGATGCGATATGGACATTGAGATGTAATTCAATTGCCCTAAGAAACCACACACTTCTTTTTCTGTCCTTGGTGCTAGCATCTCTTGTATAGCTTTTACTTTGTCGGGGTCTACCTTGATACCCCGCTGGCTTATAATGAAACACAACAATTTTCCTGATCTGACGCCAAATGTGAACTTATTCAGATTTAGCCTCAGTCTGAACTTATGAAGCCGCTCAAATAACTTTTTCAGATGTATGATGTGTTCCTCCTCCGTATGGGATTTGTAAATCATATCATCTACGTATACTTCAACCTCTTTGTGGATCATATCATGGAATAACATGACCATTACCCTCTGATAGGTTACCCCTGTGTTCTTGAGACCGAATGGCATTACTTTATAGAAGAAAGTTCCCCAAGGTGTCATGAAGGTAGTTTTTTCCATGTCTTCGGGCGCCATTTTGATTTGATTATAGCCCGAGAAACCGTCCATGAATGAGAATACTGAGGCTTGAACTGTGTTAACCACTAGAACATCTATGTGGGTAATGGGAAATCGTCCTTGGGGCTTGCTCTGTTCAGGTCTCAATAATCCACACACATGTGTACTTTACCATCCTTCTTGGGTACTGGCACAATGTTAGCTATCCAGGGTGAATAATCTACCACTGCTAGGAACCCTGCGTCAAATAATTTGAGAACCTCTTCTCTGATTTTGCTGGACATATCTGGACGAGTTCTTCTGAGTTTTTGTCTGATTGGAGAACACCGTTCTTTGGGAGGTAGTCTGTGCACCATGATGTCTGTATCCAACTCTGACATGTCCCTGTAGGACTAAGCGAATATATCCATATACTCATGTCATAACTTGATCAGCCTGTCTTTGATGCTCTGCTCCAACATTTCCCCTAGCTTGATTTCTTTCGGAGCTTCCTATGTGCCCAGGTTAATGGTCTCAATAGCCTCTTGATATGGTTTTATGATGTCAGCCTTTCGCTCTATTTCCCTTTCCATTTCCTCATAGAGTTCAAGATCTTCGTCATCTTCCTCTTCGGCTTGGTTGATAGGAGCATCAAAATCATATCGGGTCATAGCAGTAACGTTATCGGAAATTTTGGGAATGGATCTGCACATTTATCATGTTTTGGTGCATATTTTAGTGTCTAAGGTTTTGAAAATGCGTATGCAGAGAAAGTATTGCCATTTTTAAATTTAATAGATAAATGCAAAAGAAAGACAAGGATCTTAATTGAAAACAGAATATAACTTTTATTAATTATAAATATTATCCGAAACAAGAACAAGAAAAAACCTTAAAAGCACCCTTATGCTTCGGGTTTGACATAGGTTCTTTCAAAAACAAGAAACATTACTTAGGAAATAAAAATATCTCGGGAATCTCCACGGCAGTCCATCCTTTGAGTTCTTCTTCTGGGGCGCCTTCTCTGATGAAGTCAGTTTCTCGATCGTTATTGATTTTGCTTGATATCATCGCCACATGTCTGCCATGCTCTGTTCCTTTGTTGACAAAAGTCTCTTGGATCAGAGGGAAACGTGCTTTTCCTTTTAGAGTATCTTTCGACGATTCATAGCCTAAACCAAAGTGATTCTTCTTCTCAGGAATTTCTGGGAGCTTTCCCAAGTGTTTCGAGGCATCACATCCCATAGTTGTTTGCAGATCTCTCCATGATGTCACTTTAGGCTTGTTACCCTTCTCGACTTATAATGTCACCATTGAAGAAATTTCCAAGGCTTGGTACGAGGTAGCTATACAATCTTCATCGACACTGATATATCTGTATGATTCAATGTGGCTTACGAAGATGTCTTCCTCACCGTCGATTATGATTAATTTCCCTTCCACTAGGAACTTCAATTTTTGAGGCAGGGTCGAGGTGACTGCCCCTGTGGCATGGATCCAAGGTCTCCCCAGTAAGCAAGTGTATGCTGGTTCTATATCCATGACCTGGAAAGTGATATTGAAGATATACGGCCCAATCTTAACTGGAAGATCCACCTCTCCTAACACCGAGCTTTGAGAACCGTCAAACGCTTTCACTATTATAGAACTTGGTCTCATTACCACATCATCTATTGTTAACTTTATCAGACTTGACTTTGGTAACACATTGAGGGTATAGCTGGTATCAGTAAGAACCCTGGACAAATGGGTAGTACCTATTTGCATGGTAATGTGGAGTGCCTTGTTATGAGCTCGTCTCTGTGGTGGTAGTTCACTGTTGCTGAAACCCAGGTAGGATCCAGACATTATATTTGCTACGACACTGTCAAATTGATTCACTGAAATTTCCTTTGCGACATGAGTTGAACTTAACACCTTCATCAAAGAGTCCCGATGTGCTTAAGAATTGATGAGTAGTGAGAGTATGGAGATTTTTGCTGGAGTTTGGTGAAGCCGATCCACCACTCTGTAGTCACTTTTTTTGATTATTTTCATGAACTCTTTTGCCTCTTGATCGGTAAATTCTTTGCTTGGAGGTTCTGTTTCTTGATTTGTATCAATCACTGATTTTCCCTTGTCCTTCGTCGTAATCACATCCGTCTTTTTTGATAGTTCAGCTCCAAAAATTTGACCACTTCGGGTCATACCCCCTGTCCCTGCTATATTTGAAATTGCAGGTCCATGACTTGGTGAGGGCTCACTTTCTTGATTTACTCCGTTAATGTACACGGATGATTCATAACTCCATGGAACTGTCTTGTTACTTTCATAAGGGATAGGTGACGATCCCTTAATTACCATTGTGTCTTTTAGAATGGAGGGTATTAAGAGGGCCTTCTTAGGTGCCCCTCTTGTAATCTCTATTGATTCTTCCCACGGGATCACTAGAGTTTTCTTGGTAAGGCTTGGGCCTTGGCAGAGGATTACCAGCGACTTCTTTCCTCCAATCGTAGCTACATATTTTTCTTCAGGGTATAGTCCGAATTGGACTATCCCCTGATCCACTAGCTTTTATAGAGTTGTTTCAAAGGCTTTATTATGCTCTAACAATAATCCACATTCAAACAAATATTCTTTCAACAAGTTGATAGGGGTTTTTACCTTTATGGTTGCCCCAAAGTCAGTGACCACCTCAATTGCATTTATCGTTGGCCCATCATGCGGAAGTATAGGGTTTGATTTGATGTTAGGCTTCTCAAATGTGATGTCTTGAGATTCTAACAAATCCTTAACCTTATGCTTGAATACCCAACATTGATCTATGGCGTTCCCCATAGAGTTAGCATGGTATTCGCACCTGGTGTCAGCATTGTATCTTTGCAGGAGTGGCCCGACTGGAGGAACTAGAGGCTTGATTTCCACAAAGGATACCTTTACTAGGTCTTGTAATAACTGGATAGGTGGCATGGGGAGTGGATCAAAATTTCTTGGTGGACTTTTAAATCTATCTTGCCGCTGCCCTTGTGGGATCACTAATGGTTGTGGTGCCCTTGGTTGTGAGGCTACAACATTGACTTCTCCCTCTTTTCTCCTTGGGAAGTTTCAAGCAAGTCTTTTCGAATTATAGGGAGCGCTTGATGATCTCCCAGATATCTTCCCACTCTTTAACCCAGTCTCGATTCTTTCTCTAATAGTCACTAGGTGTGAGGATCCCGACGAGACACTTCCAACCATCTTCTCGTAATAAAGCCCTTGCAAGGTTCCATGAACATGTCAACTAGTTCTTTTTTCAGCAGTGGTGGTTGCACACGGGATGCCATCTCCCTCCATCTCTGAGCATATTCTTTGAAGGATTCTTCCTTCTTTTGGGACAGATTCTAGAGTTGCATGCGGGTAGGTGCCATGTCCAGGTTATATTTATAATGCTTCAAGAAAGCATTAGCAAGATCTGCCAAGGTTCAAATATGTGTTCGCTCCAATTGCATGTACAAGTTTAAAGATGCCCCACTCAGGTTGTCTTGAAAACAGTGAATCATTAGCTTTTGATCGTAGGCATGGGAAATCATCTTCCTGCAATACATACGAAGATGATTCCTTAGAAAAGTGAGCCCTTTTTATTTTCCAAAGTCGGGTACTTTGAATTTTGGCGGAATCACCACATCAGGAACTAGACCCATTTCCATAGCTTTTAACCTTTCCTCCAGGGCTTTATAATGATTCACTACCAGTGGATTATCAACAACATGAGTAGCATTCGTATTTAAGGGTGCCTGGTGAGCCTCCTCTAGGTCGTGATCTTCGTATTGCAAGTCTAGGTAGTTGTCTGCATTATTGGTTATAATTTGTAGGGTATGTGATGCCCCTGCTTTTGATGGCGGTGGGACGAACCCTTCAGTTTCAATTTCTTGTTGGGCCATGACGGACTGTTGGGGTACTACTTTTGGCTCTTTCCTTGGTTGGTGACTGCTCGATGCACCAATGGCTTGGGCTACCTCTTCAAAAGCTACCCTGGGAATTTGGTCTTGCCTGTCAATAATGTTCTTCAAAGCTAGAATAACTTGACTCAAATCTCCTTTCATTGAACTTACATCACCCTTTACTTGGTCAAGATCCTCTTTAAACACAACCCGAGTCTCCTCGATTTGTTCCATTGCTTTTTGTTGATGGGCCCTTGTTTGATATGGAGGCCAAGAAGGTGGAGGTCTTCTTCTACCAATGGCTTAACTAGAGAGATTTTTAAAAAGATGAGTTTTGATATGACATGCAGGTGTTTTATAAATGCATGCGTGCGAACGGATGTGCATGAGCATGAAATTATTGCTTGTTTTAAATGTCTTATTCACTTGGGTACATACTTGTATTTTGCTTATTATTTTACTTGGTGACTAGCTTTAAAATAGGCACACCATCGAGATAGGGAAACATAATGCCTTTATTGAAAGTAACATAATCCATATATTGAAAAATATTACAACTTTAAATCAAAAATTGTTTGCATAAACATAAATAAAGGGGACTGAATCTTTTAGGTGCGCCTGCGGATGTGTGCTCTGAAGCCATCAACCATTGCTCGGAAAAGCTGGAGAAAGTCTTTAATGTTCTTCGGAAGAGGAACCGTTACACTTTCTGCATCTCTTAAACTTCAAGGGATATCCTCGATGAGATTGTTGGCTAGGAAGACGAGCTTTTCATGTTTGTATTTGTAGTACCTGTACTCCTGATAAAGATGTGGGATTATCTTATGGTTATCTCTGCCAGATTGGGCGATCTTGGTATACTGCTCTTCCTAATACATCTTTCACCCCTCATTTCTGTATAAAGCCTTCGTTGGATGAGGAAATCTTTTTGGAGACCCTGCAGCTCTAATCACACTGCTCATATTCTTGAGTTCTCTGAGTCAGGAGTTTCTCTGCCTCTGTCCTTTCAAGGCGTGCTTTGACCTCTAATTCTTGGCTGTCTTGAAGTTCAGTGGTGAGGTACTTTACTTGCTCTTCTTGATCTAAGGAAGCTTGTGGAAAACTTTGGATTTAGGCTCTTAGATTTTCCTCCAGCACCTTCTTGTCACGTGTTGCCTTTTCATACCATCAGGTTAACCTTCCGATTTCAGTGGTAGCCTCTTCTAACTTTTGGTTGTGGGAATCTAGGTTGAATGTTGCACTCAACAGCCTTTCAGTTGTACGCTTTCGTTTGAGACTTTATTTCTCCAATTACTTTTGAACTCTCTCAATTTGTTCGTCCTTTGACTCAAGTATGAGCTGCATCTGTTTCTTTTCTTTGGTCAGATTGAGGAGGTTGAGTTCCAATGCTTCTTTTTCCCTTTGAGCTTGCTTTAAGGCACTTTTCAGATTTTCTACTTCTACCAAAGATATAGGTGTTACCTCTGGGCCCTCTGATTTATACTCTGGATCTATTTCGAATGGCAGCTTAATAATTTGTACCCTATCTCGGACCCATCTCATGTAGGGTTCTTTTGCTATGGCATTCTTTCTTTCGGCTTTCCTCTTGCTAACCTTGTTCCAAGCTCGAATAACCTTGTCGAGCAACCCTTGGTCTTCTATACCCATGTCGTGGATGATCAATGGTCGGAGTTGTTCGTCCGAAGGTCTATCTTCCAAAAGATACCCTAATTATCGTAGGGCCAAATTAGGGTTGTAATTAATACAGCCTCGCGATCCAATCAAAGGGACATTAGGAAAATCTCCACAACTAATAGTGATGTCACCAATATCTAGCTTCCTTGCGTACCATAATACAGAGTTTGCAGTGAGAGACCTTATTTTCTGCGGCCACTCACGTCTAGTCAAGTTTGGAATCATATAGTCTTCTTTGTAAAGATGAGTTATAAACCAAGTATATAGAAGCGGGATGCAATAATTTAGTGTTCCTTTTCTCTTTTCGTACATCATATGCAAAGTGTAATAAATGTCAGCAAGCAAAGCGAGAGTAGGATCCGTATTAAATACTTTTGCACCCTAAAATATGCTAATGGATGCGGGGTCAATATAGTCCATAGTCCGAGGAAATAAAATTACACCAAATACCAACATCCCTAAACAATCAACACAAAATTCCCATTCCTTATAATTAGCAAATTCTAGTGCCTTAGATTTCAAGTATATCTTTTTTATTCCTTGTATCAGACCTTCTCTTCGGTAATTTTGCACTAACTCAGGGTAAGGGATCCCTAAGCCTTTTGCCAAAACTTTAAATTCAACAGTTTTTCCAATACCTACATAGGCCTTTTCTTTGGAGAAATTCAGAATTCTGTCAAATTCTTCCAGAGCTGGTGCTAGCTGGAAGTCTTGGAAGGTGAAACATCTCAATGGAGGGTCATAAAACTGAATGAGGGCAGAGACCGCTTCCATTTGAACCTCTACTCTGGTCAAGTCAAGGGTATCCCCATAGCGGTGAGCGTACATCTTCAGAGCTCTCTCAAATAATTTCCCCTTTACAGTTTTGATTTCAGAAAGATCAGGCTTGAAGGCATTGACGCAGACAAGTTGTTTCCCTCTGGTATCCATTTTTAAGATAGTCACCGAAAGTGTTGATTTTATTATCTTTTATTTTGTACCGAGTGAATAAGACAGATAAAAGAAACAAATGATAAATATGAGATATATATGAATGCATGAATGTATAGGTGTTGGGTTGAGTAACGGGACTTTGTGACATGTTTTTGTGATGGGTACCCCTGTAAGGTAGGCTCCATAATTTTTCCCTACGGTAAATCTACCCTCCCAGAAGGTGGTTTCCTTAAGGGTATCATGAATAACACCAGAGGGAAAAGGCACAAGGGCCTCCCTTAGGTGGAGCCTCTTTACGGACTGAAACTTTCGTCTCAAAGTCGTGAAAGGTCTTGTCATGAGATTTTAAGTTAAGGTCGTTACAAAGAGTCATGGGTGACCTTCCAAAGTCCTACTCGTCAAAAGGATATCTCTTGATAAGTATTCCTTTTTCGGAAGTTCACCGACTCTAGACGAAGCCTTCACATAAACTCGTAGGGATGATGTACCCCCTAAGCTAATAGACGAACCTTCTTTTTGAAAATATTTTTTGAAATAAAAGTCTGCCACATAGTAAATGTATAATAATAAAGAAAAATAGACAAGAAATAAAAAAATGAAATAAATAAATTAATGCAAATAAATATATATAAATAAAAACCCAAAAGAGACTTAAAACCTAGGGTTAAGGAAATTCCCCAGCAGAGTCGCCAGCTGTAGCAACTGGTTTTAAATACAGAGCCGCCACTATTAGTTTTTTATCCTAGGGAAGGGAATCTAACAGAAAACCCTAATTCGCAGACAAAGATTCTAAGTTCGGACTCAGTTAGACAAAAGGAAGGTGTTAGGCACCTTTCATCTACCTTGTTCATAAGGATATTAAGTTTTAGGTCTAGGTTTGGGGTAAACAGGGTTTTAAGTTTTAATTAGGAGGAAATGGTTTAAATTTTTTATAGGGGAACTCGCTACGGTTTTTGATCGTATGCCTACGTATCCTCTTATGAGGAATCAGAGTCTCAATTCGTAGTTCGTATGGGTTGGTGTTTTTTAGGGGTTGCAAATGTTCTTTGAATCACCTCGCATTTTGGCCGAGAGTAGTGATTGCGGAGATTTTGACTAAATGCGCGGTAAGTCAAAATTCGTTTGGAACCCTTTAGCTAAAAACATTTGTTTAGCTTAGTTTATTGCGAAAAATAGTTTGTTGTTTGTTGAGTGTTTTTTAATTGTATTAACTGCAAAAATCTTGTTAATGCATGATTAAAAAAATATTTAATGCAAAATATATAGTAAAACAATATATGTACATGAGTTGTCAAATAATTTATTTATGATAATGATAAATAATTAACATTAATATTATTAATAATTATTATAAAAAGAAAATAACAAAAATAAATAATAATAATAATAATAATAATAATAATAAATATAGAAAATAAGAAAATAATAAAAATAATAAGAAAGATAGAATAAAAAAGAGAAATTAATTAAATTGCAGGGGGTGTAATTTTATGTTAACAAGTAAAAGATGGGGGTGTCTAAAGCAGTTGGGTTAGGCCCAAAATATAGTTCTGAAAGGGGGGTATGATTCGTTTTGTGTTTTAGTAATATAACAAAAGAGGGGTGTTAAAATTAATGGGCTTTATAATTAAGAATTAACAAAAACAAAACCTATATGGGCTTTATAATTAAGAATTTAATAATTTATTGAAATAGTTTTTTCACATTCGAATCTCATGGGCCATTGGCCAACATGCTTTGCGAATGGATTTACAGATACATGTGTCTTTCTGATTTAGAAAGCCCCACTTTCCTAAATTAAAATTCACCCCCTATTGACTTGGGTTTAAGAATGAGCCAACAAATGTTGTTGAACCATCCTTAAAACATTTATATTTTATTTTAATATCGAAAATACAATCATAAAGGTAGGGAAAATGTGGGGTACGACATCGTGCTCTTGAATGAAAGAACGATGGTCCAACCTGTTTCAATTGGAGAGAGCAGGGTCATATCAGTACCCAGTGCCAGAATCCGAAGAGGGACGTTTCTCCCCAGACCAATGGTAGAGTATTCACTTTGAGTGGATTATAGGATTTCAAGGGGGGACAACTTGATTCGAGGTACTTGATTTATTAATGATGTTGAATTGGTTGCTATTATCGAAACTGGTGCTACTCATTCATTTTTTTCGCGTGAATGTGCTAACATGTTGGGACTGAAGTTATCTAATATGAATGGTAGTATGGTGATAGATAATCCTGCTAGTGGTTCTGTTACTACTACTTGTGTTTGTTTGAAATGTCCTTTGACTATCTATGGCAAGAGTTTTGCGATGGATTTGGTGTGTCTTCTCCTACACCAAATTGACGTTATTCTTGGGATGAACTGGTTGGAGTTCAACTATGTTCACATCAAGACTTTAAGGTTCCCTGAGTTTGGTGATAATGGAGAATTGATGTTGTTGTCTGCAAAGCAAGTGAATAAACTTATTGAAGACGAAGCTTTGATGTTTACAATGTTTGTGTCGCTGCAAATTTAACGTGAAGATGCAAGTGTTAAGTTTCCTGTCATCTATGAATTTCCATAAGTGTTTCCAGATGACATCAGTAATTTGCCTCCGGAATGTGAAGTGTAGTTTTCTATAAATGTGGTGTCAGGTACAAGTCTAGTGTTGATGGATCCTTATAGGATGTCAGCTCAAGAGCTGAGCAAGTTAAAGAAATAACTAGAAGAGATGCCTGAAAAGAAGTTCATGTGACTGAGTGTTTTACCGTAGGGAGCGCATGTGTTGTTGGTCAAGAAGAGAGATGGAAGTATTGGAATGTGCATGGATTAAAGACAGTTGAGTAAAGTGACTATTAAGAATAAGTATCCATTTTCGAGAATTGATGATTTGATGGATCAGTTGGTGGGTGCTTGTGTTTTCAGCAAGATTGATTTAAGGTCGGGTTATCATCAAATTCGTGTTAAACTAGATGATATTCCAAAGATGACTTTTCTAACGAGGTATGGTCATTACGAGTACACTGATTCCGTTTAGTGTATCTAATGCTCCAGGTGTTTTCATGGAATATATGAATAGAAATTTCCATTCGTATTTGGATAAGCTTGTTGTGGTTTTCATTGATGATATTCTGATATATTCCAAATCTAAAGAAGAACACGCAGAGCAATTGAGAATTGATTCGCATGTTTTGAAAGAGAAAAAGTTATATGCTAAGTTGTCTAAGTGTGAATTATGGCTGAAGGATGTGAGTTTCCTCGGTCATGTGGTTTTTAGTGGTGGGATTATTGTGGATCCTTCTAAAGTTGATGCAGTGTTGCAATGGGAGACTCCAAAGTCTGCGACTATGATTCAAAGTTTTCTTGGTTTAGCAGGTTATTACTGAAGGTTCATTGAAGGATTCTCTAAGTTAGCATTATTGTCAACTCGGTTGACTCAAAAGGGTCAAGCTTATGTGTGGGATGTTGCGCATGAAGAAAGTTTCATAGAATTGAAAAAGAAGTTGACAACTGCTCCAATATTAAATTTTCCTAACCCAAGTGATGCTTCTGTGGTGTATTGTGATGCGTCGAAGATGGGTCCTAGTGGTGTACTAATGCAAAATGGACAGGTTGTTTCTTATGCTTTTAGGAAATTGAAGACTCATGAAAGGAATTATCCTACATATGACTTAGAGCTGGCAGCTGTGGTGTTTGTGCTGAAGATTTGGAGACATTATCTTTTTGGCTCTAAATTGAAGTGTTCAATGATCATAAGAGTCTGAAATACTTGTTTGACCAGAAGGAGTTAAATATGAGGCAGAGAAGATGGCTGGAATTGTTGAAGGATTGTAACTTTGATTTGAATGACCATCCTGGTAAAGCAAATGTAGTTGTCAATGCATTGAGTATAAAATCGTTGCATATGTCAATGCTTATGGTTCGAGAGTTAGAAATAATCAAATAATTTAGAGATATGAGATTAGTATGTGAAGAAACTCCTAATATTCTGAAGTTGGGGATGTTTAAACTGACTAGCGGTATAATAGAGGAAATACGAGAAGGTCAGAAGTATGATTTAAAATTGGTTGAACAGTTGAACTTGATTAACCAAGGTAATGGAGGTGATTCAAACTTGACGATAATGGTGTGATGCGGTTCGGAACTAGAGTGTGTGTTCCAGATTTTCCAGAACTTAAGATAAGTATCCTTGAAGAATAACATCGAAGCGAGTTAAGTATTCATCTTGGTGCCATGAAGATGTATCAAGACTTGAAGAAGTTATTTTGGTGGTCTGGTATAAAGAAGGAAATATCTAAATTTGTTTATGCTTGTTTGACTTGTTAGAAGTCAAAGATTGAACATCAGAAGCCTATGGGTCTTATGCAACCTTTGAGTATTCCAGAGTGTAATGGGACAGTGTCTCTATGGATTTTGTGTCGGGTTTACCGAAGATTTCTTGAATGGATTTAACCTTAGCAAGATTAACTTCAATACCTTTACCACTAACGGCGAAACCTAAGAGTTTACCGAATCTTACCCCGAAGGTGCACTTGTTTGGATTCAATGTCAACTTGTACTTCTTCAATTTCTCAAACAGCTTGTGCAGGTGGTCGAGATGTTCTTCTTAAGTCCGAGACCTGGCTATCATGTCATCAACATAAACCGCTATCTCATGATGGATTATATCATGGAACAAAGCTACCATTGCACGCTGATGTGTTTCCCAAATGTTATTCAAACTAAAAGGCATAACTTTGTAATAGAAAGTGCCCCACTGCGTGACAAAAGTAGTCTTCTCGATGTCTTCAGGCGCCATCTCGATTTGATTATAACCAGAGAAACCATCCATGAAGGAAAATACTTTGTGCTGAGCGATGTTGTCAACCAGAACATAAATATGCGGAAGCAGAAAGTCATCTTTGGGGCTTTCCCTATTCAAATCCATGTAGTCTATACACATACACACCTTATTGTCCTTCTTAGGTACCAGTACTATATTTGCAACCTATTGAGGATAGGACATAATAGTTAAGAAACATGCATTGAACTGCTTCATGACCTCAACTTTGATCTTTTCAGACATCTTAGGATGCATACGATGGACCTTCTGCTTTATAGGAGGACAACCTTCCTTCATTGGGAGACAGTGAACCACAATGTTAGTATCAAGCCTTGGCATGTCTTCATAAGACCAAGCAAATATCTTTACATAGTCACGTAACATCTGGATTAATCTCTTTTTGACACTGTCTTCTAGGTTGGTGCCTATCTTGATTTCTTTCTTGTCTTCTTCAGTACCCAAGTTCATAACCTCGACTGGCTCTTCATGCGGTTGTATGGCTATTTCTTCCTACTCTAACAGTCTAGCAAGCTCTCCAATTACTTCACAATCTTCCTCACCTTTGTCCTCGGCTTGGTAGATCGGATTTTCAAAGTCATAATTGGAAATAATATAATTGTTATCAATAGGTCTGTGATACGGTGGAAGAACCGACTGTTAATACTGGTTTGCATTTTTTTGTTTGCAAATGTCGCGGTAAGCAAGAGTCTTCACCGACTTTTCTTTTATCCAACAAAGGAAAGGGTGAAAAGAACAGAAAAAGACCTTTTTTCGAGATTTTCTGAGTAAGGGGGATAGATTATGGAAAGGGAAGGTATTAGCACCATTTCCATCTGTAGTTTTCCAGGGGCTCTTAGGTACTTGCTCATTTTTGAAAACTGTTTGTGTTTGTGTGTTTTGAAAGATTTTTGTTTTGCTTTATGGTTACTCTTGTATCAGTCCTTAAGAGTGTGATAAAGCGTTTTTGAAAATAGTTTTTGAAAAGTGTGTAAGTGTGAAAACTTAGGTTTGAGCAAGTACTTAAGAGTCATCTACCTACTCGAAAAAGGACGTTCTTTTCCTTCTTTCCTTTAGATAGTGTTATCCTACTATTAGTGAGTAGGTAGCCCTATCGTTGGATGTTGAGGGACTATCAAAAGGGATGCTATGGTCATTGAAGGCAACATGTAAGTATATATTAGCATTCGAAGGGACTGTCATCATATAGGCAACATCGAGGGACAAGATCATTTCTCGTAGGCAACTCGAGAGACGTTAAGGGACCATGATCTTTATGATGATTTTTAGATTGAGGGTCTTTGCTAAGATATCCCTACGTTCGAGGGACATGACCATTATTTTCCAAGGCAACCAAGTGAGGAGTACCCTAAGGGTGCAAGTTTTCAATAGTGCTTTTTTTCAGTTATTTGTCTTTGAATTTAAGTTTGCTAGCGTTTTAATTTTCAGTCTTATCATACACTCCTAATTACTAACAGTAATATTGTACAGAAAATATAAAGTGCGAGAATTTAGATCCTACGCTATTACAATGCTTCGGGACAATTACATAAAAAAGGTGCAAGAAAATAAAGTGCGGAATTTTAAATCTAGACTATTACATCCCATAATCAGTTACATTATTATATAAAATGCGAGAATAAAAATAATACGCACGAAATGAAATATTACGTCTAAAAAATCCTAAGAATGAAAGTCTTTATTTGGTTTTATTTTTATTTAGGAAAATACTTAAAATGAACATCTTAAAGTCTATTTAAAAAAATAAAAATTAATTAAAAAATAGTCTAAGTTTTTTTTTTTTAGTTTTTATTATGAAAAGAAAATGATTAAACCTAAATTTAATCCTAAGTTCTAATTCAATTTTAATTAAAGAAAAAAATGGTTAAAATAGTTATTAATTAATTCAAGAAATTAATTATTTAATTAAAAAAATCTAATCCTAATTTTTTGTGATTTTTTTTATTATTTGGTTAATTAAATGAATAATCAAGAAAAACAAAATAAAAAAAAGAAATAAAACAATACAGAAAAAATGCAAAAGTGGGCCTGGGTGATTAAAAAAAAAGGGGTGCATTGTTAAATTTGCTGGCCCATGAAGGGAGAAGCCCATATTTGCTTCTGGATCCAATGTGGATTGTTTCTTGATGGCACTTGGTGAGCCTGCAGATGGAGTGCGCTAGATCTGATCAGATGGATATCTGATGGCGCAGGACTGATGGTGTATGATGCACATCTAGCTACAAGGAGCACCAGATCTATATGAAACAAATATTAGAAAATAAAATGTTGGACCTGAGATTCGAACCCAGGTCCTCCCCCTCACATACACGCTTCCCTGCCAACTGAAATATCATACCATTTGTTACATAAAGTCAATTAAGAATTTAATATACAAAAAATGTCAATATTGAAAAAAACAAAAAAAAAACAACACGCGTGCTGATTCAAACAAGCCAATTGTAGGTTGCCACGCATTGTCTTCTTCCCCCTCCGTTGTCTTAGGTAATAAGACCTGTAGTGATAGTTTTTGTCTGTCACTATAGCACATGCAATTCAAAAAAACTACAATGCGCAAAATAAATTCAATGTGAGGCCATGGATTGATTGTCCTCAACCTCCTGAGCACAATGGTACCCTTGGTTGGGCCTAACTTTGAACCATCAAAAGCTCTCACCACAATGTCATTGGGTTTTAGCACAACACCTTCATATTTAAGTTCGTCTTAAACAAATTTTGGCAATACATTCAATGAGGAACATATGTCCACCAACATACGAGATAAGGTAGTGCCCCTACACTCAATAGAGACATGCAAGGACTTATTATGGTTCCTTCCCATGAGAGATAAATCAGCATCAGAAAAGCTTAGCCCATTATCAGTTGTCAGGCTAGCAAAACAATTTTCGAACTGATCAACAGAGATTTCCTGTGGTACATCAGCAAATTTCAGAAACTTTACCAAAGCCTGAGCATGGGCTTCAGAGCACATCAACAGAGATAGAATATATATTTTGGAGGGGGTCTGCCCCAACTATTCAACAATCTTATAGTCACTCTTTCAAATAATTTTCAGTACCTCCTCCATCTCTTGGTTGAAGGTATCTTCAACAATAACCTCTTTTGGTGCCTCAGTCTGGATAGGCTCAGTCATCTATTCTTTGCCTCGAGTCTCAGTAGTTGATTCAATGGTAGTGATATGAACTATTGTAGTAACATCCTTTGGAGATATCACTGGAGAGAAAACTCTTCCACTTATGGTGACCTTACTAGTCCCAACAATATTGCCAACATTGGGATCAATAACTTTAGTATTTTCATTTTTCATAACCAATGGTTCTTTCTTGACTCCATGGTAGTAGACATCAGCTCCATAATTCCAAGGGATAGCCTTGTCAGAGGAATATGGAATTGGCCCAGGTGCAGTAATGGCCAGAGGAGCAACCCTATGTTCGACAATAATCTTCACAAGACCCTTAGAAGTGATCATTACAGGAGTACCAGAAATTGTAATCACAGACACATCTTCAAGCTTCAGGACTTGAGACATACTTTTACATAGGCTCTCCTCAGAAGGAGTATTCTCAAATAGAATTATATGGTCATCCATCAAACACTGAATACTTTCTTTTAACAGTACACAATAATTGGATTGTGACGCACAGTAGTAGCAGTTTTCAATGCAACTCGAAAATAAACCGGCTTGCAACAGCTTCTTCTTAAAAATCATCAAAGGGGTAGTCAAGTCACTCACAACAAAAACATAAGAAACATGATCAATAGCTTTAACGCCTTTGTCATGATTAGGCATAGGTGCAGTGATCACATTAGGAGTCTTAGGAGGAACAAATTCAATCTCTTTAGAGTCAATCATATCTTGAATCTTATTTTTCCGAACCCAACAACCATTAGTGTCATGTCCAGGACTGTTGGAGTGATATGCATATCTTACATTGGGATTGTAATTGGGAGAAGAAGTATTGGGATTATGAGGAGGATCCTTCAATGTAATCAGCTCTACCTTCAACATGTGTTACAATTCTTGAGACAACGACATGTTGATTTTTGTGAACTGTCCCCTGGGTGCAACTTGCCTACGCTGATTATTCTGCTATTGTTGTACTGGCGAAGGTTTAGAGATCATAATTTCCCCCATAGATTGGTGGAGGTCCCCCTTATTATGACCCTTCCAACCGTACACATAATTGGATTATTTCTTACCATTGTATGACTTCTTCGTAGTATTCGAATATGTAGCCACATGAATTTTACCATTTCTAATTCCATTCTCAACATGTTCCCCTATCAATATCAGTTCAGTGAAACCGGCTAAAGAACTTCCTAGTAGGTGATTATAGAAAGGACCTGTTAGCATACTCATGAACATGTCAACCAGTTCCCTATCAGCCAAAGGGGGTTAAACTCTTCCTGCAAGATCTCTCAATTTCTGTGCATACTCTTTAAAGCCTTCCTCATAACCTATGGACATGCTCTGTAGTTGCATGTAGGTTGGTTCCAAATTAGAATTATACTGATACCGTCTATAGAAATCTGCAACAAAATCTTCCCAAGTATGGATATTGGTACCTTCGAATTGATAATACCATTCCAATTGTGTTATAGAGAGACTTTCTTGAAAGAAATGAACCCACAATTTCTTGTCAGTAGTGTGTGGTTGAATTTTCCGAACATATGATCTCAAATGCAGCTTCGGGCAATAAACGCCATCATACTTAGAAAATGTAGGAGTTTTAAACTTAGGAGGAATGACGACTCCTGAGACTAAACCTGATTCTTCAAAGATCAAGCCAGGCACCTTTTGGATCTCCATATCTTTCATACACTCTTCTAATAGCTTATACTTCTCGCTAGCATGGGGATATTGTTCATCCAAATAATCCTCTTCCTCTTTATCAGAACATTTGTCAAAACCATGCTTTCTTTTTTCAGTTTTAACACTCTTACCATCTTCATCCCGTTCGTCATCTTCGTCCAATGGGATATCAAGATCTTGAGCTCGCTTGACTGGACCTCTGAAATTTCTCCGCATGTTAAGGACGCCAATTGGTTTCTTTGCCTTCTTCTTCTTCTTGTTGGAGATGAGCGCCTTCAGTTCTTCTTTCCCCTTGGCTAAGCTTAGGAACATCTCTTGGAACGGAGCATTCTGAGCCTGGAGATCTTTGACTTTCTGTTTGAGAGTCATTTTTTGCTGAAATAAACAGCAAGAAGATGAGAAACCTGTCTTAGAAACCTGTTATGCAATGATATGTATGTCATGTAGATGCATATGCAATGTTTTCAAGGACCTCGTGAGATTTAAATTTGTTAATCAAAAGGGAACAAAGACAAAGACTCTTATTAGTAATTTCAAATTATAACTGCCTCTTAGGCTTATAATGAAAACAAAAAGGGTTACAAGGAAACAAATTATGAACTCCTAAGGCCTAAGACTCAAGTCTCCCATTGAAGCTTCCTCTTTGTGTTGACATATGCATTAAGGCTCTGGTCTTCGTGAAGTTGTTTTTTCAGCTCCAACATTTTCTTCTCACTAGCATAGAACTGAGTCTTGAAGGTGTCCCTTTCTTCTTTCAATTGAATCCAAGACTTCTGTAGCTCTTCAAGGTAAGTAGGCATATCTGGATGAAAAATTTTATGAGGAATATCTCCTTCAACAACAGGCTCAACAATTACTGGTAGGATAGTAGGATATGGAATTATAAGATTTTGAGCACGAGATCATACCCAGCTGAGGTAGGGCTCAAATGGGATGGAGTTCTTCTGTCCCAAAGTCTTGCTATCAATCTTATTCACCATTCCCCAAGCACATATAAACTTTTGACGGTAACCTTGAGGATCATTCTCGTAATCAAATACAATACTCTGGATAAGCATATCATGAGGACCGTTTTTTCGAGCATAACCAAATTGACGTAGAGCTAGGGAAGGGTTGTAAGTAACACCTCCTGTTACACTAAGGAGTGGCACATTAGGGAATTCCCCACAATAATCAATAATAGTGATGTCCTCCTGAGATCGGGAACACCAGTAGATATCTAAATGAGAGAGTGACATCATCCTTCAAGACCACTTCAAACCTTGTTTATTCTTCATCACTGATCGGGGAAGGTGTGAAATAAAACACCTGGATAGTAAAGGTATGCAACACATGAGAGTCCCTCGCTCTCTCATAGTACGAGCGTGAAGAGAGTGCAAAATATCTCCAAGCAAAATAGGCACAGGATTATGAGTAAGAAATATTTTGATGGTGTTCACATCCATGAGTTGGTCTGGATTAGGGAATAGTACCAAACCATATATCAACAGAGCCAAGATCTCCTTAAAAGCATGAAAACTCATAGCATCTAGAAATAACTGAGCCTTCTCTATCATAAATTTAGCAAGAAGACCTTTAACTCCACTTCTTGTTTCCCAATTAGACACAATGTCTAAGTGCTTCAGATGTAAGGCTGCTGTAATAACTTTAGGTTTTGGAAATTTCTCTAAATCGGTGAAGGGTGTCTGATCAAGAATAGGTACTCCAAGTAGCTTAGAAAACTCTTCCATTGTGGGTGCTAACTGATAATATGGGAAGGTAAAATAATGATGCTTATGATCAAAGAACTGGAACAAAACACTCATCATGTCTTCTTCAAAACCCGAGGTAACCAAACTAAGTAGATAACCATGCCTCTTGGTGAATTGAGAGTTTTTGGGAACCTTTGAGACTAACTCCTTAATCTTGGAAGGTACTCTTACAAAGTTGATTCATATGGTATTTCTGCGAGCGGAGGCCATAACCTGCAACAAGGAACAAAGACAAATCCCTAGGTCCTTGAAATGGTTAGTGAAAATGTTATGTTATAATGATATGATGCTATGATGTTATGTTCATGTTAAATAAGTAGAAAACACAAACAAGTCATACAAGAGCCTTAGGTTTAAAGGCTTGCATGAAGTCCATAGGTAAATACCCTTCCCCACTGAATTTAAGTTGGCTTATCCTGTCCTAAAATAGTAATCGGGTTCTAAGAATCTCATATCATAGATCTTTCTCGCAAGCTTTATTTTAGTACGACAACCAGCTTGCCACCAAAACATCCCAAAAGTCAAATCTCAATGAGCGTAACCTCGAGTATCAACCAACTTTGGAATGCACCAAAGCCGGCTATCTCACTACTTTCTAATAGCCAAGATGGGTCTATTAAGGTTCTAAAAGTAAGTTAGTGTTAACGACACCCCGCGGAAGCCTAATGTTATCCTTGACTGGCTCAAGGAACATTAGTAAAAACCAAAGTGTCACACTAACTGTAGCTATCATGTTAACCATATCGGTATATGCTGTACATTCTTTATGATCTATTGCTACTTGCCTAAGGAATTGCTAGATCCGGGTGTAGGATCTTTGACACAAGCAATAATACCTAAGCATGAACCTTAAATTTAAATCAAACAATTCAAACAATTAAATCAAGTAAAAGTGATCTAAACTCTAAGGTAACCCCTCATTTTTAAGTCACTCCCCAGCAGAGTCTCCAGTTCTATAATACGGTGGAAGAACTGACTTTTTTGGTTTTATCGCAAATGTTGTGGTTAGCAAGAATCGCCACATACTTTTTTTATCCAATATTTAGGAAAGGTTAAAAGAACAGGAAAGACCTTTGATAGATTTTGAGTTCGGGGGGTAAGTTATGAAAAGGGAAGGTGTTAGCACCCTTTTCATCCGTAGTTATCTACGGGATCTTAATTGCTTGCTCACTTTTAAAACTTGCTTTGTGTGTGTATGATTTGTTTGCAAATGTTTTAAAATGCCAATGTCGGTCCTCAAGAATGTATACAAAGTATTTTTGAAAATATCTTGTTTGAAAGTGATGTGTAAAATGTTTTGTTTTGTGAAAAAGGTTGTGAGCATGCATTCAATAGTTCTTACCCACTAAAGTCTTTCTTGTTATTTTCCTTCTCCTTTGGAGATAATATTATCCATACCATTAGTTGGTAGGTAATCCCATCTATTAGATGTGAAGGTACAAACATAGGGTCATCGTATGGTCATCGAAGGAAGCATGTAAGGATACTTTAGAAATTGTATCAAAGGGACTATCATCATTTTGCTCGTAGGGTCATCGAATGGACTAAATCGTTTTGTAGGAAACTCGGAGGGTCATCTAGGGACTATGATCTTTATTCGAAAGGGACCATGATAATATTGTTGAATCGAGAGTCTTTTGCTAAAGTATCCCCACTTTCGAGGGACATGACCAAAGTATCGTAAGGCAACAAGAGAGGTTACCCTAGAGGTGCAAGTATGAAGAATGTGTTAATTCAGTTATGTTAATCTTGAAAATTAGGGTTATCTATGTCCAATTATTAATCTTACCATACAAACCCTATTTTACTAGCAATTAAATATGTACAGAAAATTAAAGTGCGGAATGTAAAGTCCTACGCTATTACATGGCTTTGGGAGAGATACATAGGAATTTGCGGGAATGTAAATCCACGCTATTATATCGGAGAGTGCAACCTATACACCTGTTCTAAGAATTTAAATAACAGAAGAAATAAGAAAAGATGTTAGAAAAATGTTTTAATGTTTTTTGTGTTTTTAGAAAATGATTTAGGGTTAGGGATGATAATTAAAAACTAATTCTAATTAATTTTAATATTAAGAAAAGGATAATTAACTTAATTAATTAATAAATAAAAATATGTCAAAAATTTAATTACTAAATAAAAAAACCCTAATCCTAATTTGTTATGGTTTTGAAATTTTTTTAAGGTTTATTAATGGTTAATTGGTTTAATTAAAAAAAGTTAATTAAGAAAATGAAATAAAAACTAGGGTTAGTAAAAATAGAAAAAAACAATGCATGGGGTGGGAGTTGAAGCCACACCCTCAGCTTCAAAGGTATGTCCTTCTATCCATTGCGTCATGGTGTTGTTTGTGTTATGGAATAGGAACCAATCAATTTATTATAAACTTGCGCGTTATCCTGAAAAACATAAGAAATTTGACAAGAGAAGGGATTGAACCCACGTCCTTATGGTTAACAGTCGTCACTCTTACCACCCGTTCACTTGTTGTTGTGTGTTCATCATCTAATCAACAAACCATTAAAGATAAATAAACAATTAAAATATCAATAAAATGAAATGCGCGTTCAGGTGGGTCCCTATGATTTTGAATGGACGAATGAGAAGGGAGCATTATGCCACGTGTTTCCTCGAGCCGGTCAAACCACCATGGATGGTGGCTGCAACCGTCTTCTTCGGCCACTTGAAATTTCTAACCTTCAAAATAAACATAATTGAAACCCAAGATTAAGGCTACCCCCACTAAATCGACCCCTACGAATCGATTGGTGGCGTTAGTTTTGCCTGAAACGGTCTGGAAATACTGATATGAAGGTACATAAGTGTTTTTCCCTAGACACGGAAAAACACAATCCCCATGTTAGAGCTTCAGTTTTATGATTTAAACATGTTCTAAATAACATCAGGGACCCCTTTGGGAAGTTAACAAACATTATCAATGCATAAAATTAATTATATGAATGTTTGAAAAAAAAGTAAATCGGAGAAGATGACTATGCTTGTTTAAAGCACCAGTGGCCATGACTTTCGACCTGCTCTTACCCTTAGATGCTTCAGGAATGACTTGCAATGGATGGCTTAGACTGAAAGTGGCTGGGTATTTGGTTTTGACTTTGCCCTAGTTTTGAGAACTTTGAGATTTTAGGGGTTGCTTCTTGGAGGAAGCATGCATGTCCTTCTTGGTTTGAATGTGTTATGTATTTATAATGCTTGGATTCGGTCAACAAAAGTGAGATGAATCTTTGTATTTCATGGTGAAGATATTTAATTTGAATTTTGTATGAACAGTTTCTTTTTTAAGCTCAATCTTGTGCCAATCATCCTCACACAATTTTGCTAGCTGGTTATGAGCTTTTTGGGCTTCAAATCTGATCCAAAACAAAAGCCTTGTGCCTTAATCCATTAGTTTTATATTTTATTTGATTTGTTTTGAATTTAATTTAATAAAATCAAAACCAAAATCACATAAATATATGAATGGATTTAGAGGTCTTTTATAAGGTCATGAACTTATTTGAACCTAAAACTTAGGCTCATTAGCCCAAAAATTAAACTTTTCTCAAAGTGGCCTTCATGCATTTTCACAAAATTGCCCCACTTGCACAAATCATAATTGTTTCAACTTTTGTCATATGAAGATGATCTTAGATTTTTTGGAAACTCAAGTTATCTCCTATAACTTTCATGTTGGCCATTTTTTTATTTGAAGTCTTTAACTTCATGTAAATTGCTTTGACAAAAGATGTCTTTTTGTTGACTTTCAAAATGACCTGTAATGTTTTGACCTATATCTCTCAAATGAAGCATTTTTGACCTTGAGCTTAGAAAGACAAAGTTGTAGAGAATTGAATTCCTTCAAGATAGGATTTGGTTGAGGAATTTTTTATGAAGTATGTGAAAGTTGTGCTTGGTCAAAGTTCAGGTGACTTCTCCTTAAGAAAATCCTAATTTAGTAACTTTTGACTTTTGATGAATCTTGAGTTTTCTTGATGAATCATGATCAAGCCTTGATCAAATGATGAATGTGACTTCAAAATGTTTATGTTGACCAAAAATATTGAAGTTTGACTGTAGATTGGTCAAAGTTGACTTTTTGTCCAATACAATTTATTTTCGATCATCTGACTAATTGACTGAGCAAACTTGTGATGTAAGGCTTGAAATTTTTCCATGAGGATACTTTGAGACATATGAGAAACCATGAAGTCCATTTGAGGCATTAGAAACTCAATTTCCTTTGAGAAAAGCAAAACCCTAGTTGTAGGTAAATTGCTTAGGAGGAGAGTCCATCTGATCAATCTTTGATAAGTCTTGAGCAATTGAGACCTTCATGAGCATGAGGATGTGTCTTGAATTAATTTGTATCAAAGATGGGAGGGAAAATTTTGGGGTAAAGTAGAAGGGAATATAACAGATAACCATAATTTGATCATAAATTCTAAGTTATTGGCTCACTTTAGATGAAGGGAAGGTGTTAGGCACCCCTCATCTACCTTGTTCTCAAGGATACTAGGGTTTAGGTTTAAAGTTTAGGAATAGGGTTTTAGTTTTAATAATGGGAACTCGCTACTATTTTTAAGTCGTATGCCTACGTATCCTCTTATGAGGAATTAGAGTCTCAATTCGTAGTTCGTAGGTGTTTGGTTAGTTTTTTTTATGGACTATGGAAATATCTCGAATTCTCCATGAACCAAGTATGGGTTTGTAAATTGCGGAATTGTAGACGTAGTTAGCAGTCGATAAAAGAAGTTTCCATAATGATTTTTTGAAAATATATAAATTTGAATTAAGTTAGTAAAAATCAATTAGTAGTTGATTGGTTAGATGTTTTCGAGTATATGATGTAATATGAGAAAAATAGATTTTAATGCATGAGAAAAATATTTAATGTAATTAAAGAAAGATTAGTATTTTAAAAAAAGATTTGAATTAATAAATAACTTTTTTGTTTATTAAAAATATATTAGATATTTTTAATGTTAATTCAAGGTAAAGTACCCATTTTGGTCTCTTAATTATATCCTTGGGTTCAGATTGGTCCCTTAATTTTTTTTCGTGTCACTTTAGTCTCTTAACTTTTAAAACATTTCATTTTAGTCCTTTTTGTCTAATTAGCGAAGGAAAAACTTTGAAATTCGTCGCTAATTAGACAAAAAGGACTTAAATGCAATGTTTTGAAAGTTAAGGGACCAAAGTGACATGAAAAAAAATTAAGGGACCAATATGAATCCAAGGGTATAGTTAAGAGACCAAAATGAGTATTTAGCCTTAATCTAATATCATTTGTTAAAAATTTAAAAAAAGAAAAAATGTAATTTAATGCAAAAAATGATAAATTTACAATAAATAAATAATAAATACATAAATAAATTAATTTAAAAAATAAATTAATTGAATAAACGAGGGGGTGTAAGTTTAGTTTGGGTAGCAAAAACCTGGAGGTGTGAATATCAAGGCCCTAAATCCAGATATTGGATTTGGGCCCGGTTGCGCAGGGGAAGCAATTGTGGGGGGTCTGGTAAGTAAGGACTTAAGCCCAAAAATTTGTTTTTTGGTCCAAACGTTGGGGGGGGGGGGGTATACGACAAGCTTAAGTTATAAAAAAAAGACAAGGGTGTTAAAAGGAATTGGGCTCAACCCAAAACAAATTTTAGTGGTCTGTTGGGATTAGGTGAGCGAGCGTACATGGTGTTATGATGGTGATGCGATGTTTTAATTGTTTGATTATGATTAGAAGGACAATGACACATAGGTTTATGATGAGGGTACATGGGATCACGTGGCCAGATGTTGGCCAAGTGTCCCAAACGATTACAGGGCAGATGGGGCATATGTTTGTTTTCTATATTTTTCTTTTCATTTCCCCCTGTTCTTTCACTCTCTCCCTCATTTTGTTCTCTCGCCTATGCCTTCTCTCAAATAACCAACAACACCCTCAACCCTAGCCACAGAAAACCCGGACGACGGAGATCTCAAACACCTTCAACCCCAAACCATAAATACCCACCCAAAACAACAATTTTTAGCAATGAACTAAAAAAACCCTAAGCTAAGTAGTTCACAGATTACCTATTCGCAGTGATTTCATTTTGTTTTGGATCTTGGCGTAATATCTTTTTGGTCCTCCCTCTCTCTTTGATTTTACAGGTAATAGTGACATCTCAAGATTGAAGGCGATGAACATGGCGATGACCTCCCAGATCTGGGGTTTTAGACTTTGAAACCCAAATCTCTGATGGAGGCGCCTCTCTTTGAAGATTCAAAGCCACACGAACTCTTCTCTATCCCATCTCTTCCTTCTGTTGTAACCCTCCCTTCTCTTAGAATTCTCGGGTTATTTATAGTGTAGGTTTTAGATAGATTAGGAAATTTTTTGTTATTGTCGTTACAAATGAGATGATTTTGGTAGGGCTGATTGATTTAATTAGAAATTAGGATATTTGTTTTATTTTAGATATTTTAAGATTTGATTTGATATGTATAACATTTGTAAAGATTTTCACTGAAATCTTTTGATTTGATACGATTTTTGATTGTAAATCTGTATAGTAGTTGGTTTTTAGGCTTCAGTTGCTTAGCAACTTAGGGTTGAGGATGATGAACAGGGCCAGCGACACGTTTGGGGATGGAAATTAGGGTTTCTGACTTTATTTTTACTTGGTCAACATTGCTTAAAAATAATAATATTAATATTAAATAATAATTATAATTAGTGATAATAATAGAAACGATAATAATAACAAAAAATAATTATTATTATTGCATAGAAAAATAATTATAAAACGGACAATCCAAAAGTCAGTAGTTGACTTTGGTCAACCCCGACAACAAGATTATCGGGCCTTCGAAAAATGATATGGTCCAATCTGATCCACCAAAAATGTACACCCTCCTTCTTTTATAAAAATGAAACAAAAACCTTAATGGGCCATCAGAGTTTGATGGCCCACTTGCAATAACACACCCTTCTGTATAACAATGCACCCCCTTCTCTCTTTATTATAAACGGGCCCCAAAACCTATTGGGCCAGCCGGATTTCCTAATCACACTTTCTTTTTGGTATTTGTTCGAAGTGAATCACAAACCTTTAATGGGCCTGAATATTTGTTCAACAAAGAATTGATCAATGGGCCTCAAAAACATTGTAATGAGTCATTCAAAATAAAAAGTAGGCCCTTTATATAACCCAAAAATGATTATAAATGGGATTTAGAAAAATGTGCATGCTAAGCCCGTTATGAATACGCCCTTCTTGAGAATTAAAACCCCCATTATATCTAAACATAATTTTTTAAAATGATTATTTATATCTAGTGGGGAAAATTTGGGGTATGGAAGTCAGCTAGAACACTTCCTTTTATAGCCAATACAATATGATGTTAATCCCAAAAACATTCCTCATAGGCTTAATTCACTCCCCCTCAATCCAGAAACATTCCTAACAGGGGGACAAATATTTCTCTAAGGGAGAACAAGAAGAAACTTAAGAAGTACCCAACCACTTATCTGAGCAACCCACTTGACGATACAGGGGACCTCACCGTTACTCTTGAGTAACTCAGAACACAAGACACAATTATGTTCATAACTCAGATAACAAGACACAAAAAAACGCTAAAAAAAAACAAACACATAATAGGACACTTTATTAGACATTTTTGCAAAACAACTGCAAAAATAGACCTCAGATTTATCAAAACATATGAACAATACATTTCTCCCCAGAATTTTCCAAAACATGACAAACGAACCCTTCACAAAACCAGACCCAAACAAAACTCACTCATACATGGATAAAGGACATGAGGTCAATGATTGAACACAAAAAATCACAAGATGAAGACGAGAAGAAATGACCTCTATAAAAACCCAAGCAATGACATAGGAATTAACAATTTCATACTTAGTCAATGGTCTTAGTCAAAAGCGAAATTTGAGAAACAAAACCAAAAGAAAATGCAACTTCCAAAAACAGCTTTTGACTGCCTTCTTGACTGATTCTTCTAGAAGAGGATATTTCCCATAACAGCTCATGCATAGTCAAAAATCATGTTTTACATTTCATCCTGACGTGTAGAGATTGCACCGTCCATAAAACTTCCTTGTTTGGCTCAAGGAGAAAACATGTCCTGATCAATGTTCTGACATCCGGTCAGACATTGTCTTCTTCCTCTTGTAAATACACACTCGTGACCAACACAACTTCTAAGCCTAATACTTTCAAGGCTATCACAAATTCAAATACCCAAACCCAAAACATGTGACAACCCTATCCAATCAATACTTCTGATAGAGTCCTTCCTACTCACATAACATTATTCAGTAATCTAATGCATAACATGTTGTTTGACATTATTACCTCACAAGAGGTTTAACTTTTCCACAAGCTTGATCAACACGCAAGCTTCAGAACTATTTGCACAAATGCAAACATAGACAATCACTTGATTCCCCTGTCATGGATAAACTATGCTCTTGCTGAAGAAGAGCAGTGAAGAACAAACCCACATGCCTACTAAACACATTTAAATACTGGAACTTCAATCCTGAACCAGATACTCTAGCTCCTTTAGAGTATATCCATACATTTTGACTTCTTCACTTTAATCCATAAGAAATCTCAGTTTGCGTAAAAGCTTTACTGAGAGCCAGAATAACCCAACAACTATTAGAGTTACTAGCGGAAGAATAAAACACCTCTTCAAAACCTTCTAGTTAGATCATATCATCTGACCCAATTCATCTGCCTTTATGTCCACTAGCAATTACTGATACTAATGGAGTCTTCAACCTGATAGTAGTCATACATTGCCAGAACATATTGCTATTTACAAGAACAAAACATTCACATCCTAACTCACTCAGTTATAAACTTCTCTTCTGACATAATGTTGGTCTTCAACTCCATATGCCCAGACCCAAGCATCTTCACCACCCAACATGATGTTACAACATCACTTAGGACATCAACTTCATAACACAGAACCCAACCACCATGGTTCTTTAAAACACCAATCAAAGGGATTATTATGAAGAGAAGTCCTTCAAGAAGCCCCTCACAAACACAATAAGATCTCAAAATATCACACCTTCTGCAGCTCATTCAGGTTATCATACATACATGAACGTCATTGAGAGAAATAAACTCTCAAATAATTTCTGAACCAATAGTTCAGAAAACAGATTAGCACCAACATCCGATAATTACCTAGCTCTTGACAAGGTTTTTATCATCATTCAAATATACATCCTCATTAAACCAATACCCAACTCTCGTCAAGGTATTTTTCATCAGAGGAAATCTTCCTCACACGCAAATTACAAATGATGATTCCCCTTTACAAATGTCAGAACAATTTATCTGACATCCTTCTTCTTCATATTCTTAGCACAAGAAGATTCTTCATAACATTCCAGACTTGGTCAGAGACCGAACTTCATATTCCATCATGGTTATTCATTCTAACTTAGGACTCCAATGGTGAACATCAATACTCACCCCATGATCTTCAATACTTCTTCCTTCCATCAAGCTGCAAACACCTTAGATGATGTTCCAACATCTTTTCAGACATCAATCTTAGTCACACGGTGTTACCAATTAATATGGTTCTAGAGAGAACACCCATAGTAGTCAAAACACAACTCTTGCAAGGGATACAAGAGAACCATACTTCAGCAACTGATCATATATGTAGTCCAATCAGCAGCTAATACCCTTACCTTAGGAGGCTTCTTCATAACCACAAAATCTAGACCACCTATAAAGTGCCATCCTCCTTCTCATAAAGAGGAGATTCCCTCTATAATGCATATCATAACACCCATGGCATTTAATGATCATCATACCATGAACGAAGAAGTCTGTTTTCCCCATTCTTCAACCTTAAGTAATTGGGCAATAATCATCTAGCTGAATCACACTATCGTAACTGACAAAAAATAAGATTCGCCACCATTAATATTTATCCTAAGGATGGGGATATAACGGATAATCCTAATTCATACATAGATTATAAATTCGTAAGTCAATTAGACGAAGGGAAGTGTTAGGCACCCTTCATATCCCTTGTTCTCAAAGGGCTCCACTTTTAGGTTTAAGAGTAAATTAGGATTTTGGTAGGTAATATTTCTATACGTTTAAGAAAAAAAGATTTAATTTTTTAATAGATGGACTCGCCTTGGTTTTAACCGCGTGCCTACGTATCTCCTTATGAAGAATCATAGTCCAATTTCGTAGTTTGTATTGTTTGGTTGGTATTTTTTATAGGACTGCGTATAATTACTTTCAAATTTATCCTTGAACCTTGTCTTGGTTTTATAAAAGAGTGATCGTAGATGCAATTTGTAGTTTTGATTTGAAAGTAATGTTGCTTAATCCTTTTTTGAAAAATGATCTTAAATTTTGAATTATATTAGTAAAAAATGGTTTGAATTGTTGGTTAGCTGTTTTAGATTAATTTTGAATCGTCGAAGAAAGTCGGGTCTTCATCAGAATTAAGTCGCTCTAGGCGAAGTAATTGATTTGATTGAGTCTTGATAAGGAATCTTGATCTTTATCAGAATTAATTCGCTTGAGGCAAAATTTTTTGACTCTGTTCACTTATTGCTTTGAGCTATAGCTTTTGATTATTGCTCTAGGCATAAACCAAATTTCGCATAAATTTTAATTATTTGGTTTGAATAATTGATTGATAGACGTTGAATCGATCAATCGATATTCGAGGATATGGTGGATGTAAAAGTCACCAATCCTTTTATTTGTAAAAATATTAAATTAATTTGATTAAAAAAATATTTAATATTGTATACATGTGATTAGGAATTATTCTAAAAAAACTAAAAGTATTTTTTCTCAATTTTGATTATTTGTTAATGACAAAATCAAGCTATTAGAATGATAGAAATAAGCTAACGTGATTGATCTTTCATGAAATAGACCTAAAACAAGTAACGGGCCATAATCCACATTAAACCTTAACTTCTAAATACTAAAAATACAATACATGCATAAATAAATAAAAAAAGAAAAATTAAACCGAATCCAAAAAACACACGTATACCAGATAGGGCGACACCCTTTTGTTATCACTCAGCCAACTTCTTTTGACCCTTCTCAAAATTCAAACTTGACCTAGTAGCTTTCTTCTTCATTCTTTCTTCTTTATCATTCTGTCGTTCTTCCTTGCAAATCCACAATAAACAATCAACATAAAAATAAAATAAAAAATAAGAACGGAAAATTACCACTCAGAAGGCGACGACATAATCAATTAGTGGCGGTTGCTTGTGTAAGGCGGTACTCGGTAATGATGGTGGAAGGTGGTTGGCTGGTTTCGTCAAAGGTTGAGCGCATGAGTTGCAGTGTGTTGGAGTTTGAATTTGTCTTAGTTGAATAAGTCATCTACGGTTATGTAGTGGAGTTTGTTTCCTAGTTTCTAGCTGTAGTGGAGTCTGTTTCCTAGTTTCTAGCTTGCTTCTGTTATTTCGTTGTTTCTCCCGTAAGACTATATAATACCATTGTCTTTGGTTTAATAAAGTATAACTTTCAACTTTATATTTTACATTTGGTATCAGAGCCTGAACCTGTGTGAGAAAGTGATCGAGAGATCTGAAAAATTTGTGCAGCCGATCATCCCAAAATTTGATGTCCGTTACAATTTATGGTCCATGACGATGGAGAATTTTCTGAGAAGCAAGGAATTATGGAGCCTGGTGCAAGATGGGATTCTGACGATGTCGATCGAAACAACACGGGCGAGTGAGGTGCAAAACAAATCTGTAGAAGAGGCGAAGTTAAAGGATTTGAAGGTCAAGAATTTCTTGTTCCAGTCTATTGACAGAGACATTATGAAAACTATTCTTGACAAAGGTACCTTTAAGGCGATTTGGGAATCCATGAAAAAGAAGTATCAAAGCTCTACAAAGGTGAAAAAGGGCGCTATTGCAAGCTTTAACAAGGGAGTTTGAATTACTGGATATGAAAGAAGGAGAGAAGATCGACATTTTCCTAGGAAGAACCTTGACGGTGGTGAACAAGATGAGGGTGAATGGTGAATCAATGGAGCAGAGCACGATCATGAGCAAAACTCTCATATTTCTAACTTTGAGATTCAACTATGTGGTGTGTTCGATTGAGGAATCGAATGATCTGAGCACGATGAGTATCAATGAATTACATGACAACCTACTTGTCCATGAGCATTGATTGAATGGACACGTGCAAGAAGAGATGACACTAAAAGTGTCTCAAGATGAAAGACCTAGTAAAGGAAGAGGTTGCAAAATGTTCCGAGGAGGACGCGGTAGAGGAAGAGGAAGAAACGCAGTTGATCGTGCCATTATTGAGTGCTACATATGTCACCAGTTAGGTCATTATCAGAACGAGAAGAAGAAGAGGAGTTGATATTGATGTCTTATATTGAGAAATATCGGGAAAACAAAGAAGTTTGGTTCCTTGATTCCGAGTGCAACAATCATATGATCAGATGCAATGATTGGTTTTTCGATATGGAAGAACGTTTCAATTGATCTGTGAAACTTGGAAACGACACAAGAATGTCGTTGGTGGGAAAAGGAAGCGTGAAAGTACAAGTTAACAGAGCCACCCAAGTCATACCTGAAGTTTATTATGTCCCGGAGCTCAAGAACAATTTACTAAGCCTTGGACAATTGAAGGAGAGAGGCTTGGCAATTTTGATTCGTGATGGAACCTGCAAAGTATATCATCCCAAGAAAGGTGCAATCATGGAGACTAATATGAGTTGAAACAGGATGTTGTTTGTTCTAACATCCAAATTTCATAAAAACACGATGTGCTTGAAGACCGAAGAGGTAATCGAGAAGGAGACGAATTTGTGGCATCGACATTTTGGGCATTTAAACCAAGAAGCTCTGAAACAACTTGCACAAAAGAAGATTATTATTGGGTTACCGATGCTGAAGTCCACAAAGGAGATATTTGTTGTGTTCCTGATTGGAAAACAACACAAAATATCAATGTAAAAAAGGAGCCTCTGGCGTGCATCAAGACAACTGCAGCTGGTGCACTCAGATATATGTGGTCCGATTACACGAATTTCACACAGCGGAAAATGACACATTTTGACTTTCATTGATGATTTCACTAGAAAAATTTGGGTTTATTTTCTCCATAAAAAATCGAAGGAACTCATCACCTTCAAGGCTTTCAAATCAAGTGTTGAAAAGTAGATTGGAACCTTAATCACTTGCCCGAGGACAGACCGCTGAGGGGAATTCATGTCTAACGAATTCATAGAGTTTTGTAAAACTCATGGTATCACCCTGCAATTGATGACAGCGTTTACACCATAACAAAACAGAGTGGCAGAGAGGAAGAATAGAATGATAATGAATGCATGAAGATATATGCTGAGTGAGAGGCAAGTCCCAAAGGAGTTTTAGTCTGAAGCTACAAGATGAAGTGTGCATATCCATAATCGATCTCCAATAGTAGCAACAGAAGACATGAAACCTGAAGAAGTTTGGAGCAGTTCAAAACCCGAGGTGGATTATTTTCGGGTCTTTGGGTGCATAGCATATGCACACATACCTGATCAGAAGAGGAGATAACTAGATGACAAAAACAAGAAATGTGTTTTTCTCAGAGTCAATGAGGAATCAGAAGCATGGAGGCTATATGATCTGATTACAAAAACGATCGTGATAAGAAAAGATGTAGTGTTTGATGAAGACAAAAGCTAGGATTGGAATCAAACCGGTGTAAAAGAGAAAATACTCGATTGTGGAAAAGAATAACAAAATAAAGAAGAGAGAGAAGGTGGCATGGCTTGTCCTCCATCAACCGCAGATTTGTTGCCTTCTAGTTCGTCTTTGTCTTTCACATCTGGTGTTAATTTGACACCGCCAAGGCTAGTCTCTCCTCTTCCCAGTCCAATTTCGTCATCTCCATCAAGATCGATTAAAAGAGAAGTGTTGTAGGCCCGCGGACAAGGAGAACACCGGTTTATTTGGCTGATTATGTCATGGGTGAAGGAGAAGATGAGGAAGAAAGCTTATCGGCCATGCTATTGATGACGATGACAGAAAACGATCCAGTCACATTCGAAGAAGCAATGGAAGACAAGGTGTGGGGTGAAGCAATGAAAAATGAGATCGAATCAATTAAGAAAAACAACACATGGGATCTGTTGTACCCCAAAATTTTCCCTCTCATTTCTCAAGGCATTTCCTTACAAGGATTTTCAAATGTTCAAATTTGAATAAGTACAAGTGAACTTTCAAGCATCAAATAAAAGAAGGGCATGCCTGCTTCAGTTTCACATATTTCGATTGGGTTTTTGGCCTCTTTCGATGCAAGTTTGGCTTACATCCTTCGATTGAGCATTGGCCCCTGACATGCTTGCTTTGATTCACAAAGGAAACACCTATCTTTATACAAGCCTCGTTAGGGAAAGTAGGGACCTCCTGCATGCACGCTTCGATTACACCAACGACCCCTTACAAGCTTGCTTTTGGTGCACATGGAAATAGCCTCCTGGTGATGTCCTTCGATTCATAAGTATTTGGCTTCCTACTGGAGCCCTTCGATTTAGAAGACAAGTGCCTTCTCTATGCTTGCCTTCAATTCATAAGGCAAGAACTTCCTTCGTGCCAGCAGGCACAAGGCAATGGCCTTCTGCATGCAAGCTTCAATTGCACCATTGGCCTTACATGTTTTATTGATTCATAATGCAATGGTTACTTGCATGCCTGCTTCAATTGAGCAAAGGCCTCTGCAGGTTTGTCTCGATGACTACCTGCATGCAAGCTTGGTTCCAGTTCGATTGGGCATTTGATGTCTTTTGAGCAAGTTTGAGTCCTGCTTCGACTGGGCAGTATCTCCCTTAGAAAGTTTATTTCGGCACGCATAGTTTCTACACTATGATGGCCCATTCAAAGGACATGCATGATGTTGTACCCCAAAATTTTCCCTCTCATTTCTCAAGGATTCTCTTACAAGATCTTCTATGACGTCAAGTTTACAGCACTCATACATCAATTTAGGCTTGGAATTAGCACAAGGGAAAAATGGTCAATTGCATATTAGAAAGTCAAACTTTGACTTTTTGGTCAACATTACATTCCAAATATCAAATTTCATCAAGACATGCAAGAATATCAAGCTTGATCGTCAAGAAAGTCAAAAGTCAACTTGAAAAGTCAAGATTTCCAAGACTTAGAAATTTTCTGTGTTTTTATACATGATAATTTCATCACTTCATGCTATTCTTTCATTATGATGCAAGATGATTCAAAAGAAACATTCAACATGAAAGTTGTAGATCTTCATGATATCTACAACATTGCTTTACATAGCTTCTCCTAAATATGATGGGATCTCAAGTTACAAATTCATGAAGTCATAACATTTTCATTTAACACTTAGAGAAATTTTTAACAGATTTTGGTCAGGATTTTACCCCAACTTCTTGGCATTTTTTCACATAGTTCCAAGATGATTTTGTCAAAATGGCCAACATGAAAGTTATATAGGATGTTTCAAGCTTTCCAAAACATCAAAGAGCATAAATTTATCATACTTGAGCTAGGAGATTCAAGGGCTTGAAGTTGGCCATCCATCTTTGAATTGCAAGTCATTCTAAGTGAAGAACACATAACAAAACTCTCATGATTTGCTGCATAATCTTATGTTGCAGGCTTCTTTGCTTGCAAATATCATCATAATTTAATGCTTACACCCACTCTTGAGCGATTACCCAAGTGTTTAAACCATTGTCCAAAAGATCTTTCCATTTATGGCATAAAGGCACCATTGCTATTCTTGAAAAGCAAGCTTTTGTACAAAGTTTGTCTTGAGCCCATACCTTGCTAGTTGCTGATTATACTTCACCATAAATCATGGGAAGTAGCTCCTCAATACCAGCAACTTTGGTACTTCATCTTGGGACTATGGAGTACTTGACTTAGTTTGATCTTTGTAATCCAAACAAACCAAACATGTTGTCTTATAAGCCTAATCAGATCATATGCACAAACCCCTTGCCTATAAATAAAAGAAGCATTTGCAAGAGAAATAGGTTGGAAAAGATTAGAAAAATAGAGAGAAAAGCCAAAAGTCTTGTTGTAAACTAGCCATCAAAAACCATAACTGTCCAAAAAAGCTTCCACTCTTGAGTTTTTGAAGTCCAAACCTTTGAACCTCTCATACCTTGCAAATTCTGTCCAACCATCTAAACACTCCACATACATCATATAGAAGTTGTTCAAACACAAGAAAAAACTTCTGTAACATCACTATCATCACTTCCCAAGCTCAACAACAGCCCATACAACAACTCAAACTCAAAGCACAAATTTCAGTTTCAAGGTAAGTTTTCTTGACTTTTAACTCTTCATACAAGCATCATTAATGGTTCATTTGTGAAGATAAAATGTAGTAACCATTGTACTTGAGGCTAACCTTTTGTTTATCTTCCATTCTTTTCATTATGTGTTGAAAACTAACCCATGTATGCAGCAAGACAATGTTGAAGTAGAAAAAACAATGTATGAGTCGACACATAGCCTTATGAGTCGATACATACTACTTTACAGGCCCAAAACAGAAAGAAAAAACAATGTATGAGTCGACACATAGCCTTATGAGTCGATACATACTGCTTTACAGGCCCAAAACAGAAGGACAAAACAATGTATGAGTTGACACAATGCACGTATGAGTCGACACATGAAGTGTATGAGTCGACACATACCATTATGTATAGACTCATACTGAGTTGATTTAACAATACAGGGGCAAAGAAAGTTATGTGTCGATGCATGTGAGCTTGTGTCGACACATAATAGTTCAATATGCATATTTTCCTTCTTTTTACACTGTTTTTACGTTTTCTTCATGGTTATTTGATATGGTTGTAATAATTGAGTTCCTACTTCATCCCCATTTGTAAATTGTACCCTCATCCCCTAAACGATGTAATAGCGTAGGACTTTATTTTCCGCAATTTAACGCTTTCAAATAAAAATGTTAGTAACTAGGGTGTGTATGGCAAGATAAAATCAACACGTAGATAACCCTAATCGAAGATTAAATGCATGCAAATCAAACACACTATCAACACATGCACCCTTAAGGTTAACTCCACTTGGTTTCCTTACAAAAATGGACATATTACGCATGTGAGGTATCTTAGCAAAAACAAGCAAATACAAGATCGTAGTCCCTCGATGATGATATCTAAGTTGCCTTACAAATGATCTTAGTCCCTCAAAAAAGAATGCTAAGATACCTTGAAACATTGCTAATCATGGCTATACGATGGCCCACGCCCGTCCCGCTTACATCCAAAGATAGGGTTGTTTACCAAATCAATGGTAAGACAACAATGTCAAAGGAAAAGAAAATGAACAAGAAATACATTTGAGTAGGTAGATTTCTCCTAATTACTTGCTCCATTTCAAAACAAACATCCTTGCTATTTTCAAAAATAATCACCTACACTTTCAAGAACACCTTTCAAACTTGGAAACATTTTCAAAAGATAAACATCTTTGTATACATTCTTACGAACGAGAATCATTACAAAGATTTCCTAAACAATGGCCTCTTTACAAAATACTTGCAAAAAACCACACAAAGCACAATTTCAAACAAAAGCAAGTGATCTAGCAAGTAACTAAGAGCCCATGGAAAACCATTGATGAAAAGGGTGCTAATACCTTCCCTTTTCATAATTTACCCCCCGAACTCAAGAAACAATCTCAAAGGTCTTTCCTGTGCTTTTTGACCTTTCCTTTTGGATAAAAGAAAAGTCGATGGCGACTCTTGCTAACCGCAACATTTGCGATCAAACGCAAAACCCTCAAGTCAGTTCTCTCACTGTATCACAAGACTGACGACTCTGCTGGGGAAATAATAAGTGGGGTTACCTTAGGGTTAGATCACCTTTACTTGCTTTTCTTTGTTTGACTTGTTTGCTTTACAGTTAAGGGTTCTTTGCTTGGGTATTGTTAAAGATCCTACACCTGGATCTAGGGGCACTTATTAGGTAAACAACAAAAGATCGTGGAGACTGTACGGTGTAGACCGATATGGTTTAAATGATGACTGTGTTGGTGTGACACTTTGGTTGGTACCGGTATCCTTCGTGTGGAAATGAAGAGAATACGGGGCCGCCGTGTGGTGTCGTAAAGCACTAACGGACCTTAGAACCTTAGCTGAAAAAACATGGACATTAGAAAGTAGTGAGATAACTGGCCTCGGTATAAAGCTAAGGATTGGTTGATACTCGATGCTACACTCGTTGAGATCAGACTTTCGGGATATTTCGGCCGCAAGAAAAGATTGCCTGAGCTGAAACAATGCCCGATAGAGGATGATCAGTGATATCGAGAATCTTTAGAACCCGGTTACTATTAACTAGGACAAGTTTAGCCAACTAAACTTCAAGAGGGTACTTACCTACAAACTCCATGCAAGCCTAAACCTAACGACTTGTCTACTTTGTGTGAATATGATTATTTGTATATAAACTTGCTTACCTCGCATATTTGTACATAACATCATAACATCATACCATAGCATTTTCAATAGCCGTTTCAAGGATCTCGAGGGCCTATGATGCAGGGTCACGTTGAACCAGACGTCTACCAAGGGGAAAGAGGATTTATTTTCCTCTAACCAAACGCCGTCAAAAATCAAGTACAATAAACTGGAGTCAAAGGCTACAACCCACTTGACATGGTGAGCTTAATTCTCGTGGAAGGACATCCACCGATACAAAGTTCTCCAATCAAAACTGTAAGTGACTACTAACCCTGCGAGATCCTTGAAAACATGCATCCACATATCATGTATCATATCATGACAGGTTTCTCCCATACATGTCTCCTTATCTTCCTATTGTTTATTTCAGTAAGATGGATATGGAACAAACGGTGAAAGATCTCCAAGCTTAAAATGCTTAATTCCAACAGATATTCCTGGCCATGGCTAAGAGGCAAGAGGACCTGAAAACTCTCCTTCTCAAAGATAAGAAGAAGAAGTCCAAGAAGTCAGTAGGTGTCCTGAACTTGACAAGAAGACCTAGAGGACCAGTCAAGGGAGCTCTAGATCTTTCAACTCCATCCAACATGGGGGATAATCATGAAGAAGAGAACAATCTGGAGATTGATGAAGCTGAAGCTGACTACTCTGAGGAACAATCTCCTCCCACTGTTAACAAGTACAAACAGCTGGAGGATCGCCTCAGTGTTATGGAGATTCAATAGATACCTGGCTTGTATTTAGGAGACATGGGTTTGGTTTCTGGAGTGGTCATCCCCCCAAAGTTCAAAATCCCTACCTTTGTCTTGTACGATGGAGTCTCTTGCCCTAAGATGCACTTAAAGTCTTATGTCCGCAAGATTCAACCATACACAACTGATCCAAAGCTTTGGATCCATTTCTTCCAAGAAAGCCTATTAGGGACTCAACTCGAATGGTTCTATCAATTGGAGAGTTCTCTCATCCACACCTGGGAGGATTTAGCTGCTGCTTTCTACAAGCAGTATCAGTACAATGTTGATCTTGCACCAACTCGTGTGCGATTGCAGAACATGACCATGGGTTCCAATGAGAGCTTCAAAGGATACGCCCAAAAGTGGAGAGATCTGGATGGTAGGGTGAAGCCCCTTTAACTGACAGGGAGCTGATTGACATCTTCATGGGAACTTTGACAGGGCCTTTCTTCAAACACCTAAACGAAAGCTCCTCAGCCGGGTTCACCGAGCTAATACTGATCGGCGAAAGGGTCGAAGCTGGCATCAAAAGTGGAAAGATCCAAGGAGCTACACCTCCTGATGCTTAGAAAAAGCCATACAGTGGAAAGAAAGAGTCTAATGCAGTGTCTGGTCAAAAGAGTCATCATGACCAACACGTGGGGGAAGTCCTGATCTTTGGTTCTGCGTCGCACCGACAACAGCAAAGGGGAAATCAACGAAGGCCAGACGAGCCCAAAAAACAGTTTACCAACATCAACATGACGCTGTCTCAAGCGCTACAACACTTGTTGAGGATGAATCTGATTGCATTGATATGACCTCATCCAAACCCCAAAACTTCTTCTCCTAACTACAATCCTAATGCAATGTGTGCTTATCATTCTGACAGTCCCGGGCATGACACTAACGATTGTTGGGCATTGAAGTACAAGATTCCGAATTTGGTTGATGCCAAGGAGATCGAGTTTGACCCTCTGGAGACTCCAAACATGATCACTGCCCCTGTGCCAAATCATTGAGAGCATCTTGTTCATTTTGAATTTTCAATTGTAATTTCTTTTGTTATTCAAACAATTACCTATTAATGTCAAACTCTGTTTCATTAATGCATTGCATATGTTTGTCTTGAATTCATCCATTCATTTTTCACTATATTTAAAACTATGCTTTTGCTCTCTTTATGACATTCAACTCTTGCTAAAAGTTACAAGCCTTTAGAGGGAGGATGACAAAAACAATACCATTAATCTCATACGATATGCTTTTGAACAGACCTTGCTGACGATGTACAAGCGTTCTTTCAAATCCTATATACTGGAGTTATAAGGAAGATAATCCCTAATAAACCCCTTTGAGCCAAAGAAGTAGAAGTTTTCTTTTTTCAAACAAATTGAAACCTTTAATCAAAACCCGGGGCAGGGTAGTCTCTCAGTTAATTCAAACGCGCGTTTAGCCGCAAACTCTCATCTCGTAATACAATGAATGACATAAAAAACATTCCTCTAGAATCAAAAGACAGTGATGGTTCCCTATTGCATAGGAATTCATTATCTCTCGAAGAGAAAATCCCACTAAGTCAAAACCTACAAAGGAGACTTAAGAAAAACTGGGGCATCCCGCTGACCGTAAGGACAGTCAGGCAAAATTAGGGATAACAAATCAAAATAAAGAGGTCACTACAAATCCTCAACAACATGAAAAATGTTGCAAAAATAACTCCCTTCTGATAAACTTAACTTGTCTGAGCCATCACCAACGCGTCATTCCAGACTCAATTGGAGTTCAAACGCATAATTAACTGAGCTTAGGATTGAAGAACGTCACAAAGAGCGGGTGGGTACAAATACACTTTGAGCCTTTATCCTTTGTTTATTAAACCGTGAACTAAGCCACGTTACAACCATTCAAAAGTCTTAATTGAAGCATGGGTTAGTTCGAAAGCGTACTGTTACAAAAGGTATCCTGACTCCTGTAAGGCTTACCCTAGATCCTGAGTTGAAATTTCTTTACTTGCTAAAACGCATTTTTCAAAAATTTCAAGACAAGCATAAACTTTGCATTACTTGAATACCATTGTTTTCATATGGCTATTTGTTTGACAGCGGAGAAATTCATACAACGAATAATCAGTGAACCAAAGCTCACTCAGTGAACTAAATCACTTCAAGTGGGACGACACTTCCAATAACAAATCTCCTATCTACAAGGGGGGCATGACATGTCACTATCCAGCACACCTGGAGCAGTCCAGTCAAGATTCCAAGAAATATCTCAAGAAATGCTGAATAACCAGGGACAGGTCACCATCTCCATTACTTGGCGCTTTGAACGCCAATCTCAGTAAAGGGTTACGTATAGTCAAACATTTTCTGGCAGTGCCACAAACATTTTCTACTAGGGGAAGCGACAAATCTCCCCAGAATCCTTCTCATAGGAGGTTTCCCCAACCATATTTTCAATCTCTGAAAACTTTTTCAACTGAGTCGACTTCAAGAATCCTCGAGGATTTTTGCCAGTGAAGTTGCCGCCTCTCCAACAAACTGAGCAACAAGGTTTATTTCCCCAACAAACAGCAGGATCCCCCATCTTGAGTTTGCCTCTCCGACTACTATAAATCAGAGGACCACAACTCCTCTTCCCCAACAGAATACTCTACAATCCCGAAAAATAGTGTGAAGCCTGGATTTCGACCAGATAACTGTATAAGACACCGCGAAGCCTGGATTTCGACCAAATAGTAGTTCCCTTCTCCAAAGACACTATGAAGCCTGGATTTAGAACAAATAACAGTATAAGGTACTGCGAAGCCTGGATTTCGACCAGGTAGTAGTTCCCTTCTCCAAAAACACTGTGAAGCCTGGGCTCGACCAGATATCAGTTTAACTTCATCATTTCAAGCAAGTTACTGCGAAGCCTGGATCCCGGCCAGATAACAGTAAACTTCCTTATCCCCAGCAAGTCATTGTGAAGCCTGGAATCTGACTAGATAACATCTAACTTTTGATTCTCTCCAGCCAAAGATAACCCCCCAGTAGAGCAACGGGCAACCGAGACTCTTGAACTCTTTTCCCCAAGCAAGAATCAACACTCTCCACAGAGTTTTCAATATCCCCCAGCGGATTTCTCCTCAAAACGGGAATCCCCGGTGGAAACATTCTAAGAAAAGTTTAAAGGCACACCTACTCTTCAACGGAAGTCTGGGGTTTAATAACTCCTTGGCATTTGTCAAGGATTTATTTTCCTAGACAAATATACATTCACTAACATTTCACACATGACAAGTGCATACAGCATAATCTCATTTTTTATAACATTATTACATAATGCATCTGATCTACCATGACACTGCATACGACTTTGCCTTTACCTTTTCAGGAAAAGGTCAACAGATAAAGTTCATCACCTTTTTTGGAGTAGCAATCATCCAATATTCCTTCATCATCTTTTGGAGTAGTAATCATCCCATATCCCTTCATCATCATGAAGCAACCCTACACAGATTCCTTCTTTCTAGATGTAGTTTTACACGGACTCATCATCAAGCAACCCTACACAGGTTCCTCCTTTCCAGATGCAGTTTTACACAGACTCATCATCAAGCAACCCTACACAGGTTCCTCCTATTTCTAAGATGCAGTTTTACACAGACTCATCATCAAGAAACCCTACACAGGTTCCTCCTTTCCCGATACAGTTTTACACTGACTCATCATGAAGCAACCCTATATAGGTTCCTCCTTTTCAGATGCAGTTTTACAAGGACTCATCATCAAGAAACCCTACACAGGTTCCTCATATTTCTAAGATGAAGTTTTACACTGACTCATCAGGAAGCAACCCTACACAATTTCCTCCTTTCCAGATGCAGTTTTACACGGACACATCATCAAGCAACCCTACACAGGTTCCTCCTATTTCCAAGATGCAGTTTTACACGGACTCATCATCAAGAAACCCTACACAGGTTCCTCCTATTTCCAAGATGAAGCTTTACACGGACTCATCATGAAGCAACCCTACACAGGTACCTCCTTTCCAGATGCAGTTTTACACGGACTCATCATCAAGCAACCCTACACAGGTTCCTCCTATTTCTAAGATGAAGTTTTACACTGACTCTTCATGAAGAAACCCTACACGAGTTCCTCCTTTCTAGATGTAGTTTTACACAGACTCATCATCAAGCAACCCTACACAGGTTCCTCCTTTCCAGATGCAGTTTTACACGGAATCATCATCAAGAAACCCTACACAACTTCCTCCTATTTCCAAGATGCAGTTTTACACGGACTCATCATGAAGCAACCATACACAGGTTCCTCCTTTTCAGATGCAGTTTTACACTGACTCATCATGAAGCAACCCTACACAGGTTCCTCCTTTCAAGATGCGGTTTTACACGGATTCATCATCAAGCAACCCTACACAGGTTCCTCCTATTTCAAAGATGAAGATTTACACGGACTCATCATGAAGCAACCCTACACAGGTTCCTCCTTTCCAGATGCAGTTTTACACAGACTCATCATCAATCAACCCTACACAGGTTCCTCATATTTCCAAGATGCAGTTTTACACAGACTCATCATGAAGTAACCTTACACAGGTTCCTCCTTTCCAGATGCAGTTTTACATGGAATCATCATCAAGCAACCCTACACAGGTTCCTCCTATTTCTAAGATGAAGTTTTACACTGACTCATCATGAAGCAACCCTACACAGGTTCCTCCTTTCCAAATGCAGTTTTACACGGATTCATCATCAAGCAATCCTACACAGGTTCCTCCTATTTCCAGGATGAAGTATACACGGACTCATCATCAATCAACCCTACACAGGTTCCTCCTATTTCTAAGATGCAGTTTTACACGAACTCATCATGAAGTAACCCTACACAGGTTCCTCCTTTCCAGATGCAGTTTTACATGGAATCATCATCAAGCAACCCTACACAGGTTCCTCCTATTTCTAAGATGAAGATTTACACTGACTCATCATGAAGCAACCCTACACAGGTTCCTCCTTTCAAGATGCGGTTTTACACGGATTCATCATCAAGCAACCCTACACAGGTTCCTCCTATTTCCAAGATGAAGATTTACACGGACTCATCATGAAGCAACCCTACACAGGTTCCTCCTTTCCAGATGCAGTTTTACACGGACTCATCATCAATCAACCCTACACAGGTTCCTCCTATTTCCAAGATGCAGTTTTACACGGACTCATCATGAAGTAACCCTACACAGGTTCCTCCTTTCCAGATGCAGTTTTACCTGGAATCATCATCAAGCAACCCTACACAGGTTCCTCCTATTTCCAAGATGAAGTTTTACACTGACTCATCATGAAGCAACCCTACACAGGTTCCTCCTTTCCAAATGCAGTTTTACACAGATTCATCATCAAGCAACCCTACACAGGTTCCTCCTATTTCCAGGATGAAGTTTTACACGGACTCATCATCAAGCAACTCTTACACAGTTCAGATACACACCAGATACAAATGCCATCCTAATACTCATTTAGACTCAACTTTTAATACCGTTCATATACAATCACCTCTGTATGGCATCTATAAGCCCATCTCCAACATCTGTCCATCATTTCTCCAAATGTCATCTTTAAGCCCATTCCCTATACAATCAACCACAACATCATCGAGTGCAAATTTCTGGGCACTCAAGTGTTCAATCATCTTCCACCTTCAAGTCACGAATGGCGGACTCACCAATCTAACTCTTCAGGTTTAAGAAGATTGAACACGGGCAGCTGTTGTACCCCAAAATTTTCCCTCTCATTTCTCAAGAATTCTCTCACAAGATCTTCTATGACGTCAAGTTTACAGCACTCATACATCAATTTAGGCTTGGAATTAGCACAAGGACAAAATGTTCAATTGCATATTAGAAAGTCAAACTTTAACTTTTTGGTCAACATTACATTCCAAAGATCAAATTTCATTAAGGCATGCAATAATATCAAGCTTGATCATCAAGAAAGTCAAGAAAGTCAAAAGTCAACTTGAAAAGTCAAGATTTCCAAGACTTAGAAATTTTCTAAGGGTTTTTATACATGATAATTTCATCACTTTGTGCCATTCTTTCATCATGATGCAAGATGATTCAAAAGAAACTTTCAACATGAAAGTTGTAGATATCCACGATATCTACAACATTGCTTCACACAGCTTCTCCTAAATATGATGGGATCTCAAGTTACAAATTCATGAAGTCATGACATTTTCATTTAACACTTAGAGAAATTTTCAACAGATTTTGGTCAGGATTTTACCCCAACTTCTTGGCATTTTTTCACATAGTTCCAAGATGATTTGTCAAAATGGCTAACATGAAAGTTATAGAGGATGTTTCAAGCTTTCCAAAACATCCAAGAGCATAAATTTATCATACTTGAGCTAGGAAATTTATCATAACATGAAAGTTATAGAGGATGTTTCAAGCTTTCCAAAACATTCGAAGAACATAATTAATGTTTGGCCTCTTGATGAGTCTAGTCGAAGGCTTGCTGACCAAAGTCAAATGTGCTGCCAAGTCCAGGCCTGATGGACTGGCCACAACACTCCAAAACTGTTGCACATCAGTCCTGCTACACTGCTCCTATATTTGCACCAATTTGGCATACAAATACTGCACCCTGAAGACTACAACAAAAACATACCCAATTTGTTCAAATTTCTTATGTTTTCCCTCCTAAACCTCAGCCAACTTCATCTATAAATAAGATGGTCCATAACACATCTAAGAAGGGCTGGACAACACATCCAGAGAGCTTTGGTAGCTGGAGAAACTTTGATTGTGTGAAAATCATCAAACACTTAACACATTCTCAAACCCAGAATCAAAAGACCACACCCGTGTTTCTGTTCCTTTCAAATCCAACACTAGAAACACAACACCTGTTTCTTTTCCCTTTCGAATCCAGGAGCAACCCCACGCTTTGTTCTTTCATTTGAAACCAGCAAAAGAAACATGACACCTTTTCTTTCCCTTCGAATCAAGAAACAACAAACATAAACTCCACTCTTCTTGGCTTTTGAATCCAGCACTAGAAACACCACCCTTGTTTCGTTCCTTCGAATCTTGGAGCACCCAGGGCAGCATCTCAAGGTCCAAGACACACATCCCAACTTCAAGCAAGGTAAGTCACTCTGAACTTAACCCTTTTGTTTCAAGCATGTAAATCACATTTGTTCACTTTTTACTTATGTCCTTTCGATTGCATATTTTTCTTGTAAAACTAACCTGTATAGACCCCAAACAAAAGAAAAGTTTTGTGTGAAACGAAGCCTCAGGCTTCGCCCCCTTACTGCTTCACAATCCCAAACGAAAGACAAAGAGGGCGTGAACAGAGGATACGCACTCATGCTGCTTTGCAGGCCCACATTGCTTCACAGTCTAAATTAAGAAGCAAGAAGGGAGAAACGAAGGATATTCACACTGACTTCTATACCCCAATCGAAAGAAGGACAAAGGGTGTAATCGAAGGATGCTCACACTTATTCCCAATTCCAATCAAAATAAGAAAAAGAAGGGTGAATCAAAGGAGCCTACTGCCTGGATCGAAGGACTCACTTTTCCCCCTCTTTTTTATATTATTTATGCTTTTCTTTATATTTTGTTGCTATTCAATATGGTTGTAATGTTGTAGGATATTTATTTTCTGCATTTTTATTGCTTTATACAAATGTTAGTAATTAGGATGTATGGCAAGATAAAACCAACATGTAGACAACCCTAATCAAAGACTAAAGGCATGAAATCAAACACACATTACACACATGCATCTCTAGGGTAATCTCACTTGTTGCCTCAGAGAATAGTCACGTCCCTCGAATATGGGCGTTTTAGAAAGTACCTCGATAAAAGATCGTAGTCCCTCGATGTTGCCTTCAGTAAACGATCTAGTCCCTAAATGAAAATTGCTAAAACGTCTCATAGGTTGCCTTCTATGACTATACAAATGACCCACGCCCGTCCCTTCACATCCAACGATGGGGCTTCTTATCAATCAATGGTAACATAGCAACATCTAAAGGATGAGGAAAAGAACAAAGACCTTTCGAGTAGGTAGGACGCTCGTAGTTGCTTTCTTGCTCACAACTAAAAAACCATTTTCACACCAACACTTTTAAATTGAAACATTTTCAAAATTCAAAGCTATTTGTACGCATTCTTATAGAGAGGAGAATCATTACAAAGGCACTTTTCAAAATCCCTTTCAAAAACATCTTCCACAAACACCTTTTTGAACTATTTTCAAAACCAAAACTTTGTACGCATTCTTATAGAGACGAGAATCATTACAAAGATGTTTTCAAAATATTTTCTAACCCACACCACAAGCACATTTTCAAACAAAAGAAAGTGATCTAGCAAGCAACTAAGATTCTGTAGATAACTGCGGATGAAAGGGGTACTAACACCTTCCCTTTTCATAACCTACCCCCCGAACTCAAGAAAATAATCTCAAAGGTATTTCGTGTTCTTTTCACCCTTTCATTATTGGATAAAAGAAAAGTCGGTGCGCGACTCTTGCTATCCGCAACAATTGCGATCAAACGCAAAACACCCAAGTCAGTTCTCCCACTGTTATAGAACTGGCAACTCTGCTGGAGACTTGTTTTTAAAAAAGTGGGGTTACCTTTGGGCTAGATCACCTTTACTTGCTTTCTTTGTTTGACTTGCTTACTTTACATTATGGTTCATTGTTTGGGCTTTATTTTTTATCCTCTACCCGGATCTGGGGCACCTTTTAGGTAAGTAGAAATCAATTATGGAAATTATACGGTGTAGATCTATATGGTTGAAGCAATGGCCACGTTAGTGTGACGTATTTGTTGGGTACCAATATCCCTTGTGTTGAATCGAGGAGAATATGGGGCCTCTGAGCGGTGTCATGAAGCACTAATTGACCTTATAACCTTAATTGAACAACTTGGCCATTAGGAAGTAGTGAGATAGCCGATTTTGGTGGAAAGCTAAAAATTGGTTGATACTCGATACGAAACTCATTGAGATTGGACTTTTGGGATATCTCATCTGCAAGAAAAGATTGATTATGCTGAGAAAATGCCCAAAATAAAGGTCAGTGATATTGAGATCCCCTAGAACCCGGTTACTTTTTAGGACAGGTTGAGCTAACTAAACTTCAAGAGGGTACTTACCTACAAACCCCATTGCAAGCCTAAACCTAAGGACTTGTCTGCTTTGTGTGTATATGGTTTGTTTTCTCTATTCACATGTACATAACATCATAAACATCATTACATCATAAGCATTCTCACTAACCATTTCAAGGATTTAGGAATTTATCTTTTCTTTGTTTTGTAGGCCATGAATCCCATTTGAAGGAATACCATCTGAGTCAGCTTCGTGAAAGCACATCCTTAAATCCAAGAATTAGCATCAAGGGTGCCTGGAGATTCTCCCTTGACCAAGAAATATGGTCGACTTCTCAGCTTGGCTACCTCAAGTTTCCAAGAAGAAATGATGTGTGTACTCTTCCAATTCTTTGATCCCATGCATCAATGATTCACCTTTCCTAACTATCAATTGGTGCCTACATTAGAAGAGTTCTCTCAACTGTTAGGATTTCCTATGCTTGATCAAATACCGTTCACCAGTTTAGAGGAGATTCCAAAGCCTGAAGTCATTACAGAAGCCTTGCGTTTGAAGAAAGTCGACATTATAACAAATTAGGAGACAAGAAGTGGAGTTAAGGGTTTCCTAGCCATGTTTCTGTTGGAGAAGGCTCGTTCATTCTGAGAGGATATGGATTTTAAAGCTTTTGAAGATGTCTTTGCCCTCCTAATCTATGGTTTGGTTCTATTTCCGTATCCGGACCAATTCATAGATGTGAATGCCATCAAGGTTTTCCTCTCCCGTAACCCTATACCTACTTTGCTTGGAGACATTTTACATTGTGTCCACACTCGCACCATGAAGAAAAGAGGTACTATTTTTTGTTGCATTCCCTTACTCTCTAGGTGGTTTACTTCGCACCTACCTCGATCAACGATGAAGAACGAGCAAGGCTTGACATGGTCTCAGAGGATGATGTCACTCACACACTCTGACATTTATTGGCGTTATCGATCCCTAGAGGACACTACCATCATTGACTGTTGTGAGGAATTCCCCAAATGTCCCACTCTTAGGCATTAGGGGAGGTATCACTTATAACCCTTTTCTTGCATTACGACAATTTGGGTACGCACGAAGAAATGGTCCTCACGATACAATCATCCAAGGTTTGTGTGTTATGGTGGCAAAACCGACTGTTTAATACTGGTTTGTGTTTTTTGTTCGCAAATGTCGCGGTAAACAAGAGTTGCCACCGACTTTTCTTTTATCCAACAAGGAAAGGGTGAAAAGAACAGAAAAATACCTTTTTTTCGAGATTTCTGAGTACAGGGGTAGATTATGGAAAGGGAAGGTGTTAGAACCCTTTCCATCCATGGTTTTTCATGGGCTCTTAGGTACTTGATCATTTTTGAAATTACTTGTGTTTGTATGTTTTGAAAAGCTTTGAAAAATGCCTTAGTGCGGGGATTCACTTTATGATAACCCTTGTATCAGTCCTCAAGAGTGTGTTAAAATGTTTTGAAAACTTTTGTTTGAAAAGTATTTGAAAGTGTAGTGTGCAAATTTATTTGAGCAAGTACCTAACAGTTATCTACCTACTCAAAAAAAGACTGTTCTTTTCCTCCTAGCCTTTAGACCGTGTTATCCTACTATTAATGAGTAGGTAACCCTAGTTGTTGGATGTATGAGGGACTATCGAAAGGGACATTTATGGTCATTGTAGGCAACATGTAAGGATACCTTAGCATTTAGAAGGGACTATCATCATAAGATCATTTCTCACAGGCAACTCGAGGGACATTTTAGGGACTATGATCTTTATGATGATTTTAAACTGAGGGTCTTTGCTAGGAGTATCCCTACGCTCGAGGGACATGACCATTGTTTCCGAAGGCAACCAAGTGAGGTATACCCTATGGGCGAAAGTGTGCAAGTGTGCTTGATTCTGTTCATTTATCTTGCACAATTAGGGTTATCTAGGTTTAATTAATCATTATCTTTCATGTAACCCTATTAAACACTCATCTAAGCAGTTTATTGTGCGGGAAAATAAATGGCGGAAAGATAAAATTCCTAACTATTACAAGGCTTTGTTGCAATTACATAATTAATGACTGAAAAGTAAAAATGCGGAATTGAAAAACCCTAATTAAGCTATTACAAACCGGGCGCAGTTGCATCAATAATGAAAAATAAATCGTACGGCAAAAATAATTAAGCGCCAGAATTAAAATTGAAAAAAGGGGCAAAACCCTAAAAACTAATTTGCTCATTGAAAATATTTTTTTGAATTTTTTATAAAAAATTATTTGAAATTGACCTAATCTTCTAATTAATTTTAATTAATGAAAATAAGTTAAAATTGATTAAAATAATTATTTGCAAAAATTAATTTAATAAAAAAAACTAAGTCCTATTTTTGTGATGATTTTATGATTTTATAAAAAACATTGATTTAAAAATAATTTAAACTAATTAAACAAAATAAAATAATGAAATAAAAAGAGTGAAGGAATGGGTCTGAGGGGTGTAAACCCAAATTTGGATGGTGCAATCTGAAATTCGGTCCAAAGCCCAATCCATTTGGCCCATAGCTGCGTGTGATCCTGTGTGGCTATGTTGTGAGAGTCCATTATGTGGAGCTTCATTAGAAGCGTGAGATCCGGGCAATGCTTGATCTAATGGTGATGAATCTGGGGCGTATGATGAGCGCGTTTGGAATGGAAGCATAGGATCTGCAAATAATTGTTAAGAAAAATAATATGTAGGAGGCAGGGATCGAACCCCTGACCTCCTACACACGCGCGCTTTGAAACCCTTCCCTTGTGCACTGAGCCAGCTATTCATTCATTATATAAAACACACATAATATAATATATTTAATAAATGGTCAGTGTAATAACAAAACGCGCACAAAGTTCAAATGGTCTAATCAGGCTTTGACACGCCATCATCTTCCCCACTGGCTGTCGTCTTAGCCTAAGGTGTTTTTACCTACAGACGAAACTGTTGCTAAAGACCTGCATATTTTCAAAACTCATAATAAGCAACATAATTTCAGTTTAAATACATAGATCAATTGGGTTTTATCTCGTGATTACAATGGTACTCTTCTTTTGGCCTAATTTTTCCTGGAATAAAAAACCCTAAAACGGACCTTGAAACCCTAACAATAGAAGTTATTCATACAAGCATCAAAACAAACAATTAAACATTCAAACATATTCTAAATGATCATATAAACATGAATGCATATTCAAAATTCATTTATCATGCATAAATTATCAAAATCGAATTCAAGAAAATAAGGGAAAACCGTGATACTGTGAAGGTTGATTCTGAGTGTGTTGATGCGTGGGAGTGCTCCAGGTAGCTTCGAAACGTGCCCAAGAATTGATTGCAAGCCTGAGAATGCTTTGAATCTCCCTGTAAATCAAAATTCGATCACCACTTTTTGTCAAAAAATTGAAGTTTCTTGTGGGTGTTCTACACGGCCAATTCTTGTCTTTTTGATCTGGGAATGTATAGTAGAGTGAATTAGGTCAACAAAACTGAACACAATCTTTGAAAATTTGTGAGAAAAGATTTGATTTGCATCTTGTATTTTTGATTTCTAAATTTGGCCAAATTATGCTATATTCATCCCAATGATCCCTTGCACGATTTCCCTGATTTGCCAGCTGATTATAGACTCATCATGTGGTCATAAAATCAAATCTTGGATTTTATTTTATTATTCCACTATTTTATTTCATTTATTTTGATTTTAATGAATAAAAAATCAAAATAAATAATAAAAATAATGAAATAATATGTGAGTAGGCTCATGGCTCGTGGGCCATGTTAGGAACACGTTTCAAATATAAAAACATGGGCCCATTTGGAGAAAAATCCATTTTGGTCAACATTAACTTCATGCATATTTCCAAAAATTGGTCAACTTTAGCAATGCATATCTCTCTCATTTTTTACCCTAAGAGGGTGTTCTTGGACTTTTTGGAAATCTTAGTATGTCCTCTAAACAACCCTTTTGGTTTCATCTAAATTGGATCTTCCATGCTCATATAAGGAGCTTTGACCCAAAAGGTGTTTTTGTTGACTTTTTGAAATGACCTATAATGTATGAACTTGTAACTTTTTATTGAGGCATTTCTTGACCTTAAAGTATGAAGGTGAGTTGTAGGGAATTGGATTCTCTTCAAAATGAGCCTTGGTTGGAAAATTTCTGATAAATTATGAGAAAGTTATGCCTGGTCAAAGTTTGTTTGACTTTTCCTATATGAACCCTAATTTGCCATTTTGACTTTTGATGAGTTAGGAGCATTTCTTGAGGAATCATGATCAACCCTTGATCAAATGATGGAGATTACTTCAAAATGTTGATGTTGACCAAAAATCTTTGAAGTTTGGCTGTATTTGGGTCACAGTTAACTTTTGACCTAGTGTAGTTGATTTTCAGGCATTTGAGCAGTTGACTGAGCAAACTTGTAATGCAAGGCATGAAACTTGGCATGGATGATCTTGAGGACATATTAGGGCCATGGAAAATATTTGGGACCCTTGGAACTTAACCATCTTTCTTTAAATTGAAACCCTAGTTTTAGGCTTATTGTCTTAGGAGGAGGATTTGCCTGGTCAATTCTTGGTCATCCTAGGACAAGTTAGGGACCTCAATGGGCATGTGTTGAGAAAAATGAGAGGGAAAATTTTGGGGTACAACAGCTTCCCCTATTCAATCTTATTAAACCTGAGGATGTAGATTGGTTGCTCTGCCTTTCGTGATCTGAAGGTGGAAGATGATTGAACACTAGAGTGCCCATAAATTTGTACTCGTCTGAAATTATACTGGTAGTTGATGACATCGAGAATGGGCTTACAGATGCCATTTGGAAGAGATGACAAAAGATCTTCGGAGATGGGCTTAAATATGCCATCCAGGGAATGTGACAAAGAGTCGTCGAAGATGGGCTTAAAGATGCCATCTGAAGTAAATGTTAACTTCATAAGAAGTCTCTTTGTGGGGATTCTTGTTCCTGTTGTTTAAGGAGGACTCCGCTGGAGAATGTTGATTTTTGTTGTTCTCTTGCTTGAGGAGAACTCTGTGGGGAATAGAGTCTAGGAACTTCAGTTGTCCATGGCTCTACTGAGGGGTTATCTCTGGATTTGAGAGATGAAAGTTTGATGTTTTCTGGTTGAAATCCATGCTTGGTAGTAATTTGATGGGGAGAATGAAATTAACTGCTACCTGGAAACGTATCAGAAGAAACCTGTGTAGGGTTGTTTCAGGATGAGTCTGGGTAAGATGTCATCTGGAAGTGTAAGAGAAGGAACCTAGGTAGGGTTACTTCAGGAGATATATGAGAGGGAGCCTAGGTAGGGAAGCTTCAGGATGAGTCCGGGTAAAACTACATCGGGAAATTGTAAGAAGGAACCTGGGTAGGGTTGCTTCAGGATGAGTCAGGGTAAAACTACATCTGGAAATTGTAAGAAGGAACCTGGGTAGGGTTGCTTCTTGATGAGTCCGGGTAAAACTGCATCTGAACTGAGAAGGAACCTAGGTAGGGTTGCTTCACGATGAGTCCATGTACAACTTCAGAAGGAACCTGGGTTGGGTTACTTCAGGATAAGTCTGTGTAAAACTTCAGAAGGAACCTGGGTAGGGTTGCTTCACGATGAGTCCGTGTAAAACTTCAGAAGGAACCTGGGTAGGGTTACTTCGGGATAAGTCCGTGTAAAAATTCAGAAGGAACCTGGGTAGGGTTACTTCGGGATAAGTCCGTGTAAAACTTCAGAAGGAACCTGGGTAGGGTTACTTCGGGATAAGTCTGTGTAAACCTTCAGAAGGAACCTGGGTAGGGTTACTTCGGTATAAGTCCGTGTAAAACTTCAGAAGGACCTGGGTAGGGTTACTTCGGGATAAGTCTGTGTAAAACTTTTTTTGGAAGTCAGAAGAAACCCCTGTAAGATTGCTTTATGTTGAGCCCGTGTAAACTATATTTGGAAGTTAGGATAAACCCGTGTAATATTGCTTCATGATGAGCCCGTGTAAAGCTGTATTTGAGAAGGGGAAGGAACCCGCATAAGATTTCTTCGTGAAGAGCCCGTGTAAAGCTGTATTTGGTCGCGCAGATAATTACTCTGTTTAGTTTTAGGAGCTAATCTTGGACCTGTTGTAAATTGTCGATGATAAATATATGTTGATTGATCTTTCCTAAAAAAGTAAAGAGTTAGTTGTATGCAATGTCATGATGTATGAAATGCATTGTGTAATGATGTTCTCAAAATAAATGAGATTGTGTCGTATGCATTTGTACTGCATATGCTATGACGTTTGTAGAATGATGTATGAATTCAATATGTGAATGTATCAGTTATTCTACTGCAACATTGTTGAATTAGGGAAAATAAATCCCTGATTGCAGCTGGCGATGAAGAATACAGGTCTTCAAATTTTGTTAAAGTTGAACTGTTGAGAGATGATCTTCCGCTGCTAGAGGAATAAACTCTGTCGGGGAAGGAACTCTTTGTGCACTGCCTGAGGATTTTGTGAAATCCTATTGGGGAATCCTGAAAAGTTTGACGACTTCACTGGGGAAAACCCAATGTCAGATAAGTAGTTAGAAATTCTTGTTCTTCCAGATATACAAGAACACCTGACATCACTAGGCTGTAAACTGAGGATATAGCGGCGACCTTGTGTAAGATGCCCCTGCCTCTGTACCTGCTGGAGAAAGTACCTGCGGAGACTTTGTGGATGGTCGAGTGGCATCCCAACTCCCGCGGTGCTTGGTAAATGTTGATCAGGATGATAAACCTTCTACTGACTAAACAAGTGACAAGATGACGGGACATAGTCGTACGCTTTAATCCCTAACTTTTTCCATTTGGAGAAAAATCCATTTTGGTCAATATTGACTTCATGCACATTTCCAAAAATTGGTCAACTTTAGCAATGCACATCTCTCTCATTTTTGACCCTAAAAGGGTGTTCTTTGACTCTTTAGAAAGCTTAGGATGTCCTATAAACAACCCTTTTGGTTTCATCTAAATTGGATCTTCCATGCTCATATAAGGAGCTTTGACCCAAATGGTGTTTTTGTTGACTTTTTGAAATGACCTATAATGTATGAACTTGTAACTTTTGATTGAGGCATTTCTTAACCTTGAGGGCTGAAGGGGAGTTGTAGGGCATTGGATTCTCTTCAAAATTAGCCTTGGTTGGAAAATTTCTGATAAATTATGAGAAAGTTATGCCTGGTCAAAGTTTGTTTGACTTTTCCTATATGAACCCTAATTTGCCATTTTGACTTTTGATGAGTTAGGAGCATTTCTTGAGGAATCATGATCAACCCTTGATCAAATGATGGAGATTACTTCAAAATGTTGATGTTGACCAAAAATCTTTGAAGTTTGGCTGTATTTGGGTCACAGTTGACTTTTGACCTAGTGTAGTTGATTTTCAGGCATTTGAGCAGTTGACTGAGCAAACTTGTAATGCAAGGCATGAAACTTGGCATGGATGATCTTGAGGACATATTAGGGCCACGGAAAATATTTGGGACCCTTGGAACTTAACCATCTTTCTTTAAATTGAAACCCTAGTTTGAGGCTTATTGTCTTAGGAGGAGGATTTGCCTGGTCAATTCTTGGTCATCCTAGGACAAGTTAGGGACCTCAATGGGCATGTGTTGAGCAAAATGAGAGGGAAAATTTTGGGGTACAACAGCTTCCCCTATTCAATCTTATTAAACCTGAGGATGTAGATTGGTTGCTCTGCCTTTCGTGATCTGAAGGTGGAAGATGATTGAACACTAGAGTGCCCATAAATTTGTACTCGTCTGAAATTATACTGGTAGTTGATGACATCGAGAATAGGCTTACAGATGCCATTTGGAAGAGATGACAAAAGATCTTCTGAGATGGGCTTAAATATGCCATCCAGGGAATGTGACAAAGAGTCGTCGAAGATGGGCTTAAAGATGCCATCTGAAGTAAATGTTAACTTCATAAGAAGTCTCTTTGTGGGGATTCTTGTTCCTGTTGTTTAAGGAGGACTCCGTTGGAGAATGTTGATTTTTGTTGTTCTCTTGCTTGAGGAGAACTCTGTGGGGAATAGAGTCTAGGAACTTCAGTTGTCCATGGCTCTACTGAGGGGTTATCTCTGGATTTGAGAGATGAAAGTTTGATGTTTTCTGGTTGAAATCCATGCTTGGTAGTAATTTGATGGGGAGAATGAAATTAACTGCTACCTGGAAACGTATCAGAAGAAACCTGTGTAGGGTTGTTTCAGGATGAGTCTGGGTAAGATGTCATCTGGAAGTGTAAGAGAAGGAACCTAGGTAGGGTTACTTCAGGAGATATATGAGAGGGAGCCTAGGTAGGGAAGCTTCAGGATGAGTCCGAGTAAAACTACATCGGGAAATTGTAAGAAGGAACCTGGGTAGGGTTGCTTCAGGATGAGTCAGGGTAAAACTACATCTGGAAATTGTAAGAAGGAACCTGGGTAGGGTTGCTTCTTGATGAGTCCGGGTAAAACTGCATCTGAACTGCGAAGGAACCTAGGTAGGGTTGCTTCACGATGAGTCCATGTACAACTTCAGAAGGAACCTGGGTTGGGTTACTTCAGGATAAGTCTGTGTAAAACTTCAGAAGGAACCTGGGTAGGGTTGCTTCACGATGAGTCCGTGTAAAACTTCAGAAGGAACCTGGGTAGGGTTACTTCGGGATAAGTCCGTGTAAAAATTCAGAAGGAACCTGGGTAGGGTTACTTCGGGATAAGTCCGTGTAAAACTTCAGAAGGAACCTGGGTAGGGTTACTTCGGGATAAGTCTGTGTAAAACTTCAGAAGGAACCTGGGTAGGGTTACTTCGGTATAAGTCCGTGTAAAACTTCAGAAGGACCTGGGTAGGGTTACTTCGGGATAAGTCTGTGTAAAACTTTTTTTGGAAGTCAGAAGAAACCCCTGTAAGATTGCTTCATGTTGAGCCCGTGTAAACTGTATTTGGAAGTTAGGATAAACCTGTGTAATATTGCTTCATGATGAGCCCGTGTAAAGCTGTATTTGAGAAGGGGAAGGAACCCGCATAAGATTTCTTCGTGAAGAGCCCGTGTAAAGCTGTATTTGGTCGCGCAGATAATTACTCTGTTTAGTTTCAGGAGCTAATCTTGGACCTGTTGTAAATTGTCGATGATAAATATATGTTGATTGATCTTTCCTAAAAAAGTAAAGACTTAGTTGTATGCAATGTCATGATGTATGAAATGCATTGTGTAATGATGTTCTCAAAATAAATGAGATTGTGTCATATGCATTTGTACTGCATATGCTATGACGTTTGTAGAATGATGTATGAATTCAATATGTGAATGTATCAGTTATTCTACTGCAACATTGTTGAATTAGGGAAAATAAATCCCTGATTGCAGCTGGCGATGAAGAATACAGGTCTTCAAATTTTGTTAAAGTTGAACTGTTGAGAGATGATCTTCCGCTTCTAGAGGAATAAACTCTGTCGGGGAAGGAAATCTTTGTGCACTGCCTGAGGATTTTGTGAAATCCTATTGGGGAATCCTGAAAAGTTTGACGACTTCACTGGGGAAAACCCAATGTCAGATAAGTAGTTAGAAATTCTTGTTCTTCCAGATATACAAGAACACCTGACATCACTAGGCTGTAAACTGAGGATATAGCGGCGACCTTGTGTAAGATTCCCCTGCCTCTGTACCTGCTGGAGAAAGTACCTGCAGAGACTTTGTGGATGGTCGAGTGGCATCCCAACTCCCGCGGTGCTTGGTAAATGTTGATCAGGATGATAAACCTTCTACTGACTAAACAAGTGACAAGATGACGGGACATAGTCGTACGCTTTAATCCCTAACTTTTTCCATTTGGAGAAAAATCCATTTTGGTCAATATTGACTTCATGCACATTTCCAAAAATTGGTCAACTTTAGCAATGCACATCACTCTCATTTTTTACCCTAAAAGGGTGTTCTTTGACTTTTTAGAAAGCTTAGGATGTCCTATAAACAACCCTTTTGGTTTCATCTCAATTGGATCTTCCATGCTCATATAAGGAGCTTTGACCCAAAAGTTGTTTTTGTTGACTTTTTGAAATGACCTATAATGTATGAACTTGTAACTTTTGATTGAGGAATTTCTTAACCTTGAGGGCTGAAGGGGAGTTGTAGGGCATTGGATTCTCTTCAAAATTAGCCTTGGTTGGAAATTTTATAATAAAGTATGAGAAAGTTATGCCTGGTCAAAGTTTGATTGACTTTTCCTATAGGAACCCTAATTTCCCCTTTTTGACTTTTGATGAGTTAGGAGCATTTCTTGGGGAATCATGATCAACCCTTGATCAAATGATGGAGATTACTTCATAATGTTGATGTTGACCAAAAATATTTAAAGTTTGACTGTATTTGGATCACAATTGACTTTTGACCTAGTGTAGTTGATTTTCAGGAATTTGAGCAGTTGACTGAGCAAACTTGTAGTGCAAGGCATGAAACTTGGCATGGATGATCTTGAGGACATATTAGGGCCATGGAAAACATTTGGGACCCTTGGAACTCAACCATCTTTCTTTAAATTGAAACCCTGGTTTGAGGCTTATTGTCTTAGGAGAAGGATTTGCCTGGTCAATTCTTGGTCATCCTAGGACAAGTTGGGGACCTCAATGGGCATGTGTTAAGCAAAATGAGAGGGAAAATTTTGGGGTACAAAAGTTTGCTATTCTACTATGAGGGCGACGAATAAGGCTACCATCAAAGGTTCATACGAGCTTGGAGAATGGTAAACAAGGTGGATAGCAAGACATTGGGGCGTAAGAACTCTATTCCTTTAGATCCTTATTTTAAGTGGGTACAAACTCGTGCTCAAAGTCTCGGTATGCCATACCCTACCATTTTACCTATCATCATGGAGTCAGTTGCTGAAGGAGATGTTCCGTATACTGTCCTTCATCCTACCATGCCTACCTCTCTTGAATATTTGCAAAAGGATTGGATTCATCTAAAGGAGGAGCGATACACCTTTGAAGCCCAGTTCTACGCAAGTGAAAAGAAGGTGTTGGATCTTACGAGACAGCTTCATGAAGAGCAAAATTTGAACGCTTACATTGCGCCCAAAAAGATGCGCTCGACCCTTTTGTCTTAGGAGCTTATTTTTTGTTTATTTCCTCCATTGTAAGCCCAAGGGGCATGGTTGTAATCAATTTAAACTTATTAATACAATTGATGTTTGCTCCCTTTTTTGTCTAAAACAAATTTAAATCTTCTAAGTCTTTGAAAACATTAGATCCATATACCGTGCATCATATCATGACAGGCTTTCACCACACAGGTCTCTCATATGCTTACTGTTTATTTCAGTAGAGATGGCTCTAGAACAGACTATCAAGGACATTCAAACTCAAAATGCTCAGCTTCAAGAAATGTTCCTGAACCTATCCAAGGGGTAAAAAGAAGTGAAAGCACTCCTCACTAGGGGCTTGGCCATGAAGAATCCTAAACACAACAAGGATGACCAGTTGGAGCGGCTACAAACTGAGATAGCCACAATGAAGATCCAGATAATGGGACAAATGGTGGGCCAGATGGCTCTTATCCAAAACTTATCTCAGGGACAGGAAGAGCTAAGAGCCCTCGTCAACAAACTTCATCAAGACGAATGCAACCGTATGTAACAAACAATCAAGATTGGGGATCAAGTCAGTATTCAGCCTCCCATGAGACAAGAAGTCAGTTTGATGGAGAGTAAACCTTTCCAAATTGCTGCTATGTCACGAGCCCAACAATAACCTCGCCAACAACAATAGGGTAATCGGCGTAAGTGAGATGCATCCAATAGGCAATATACCAAACTCAACATGCCGATCTCGCAAGTCTTGCTACACATGTTGAATTTGAATTTGGTCATATTGAAGGATCCTCCTCCGAATCCCAATATTGCCGCTCCTAGTTACCATCCCAATGAAAGGTGTGCATATCACTCCAACAATCTAGGGCATGATACTGATAGCTGTTGGACGCTGAAATACAAAAATCAAGACTTGATTGATGAAGGAGCGCTGGAATTCACACAAGATGGTAAACTGGAATTCTTCTGTCACCCCTCAAAGGAATCCATATGAAATGATGGTCTAGGCGGAGAAATTTTCTGTTTTATTCGAATTTTCAGTTGTAATTTTCTTTGTTTCCTTAAACACTTATCTATATGTCATACTTTGGTTAGTTTCATTAATGCATTGCATATGCTTGTCTTGAATTAATCCATTGGTTTTCATTATACTTAAAACTGTACTTTTAACTCCCTTTATGATATTCAACTCTTGTTTCAAAAAGTTGCAAACCTTTATAGGGAGGATGACGAAAACAATGCTATAATCTCATACAATATGCTTTTGGACAGACCTTACTGATGATGTACATGCGTTTCTTTCAATCCCTAAACACTTGAGTTATAAGGAAGATAATTCCTAGTCAACCCCTTTGAGTTAAAGAAGTAGGAGTTTTCTTTTCCACACAAATTGAAACCTTTAATCAAAACCAGGGGTAGGATAGTCTCTCAGTTAATTCAAATGCGCGTTCAATGAGTGATATCAAAAACGAGTGATATCAAAAGCGTCCTTCTGAACCAAAAGATGGTAATGGTTCCTTACCAAATAGGCAGTCGTTATCTCTCAAAAGAAAAAGCCCACTAAGTCAAAACCTACAAAGGAGACTTAAGAAAACCGGGGGCATCCCGCTGACCGTAATCTTAAAATGAGAATAGTCAGGCAAAAATCAAGGATAATAAATAAAAAAAGAGGTCACTACAAATCCTCGACAACATGGAAAATGTTGCAAAAATGACTGCCTTCCGACAAACTTAACTTGTCCGAACCATCACTGAAATGTCATTCTAGACTCAATTGGAATTCAAACGCACAATTAACTAAGTTTAGGACTGGAGAACATCACGAAGAATGGGAAGGTACAAATACACATTGAGCCTTATCCTTTTTTTCTTAAACCGTGAACCAAGCCATGCTACAACCCTTTAAAAGTCCTAATTGAAGCATGGGTTAGTTCGAAAGCATAATGCTACAAAAGGTATCCTGACTCCTGTAAGGCTTACTGCAAATCCTGAGTTGAATTCATATTCTTACAAAATTCTCTTTACTTGATAAAACACATTTTCAAAAACTTCAAGACAAGCATAAACTTTTCATTACTTGAATATCGTTGTTTGAATATGGCTAATTGTTTGACAGCAGAAAAATTCACACAATGAATATCCAATGAACCAAAATTGTCAAGAAACAGAATCACTTCGAATGGGATGACACTTCCAATGACTAACTCTCCCATAAGCAAGGGGCATGATGTGTCACCGTCTAAATTATCTGGGGGAAGTCAAGTCAAAGTTCCAGGAAATCTCTCAAGAAATGATGAATAACCAAGGACAGGTCTGCATCTGGATCACTTGGGGCATTGAACATGAATCCCAACAAAGGGGCACACACGGCCAAGAAAACATTTTCTGGCAGTACTACAACACCTATTACTAGGGGAAATGATAAATTCCCACAAAGTCCTTTTCATAAGGTGATCCCCAATCAAGTCAACACAGAGTCATCTCCACAAGGTTATCCCCATAGAATAATCTTCACAAATCAAGGGACCACAACCCCTCTTCCCCAGTAGAATTTCCTACAATCCCCAGTGAGTTGCTGCAAAGCCTAGGAGGCAACCAGACAACAATTAACTTCTTTATCCCCAGAAAGTTGTTAACTCCCTTTCTCTTCCATCAAGATATAATTCCCCAGTAGAGCAACGAACAACTGAAACTCCTGAACTCTTTTCCCCAAGCAGGAATCAACACTCTCCATAAAGATTTCTCAAGCCAAAGCCAATCTTCCCCAGCGGATTTCTCCTCAAACAACAAAACAGGAATCCCCAACGGAAACATTCCAAAACAAAGTTCGAAGATACACATTATTCATCCCCAACAACAGTCTGGGATTTAACTTCCTAAGGCTCCCCAATATTTATCAAGGATTTATTTTCCAAGACAAAGTTACATTTCAACAACATTCATAGCATATGCATACGAAACACACATAGCACAATCTCATTTATTTTGAGAAACATCATTACACCATGCATTTCATACATCATGACATTTCATGCAGCTAACTCTTTACATTTTCAGGAAAGATCAATCAATAGATAGCTATCATCAATAATTTTCAAAGAGGTATGAGATTAATACCTGAAACCGGCCAGGGCAACTATCTCAACGAACGACAAAAACAAGTTCCAGATTAATACCTGTAACAAGCCAGGACAACTATCTGTGGATGAGCGATTGTAGATTAATACATATAACAAGCCAGGGAATCTATCTACATGAGCAGATTAAAGATTAATACCTGTAACATGCCAGGAAAACTATCTTTCTTTCTAAGGTCAAAAATTAACTCCTGAGACTAGACAGGACAACTATCTCACTGACCAATAAAAACAAGTTATAGATCAATACATGAAACAAGACAGGACAACTATCTGTGAGCGACTGCTTATAGATTAATACCTGAAACAAGACAGGACGACTATCTAATCAACCAGTTGAAGCAACCCTACCCAGGTTCCTTCTCATTCCTAGATGCAGTTTTACCCGGACTCATCATGAAGCAACCCTACCCAGGTTCCTTCTATTTACCAGATTCAGTTTCAAACGGACTCATCATGAAGCAACCCTACCTAGGTTCCTTCTCTTTTCAAGATGCAGTTTCACACGGACTCATCATGAATTAACCCTACTAAGGTTCCTTCTCATTTCCAGATGCAGTTTTACCCGGACTCATCATGAAGCAATGTTACCCAAATTCCTTCTCATACATTTCCAGATGAAGTTTTACACTGACTCACCCTAAAGCAACTCTACCCAGGTTCCTTCTCATTTCCAGATGAATTTTTACACTGACTCATCATGAAGCAACCCTACCCAGGTTCCTTCTCATACATTTCCAGATGAAGTTTTACACAGACTCATCATGAAGCAATCTTACCCAGGTTCCTTTTCATTTCCAGATGTAGTTTTACCCGGACTCATCATGAAGAAACCCTACCCAGGTTCCTTCTCTTAAAATTCCCGATACAGTTTCACACGGACTCATCATGAAGCAACCATACCTAGGTTTCTTTTCATTTCCAGATGCAGTTTTACCCGGACTCATCATGAAGCAATCCTACCCAGGTTCCTTCTCATACATTTCCAGATGAAGTTTTACACGGACTCACCCTAAATAAACCCTACCCAAGTTCTTTCTCATTTCCAGATGAAGTTTTACACGGACTCATCATGAAGTAACCTTACCCAGGTTCCTTCTCATACATTTCCAGATGAAGTTTTACACAGACACATCCTAAAGCAACCCTACCCAGGTTCCTTCTCATTTCCAGATGAAGTTTTACACGGACTCATCATGAAGCAACCCTACCCAAGTTCCTTCTCATACATTTCTAGATGAAGTTTTACACAGAGTCATCGTAAAGCAACCCTACCCAGGTTCCTTCTCATTTCCAGATGAAGTTTTACATGGCCTCATCCTAAATCAACCCTACTCAGATTCCTTCTCATTTCCAGAAGTAGTTTTACCCGGACTCATCATGAAGCAATCCTATCCAGGTTCCTTCTCTTAAAATTCCAGATGAAGTTTCACATGGATTCATCCTGAAGCAGCCCTACCCAGGCTTCCCTCTCATATATATATATATATATATATATATATATATATATATATATATATATATATATATATATATATATATATATATATATATATATATATATATATATATATATATATATATATATATATATATATATATATATATATATATATATATATATATATATATATATATATATATATATATATCCTAAAGTAGCTCTACACAGGCTCATCATAAAGTAATCTTACACATATTCCTTCTAATACATTTCTAGACACTGCTTAACACGGGTCCGTTATAGCATATGCTTCAGATTTAAGTCAACCAAAGATTTATCCTGATCCTTCTTCAAGATACATTCAAACTTAGACTTATTCTAATTTCTGTCAACAATCATTTTTGGGTGGCATCTCTAATCCCATCTCCGATAACTCTCCATCACCTCTCCAAATGACATCTTTAAGCTTATTCCCTACACAATCAACCACCACATCATTGAGTGCAAATTTCTGATCACTCTAGTGTTCAATCATCTTCCACCTTCAAGACACGAATGGCGGACTCGCCAATCTAACTCTTCAGGTTTAAGAAGATTGAACAGAGGCAGCTGTTGTATCCCTAAATTTTCCCTCTCATTTCTCAAGGCATTTCCTTACAAGGATTCTCAAAATTTCAAATTTGCACAAGTACAAGTGGCCTTTCAAGCATCAAATCAAAGAAGGGCATGCCTGCTTCGATTTCACATCCTTTGATTGGGTTTTTAGCCTCTTTCGATGCAAGTTTAACTTATATCCTTTGATTGAGCATTGGCCCCTGACATGCTTGCTTTGATTCACAAAGGCAACACCTATCTTTATACAAGCCTCGTTTGGGAAAGTAGGGACCTCCTGCATGCAAGATTCGATTACACCAATGACCCCTTACAAGCTAGATTTTTGTGCACATGGCAATAGACTCCTAGTGGTGTCCTTCGATTCAGAAGTCTTTGGCTTCCTACTGGCGCCCTTGGATTCAGAAGACAAGTGCCTTCTCTACGTTTGCCTTCAATTCACAAGGAAGGAACTTCCTTCATGCCAGCAGGCACAAGGCAATGACCTCCTTCATGCAAGCTTCGATTGTACCATTGGCCTTACATGTTTTCTTGAATAACAATGCAATGGTTACCTGCATGCCTGCTTCGATTGAGCAAGGGTCTCTGCAGGTTTGTCTTGATGACTACCTGCATGCAATCTTGATTCCTTTATCGATTGGGCATTTGATTTCTTTTGAGCATGTTTGAGTCCTGATTCAACTGGGCAGTATCTCCCTTGGAAAGTTTGTTTCGACACACATGGTTTCTACACTATGGTGGCCCATTCGAAGGACATGCATGACATACCTGGATGTCCCATTCGAAGGACATATTTGGTGGCCCATCCAAAGAACACTAATTTTTTTGCATTCGAAGGAACATGCAAAAGGTCCATTCAAAGAACACAATTAATGTTTGGCCTCTTGATGAATCTAGTCAAAGGCTTGCTAACCAAAGTCCAATGCGCTGCCATGTCCAGGCCTGATGTACTGGCCACAACACTCCAAAACTGCTGCACAATAGTCCTGCTACACTGCTCCTATATTTGCACCAATTTGGTATACAAATACTGCACCTCGAAGGCTCCAACAACAACATACCCAATTTGTTCAAATTTCTTTTGTTTTCCCTCCTAAACCTCAGCCAAATTCATCTATAATTAAGATGTTCCACGACACATCTAAGGGGAGCTGGACAACACATCCAGAGGGCTTTGGTAGCTGGAGAAACTTTGATTGTGTGAAAATCATCAAACACTTAACACATTCTCAAACCCAGAATCAAAAGACCACACCCTTGTTTCTGTTCCTTTCGAATCCAACACTAGAAACAAAACAATTGTTTCTTTTCCCTTTCGAATCCAGGAGCAACCCCACGCTTTGTTCTTTCTTTCAAAACCAGCAAAAGAAACACTACACATGTTCTTTCTTTCGAAACCAGCAAAACAAGCACTACACATGTTCTTTCCCTTCGAAACCAGAAACAACAAACACAAACTCCACTCTTCTTGGCTTTCGAATCCAACACTAGAAACACCACCCTTGTTTCTTTCCTTCGAATCTAAGAGCACCCAGGGCAGCAGCTCAAGGTCCAACACACATCATCCCAGCTTCAAGCAAGGTAAGTCACTCTGACCTTAACCCTTTCATTTCAAGAATGTAAATAACATTTGTTCACTTTTTATTTCTGTCCTTTCAATTACATGTTTTTATTGTAAAACTAACCTGTATAGACCCCAAGCGAAAGAAAAAGTTTTGTGTGAAACGAAGCCTCTGGCTTCACCCCCTTACTGCTTCACAGTCCCAAATGAAAGACAAAAAGGGCGTGAACAGAGGATACGCACTCATGCTGCTTTGCAGGCCCACATTGCTTCACGGTCCAAACGAAGAAGAAAGAAGGGAGAAACAAAGAGTGTTCACACTGACTTCCAGGCCCCAATCGAAAGAAGGACAAAGGGTGTAATCGAAGGATGCTCACACTGATTCCCAGTCCCAATTGAAAGGAGCAAAATAAGGGTGAATCATATGAGCCTACTGCCTAGATCGAAGGACTCACTTTTTTCTCTTTTTTTATGTTATTTATGCTTGTATTTATATTTTCTTGCTATTCAATATGGTTGTAATAGTGTAGGATATTTATTTTCTGCATTTTTATTGCTTTATATAAATGTTAGTAATTAGAATGTATGGCAAGATAAAACCAACAAGTAGACAACCCTAATCAAAGACTAAAGGCATGCAATCAAACACACTTTGCACACATGCACCTCTAGGGTAATCTCACTTGTTGCCTCGGAAAATAGTCATGTCCCTCGAATATGGGCATTTTGGCAAAAACCCTCGATAAAAGATCGTAGCCCCTTGATGTCCCTCGATGTTGCCTTCGGTAAATGATCTAGTACCTAAATGAAAATTGCTAAAACGTCTCATAGTTTGCCTTTTATGACTATACAAATGACCCACGCCCGTCCCTTCACATCCAACGACGGGGCTTCTTATCAATCAATGGTAACATAGAAACATCTAAAGGAGGAGGAAAATAACAAAGACCTTTCGAATAGGTAGGACACTCGTAGTTGCTTGCTTGCTCACAACTAAAAAACCATTTTCACACCAACACTTTTCAATTGAAACATTTTCAAAAGTCAAAGCTCTTTGTACGCATTCTTATAGAGACGAGAATCATTACAAAGGCACTTTTCAAAATCCCTTTCAAAAACATCTTCCACGAACACCTTTTTGAGCTATTTTCAAAACCAACACTTTGTACGCATTCTTATAGAGACGAGAATTATTACAAAGACGTTTTCAAAATATTTTCAAACCCATACCACAAGCACATTTTCAGACAAAAGCAAGTGATCTATCAAGCAACTAAGAGCTCGTAGATAAGTACAAATGAAAGGGGTGCTAACACCTTCCCTTTTCATAACCTACCCCCCGAACTCAAGAAAATAATCTCAAAGGTCTTTGCCAAAATGCAAAACACCAATTTAAAATTATTTTATACTATTATCCAATTAAAATTAATTATTTTGACATATAAAAAGAGAAAAATATGAAAGAAATAGTTATTAAAAGAATTTAATTCTAATTGGGTGACAGTGTAAAATTAATTAGTCTCTAAAATATTTAGTCTAAGCTGTTATTACTTGGGCATTATTATTAAGTTCTCATAGGTATTCTGAATTATTAGTTATTTGAGATAGATAAATATAGTAGCTTATAAAAGGATCCAATTGCGTGTTTTAAATAGGGCGTATTTAGTTTGGAATTTGCGTATTTAGTTTGGAATTTTGCTATTGTATGTGGGATTGAGTATCCCTAATACTCCATTTATATATTACTTGTTTTCAGAAGAAAAAAAAACCTCAACAAAATACAATGTATTTTAACTACTAATTTATTAGATTCGTATTTTCTACTCATGTGTATACTATGTTTTCGATCGTGTATACTATTAGATTCATATTTTCGATCGTCCAAAAAAACAAAATTAAGTACCTACCGGAAAAATTAAGTATCACAGAAAATTAATGTATCAAATTAATATGGGATAAATAAAAAAATATAAAAAAAGTTTAAAAAATAATAATAATAATAACAAAAAAATGAAGAAAAAAAATAGTCGAATTTCCATGTGGAATTTAAAAAAAAACTAAACAATAAATACAAAAAACCATGTCAAGCGCCACATATGCAGATTCTGCTAGAACCTTGACCCAAGGTCAAATTGGAGGAAATCTTGTTTTGCTGAGGGGCTAAAAGAATTTTTTTTAAAAGGAGAATAAATTAAAATTCGCTACTATTATAGGGGGTAAAATGGATTTAACCCTAAAAATTATTGGCCAAAATAAAATATCACCAAGAGCTTTTGTTTGTTCAAGACAAAAATATGATAAATGTTTGTTCAAGACAAAACAATTTAAAAATAATAAAAAAAGTTGTGTAAAAAAGAGAGATAGAAAATTGTTGATGTCCTAATAGTGTGAAAGAATGACCTATTTATAGTGATAATTAGGTCAACAAATTAGGAAATAAAATTAATTGACAAATCAGATATTTCTTGATCAGTAAGTTAACCAATCAGAAACAAAGTATGACACAAATGGACACCAATTGAGCAATAAGAAATAGTTAATCCGAAAAGGGACTGGTTTTGGTATTTATTATAATTTTTGCACTTAATTTTGATAAAATGCATTAGTTAAAAATATGAAAATAATATTTAAATAAAAAAATGATTTTTAAGTGATTTTGAAAATAATTAAAAACAAAAATAGTTAGTAACAAATAAACAGAAAAAAAAAGTATCCAAAGTGCACAAAGTGAGTAACAAATAAACAGAAAAATATCCAAATTGCACCAAGTGAAATTCGAGATAGAAAGACACATCGAAGCATATGAAGGGTGTGAAGATATTTTGCTATTTTTAAAATATAAATAATTTAAAGTGAATTATTATATATTTTAAATAAGCAAAATAAATTACTGTTAAAACCAAATGTTAGTAAAACCAAATTTTTTTTATGAAACTAAGTTTAAAAATAATTTGAATGTTTATAAATGAGGCTGACAAATTTGGGGTATGACACACACCATGACTGTAAGTTAATCATCCTGAATATTAACTTTAACTCAGGTTAATGCATTTCCTATTGCACACAACCTCTTGTATGTCTCTTCCACTTTTAGCAGAACAAGAATTCCATGTTCTCATAGACTTGATAAGTGATATCAAGTTTGAGTAAACAACCTTTATCCTGTTTGAGAGAAACACCGGTCAAACTTGTTGAGAAAAGTAAATCCTCAAAACAAGGATGTTTAGACATTATGTCTTACATCTCTTCAAGAATCTTCAACTCCAGATTTGAGATTCTTCATTAAATGCTACGAGAATTTAATAATAATATATTCTCCTTCTTCATAGCAACATAATACGTGGTTAGTGCATACCCACACAACTCTCTCAATACAGACAGAATATGTTCTTTAGCCACAAACAGGATTCCAAAAATCTGGCTCTTTTGATCAAAAGGATCTTCCATATGTCAGAGAAAATCCTTGATATCTGACCTTTATCTAAAAGGAACCTGGATGAGATAACACAACTCTACTGGACACTAGAGCTCAGCCTCGGAACTTATACTAACATGGATTAGACATAAACTGAATCAAGAAGTAGCCACTCAGTTGATCAACATTTAACCAGTACATCAATCTAAGACATGTTTTTCTGGATAACACATTTTAGATACACAACCCAGATGTCTCCTCTTCTAGATCTGGAGTAGGTTCCAAACACATGTGATTGACACACATTTGTTTAGCATTCAAAGCATCTGCCATTTCATAGGAAGTTGTGCACCTGCTGACATGATATCCCAACATCTGGTAGGACATTTGTTCCCTTCTACTGGAACACAAAAAATGAGCTTGGTTCTAAAGTCATTACTGCTCCCAGAAACTCAAAACATCCATTGATCATATTCAAGGTCTTCAAAAATAGTCCAAGCTCCAGTTACACCACTAACGGCAAGACTTAGAGTAACTTTCCTAATTAGGTCAAGACTTAGGAAAACAATTTTAGAAACCAAAATAAATGGCTCTAACATTTCGTCAACAACCCATCAAAAATGCCTTTATGAGTGGACTTGAGAGATAAAGCTCAAGTATCGTTGTCACTTTCATAAAGTTAGTTGAGGTTGTGTTGCACATCCTACATCATCACACACCAAACCTGTCGAGGAGATCAAACCCTAATATCCTTTATAATCTTGTAGCACAAGGAACAACCAGGGTTGCAACAGATACCATGCAGTAGAATACACAACAACAAAAATGCTCCTCAACATTCTTCAGGCACAACAAACCCTTGCAAACACACTTCACACTTCAGGTACACCGGGTCAACATAGGTTTGAAAATAAATCAAACTCTTAACATAATAGCTTGCCGCCAAAGCTACACGCATGAAAACAACACAGACAGGTTCAATACACACCCTATCATGAATTGCCCATCCTCCACTTCATGGGACCATTCAAAAACAATATGAACTATCCAAGTTCAAACGACTTTTTATTAGAAACCTTCTACTTTGCACATAAACAATAAAATACCCCCCACATATCTCATCCAGAAACAGACAAGATGTCTGCTCTAATACCAATTGAAATTCTGGTATGACAAAACTCAAATATCCTATGACATGTTGATACATCTGATATGACTTAAATATTACACCAAGGTATAAACAATTAAAAACCAGTAGCGAAAAGCAAAAACAACACACATGAATTGTTAACCTAGTTCAGAATAACCTTCATACTCCGGGGGCATACCAAGCCAGGGATAAGTCCACTAAAATAATATTAATTCATAGACCCTACAACAAACCTCCAGTTTACGATCTACTCACTTAATCACTACCCTTTCTAGACTTATATCCAAGACTCACCTAGATATGAGGCCCTCCATAATCCCTCTTTAATCATAGACAACGATTGGATCAAAACAATTTTGAACAAGCAGGAAGAAACACTTCCATGACAATACCTAGTTAAGGCTCAAAATTAAACTCCCATGTTTTCAAATTTTCTCCTAACTACGAATAATAACTTGGAGTTGCTTCACGGATTCCTCTAAGAACCATACTCAACTCATTACCTACAGGTTTTTGTGTGAGAATATAGTGACCATCTCACAACCCGAGTGGTTCACTTACACCAACTCTTCTAGAGAGTGGCTAAAGACTCAGTCCTAATGTTTACATATTTATGATTCTCGGCTCGTACAAAACATAGGTTACAATGCTTCTATTTGTAACCTATACCCAACTGGATTTTGGCCTTCAAAACACAGCACATTCGCTGTTACGAATCAGCAGAAACTTCTGCTACAAACAATGTCTTCAATCATTAGTTTCCTAATATATCTCCATATTTAGAAATTACATATTCTTCAATATTCTGAATTGATTCTTCTTGACCTATAAAACGAAGCCACATTGGATCATATAGTATCCTTAAAATATATTATGTTTTTGTGACTTAACATAATATAACAGTCAGTTCAGCTCAGGCGCGGTGTTATATGCTCCTTCATAGGACATCTTATCTGACATGTTGTTCCAAATGTTGAAACACTTCAACTCAACATGTCCTAACATAAAATAGGACTTCTTGCTTTACCTGTTCTTCATAGCAAGTAATCACATCCTATTTAACATATTGATGCTCTATTAGTTTTACCAAACATAACGCCAACAAAAAAAATAGAGAATTGATAGAGAAGCTCTACTACTTTTTCTTTAACACCTGGGTCAAGTAGTGCCCCAATCTTGAATTCTTTTCTATCCTTCTCAGTGCTCAGGTTGATCACTTCTACTGGTTCTTCATGAGGCTGAATGGCTTTCTCTCAATTTTCTAACAGTCGGTAAATCTCCTAAGGAATTTCTTCTATATCTTCCTCCTCAACATCAAACACAAGGAACTCAAAGTCAAGATGGGGCATTGGATCATGTTTTTAAACGAGTTTATGATTAAATCTGCACATATGATTTGTGTTTGACTTTAGAGACAGGTGGAAAAATGTGAAATTTAGGCAGATATTGAAAGTGATTTTTATTTATCATTTTTTTATGGTTTTAAATATTACCATTTTTTGGAAAAAGCAAAAAGTAAAAACAACAGTATAGGAGACAACATGACTTTTATTAATGACAATAAATTTGAAACCAAATCCCGACACAAGATCTTTTCCACCTTGGGCATGGTGGAAAGAGTTTTTTTAGCAAAGCCCCACACAACTACTCTTTCGCCTTGGGAAGAGCGGAAGTTTTTGAAAAAACAACAAGAGTATTACTCAGAGATGTCAATAGCAAAGGGGACATCAATGGTGATCCATTTTTGGAAAATCATTCCATATGTCGCGAAGTTTGGTGAACCCCATTCAGGATCATCTTCAAGAATAATGTCAACTTTGGGCGTCATTGGGCAAATAAAGCCTGCACTAAGGAACATCTCTTGGATTGGACGTATGACAGTATCTCCCATATCAGCTTCTACAGACGTGGAAGAAAAACCCAAACTTTCACGGAACTTGTTTTCAGGTAAGTCCAACACGACACCCCAACCAATAATTATACCACTTCGTACCATCCATTGTGAATCTTTGTATGAAGAAATGAATGCCCCATTCTTCTTAGCACCTTCATCAGCAATAAACAGTGCTTGAAACTGAGTGCCAACCTCTTCACTAGCATCAATGTAGGAGAATATTGAGAGATGACTCACTATCAAAGCTTGCTCTCCTCCTGCCATAACTAACTTTCCATTGTTCACAAACTTCAACTTTTGGTGAAGTGTTGAAGTGACGGCTCCCACATCTTGATCCATGGTCGTCCCAATAAACAACTGTAATCAGAATGGATACCCATTACTTGGAATGTTATTTAGAAAGAGTGAGAACCAATTTTCGTTAGGAGCTCCACCTCGCCAGTTACTGTCTTCCTTGAACCATCAAATTCCTTGACAATAACCCTGCTACTTCTCATGGGAGTGCCATGATACGAGATTCTAGACAATGTAGATTTAGGCATGACATTTAGTGAAGAACCGATGTCCACCAGTACATTGGACAGACCATGTGAAAGACAAATCATGGAGATATGTAACACAAAATTATGATTTCTTCCTTCCTTCCTCTGGGAGGTCTTCATCACTAAAGCTCAAGTTGTTACATGCAGTGATACTTCCCACTATCCCACTGAATCGGTTAATTGTTATGTCATGGTCAATAGATGCTTGGTCTAATACTTTCATTAGTGATTTCCCATGGGTTTAAGAATTCATTAACAGAGAGAGAGAGAGAGTTAGAGATTTTGGATGGTGTATGCAAAAGTTGATCGATCACTTTGTATTCACTCTTTTTAATCAAATTTAAGACTTCATCACCATCACCATTCAAATTGGTATTACTGGATTGTCCATTCTCTACCCCAGGAGTTGGAGTTACAATAGGAGCTTCAATGGGGACACTCCTAACTTTTCTTGGAGGTACAATGAAGAACACACGAATTCTGCGAGCCATACCACTAACATCAGCTATGTTAACAATAAAAGAAGGGGAGGGAATGGGAACCACTTTTCCATTATTAATCATGGTAGAATTGTATTTATATGGCACAACCTTATCAGAATAATAGGGAACTAGTCCTGGCAAGTAAACAACCATATGAGAAACGGGAACTCTCTGACTGTTATATGTTACTTCCAAAGGCTCACGTATGTTTAAATGAGAGACTATGACATTCACTTCAACATCCTCGTCTCTACCCATATAAACAATGATCTCAACAATCGTATCAATAGAATCCTCAACTGACAACTGAAGATTAGGTGATACTTATGCATTTCTTCTTCTATCAACAATAATATTCATTGCTCCATCCCTAAAGAGACCTAGGTTCTTCAATATTTGGAGGTATTTCCACATAGTAGTGCACCTATGAGGTTTTCCTTCACATTCTAGACAACTATCATGGCTGAAATCAATCAACCCCAATTCAATGTACTTGACATGTATTTCTACAGTAGTTTCCATGTTAAGATCTTAAGCCATACATTAATTTGAGTAGATTTTGATCACATTCACCCCATTATCATTCTGGTTTTTGGTGAATTGAATGAGACCCTGATCTAGTAGGCATTGAAGGCCTCTCTTCACATATAGTATCCACGGGATTCTCTACAACAGATCATACAAGAACCATAGTTGCACTGCTCTTGACTATTAATAATACAAAAGGTAACATGCATTTGTACCAGATTTCCTCTCATGAAATAGGCATCAAGGATACGGTACTTTCAAGGACACCCATATACCATGTTCACAGTGCGTCCTCCGTGATTAGGAAGTGGATTAGCTGGCACATTTAGGCCAACGTTTCTAAATGATAAGAGACCACTCCCGACCAATTTATAGACTTTAATATTAAATGGGAAGAAATTCTTCGTGTTGTGGTCTGGATATCCCCGATGAAAGGCACAATGGGCATCTGCCTTATATCAATAGGGAATGTATTTTGGGACATCAGGTGGTGCTCTTATCTGAACCAAATTCTTTTGCAATAACCTACGTAACAATTCAGTATATATCATTAGGATTGGGTCAAAATGTGGCACACTTCTTACCCTGTTCTGATGGTTATTGTTTGTTGATTGTTGATTGTTGTAAGCCTGTTGTTGAGGCTGTTGTGTTCTTTGTTGTCGGGGAAACTGTCCTTGGTAAGATGGGACCACATGTGCTGGATTAATGATAGGAGTGATAACTGCAACATGTTACTTTTCATACCTTCTTCTTGATCTTCCAAATGAAACCACACTGACATCTTGCTCCTTCTTCTTGGAGAGACTACTTCCAAACTTTTTGACACAACTTGAACAACCAACTTCTTTGGTTAATCATCCTTCACAGCCACCTTCCTCAAGTCGCATTTCCATGCTCACCATTTCGTTAAAATCGTTTGGCGCACTCGCAATTATTCTTTCATAGTAAAATGGGCCCAAGGTATTCAGAAAGGTTTTTTTTTATTTTCTTCTCTTCCAAAGGAGGACAGATTTGGGTGGCAACCTCACGCCATCTTTGTACATATTCCTTGAAGCTTTCTTTGTCTTTTGGGGATATAGCTCGGAGTTTATCTCTATCCAGAGCCATGTTAACATTATATTTATACTGGCGAATAAATGCTTCACCAAGGTCTTTGAAAGTATGGATTTGTGGGGTATCCAAGCCCATGTACCACTTAAGAGCGGAACCGGTCAAACTATCTTGAAAATAATGATTTAACAACTGGTCGTTATCGATTTGTGTTGACATCTTTTTGGCATACGTGACCAAGTAACTTTCTGGACAATAATTCCCTTTGTACTTTTCAAAGTCATACACTTTGAACTTTGTTGGTATCTTCATATTCGGAACCAGGAATAAGTCATAAGCGTTCTTCCCAAATAGATCTTTTCCTCTAAGGGCCTTAAGTTATTTCTGCATTTCTTGAAACTGATTCTGGAAGTTATCCATCCTTTCTTCAACACCCAAACATTCAGATGGCTCGACATGATATACTTGTTCATTTCCAAATCAGACAACATGCACCACTGGAGTAGGAATGTACATCATAGGAGGAGGAATAGTCATCCCTTAAGGAGGAACATACATCACATGTTACATTGTAGGAACCTCAACAACAGGTTGGCACTGTTCAGGCATGAAGTTAAGTGGCATGCCCCAAGGATATCCCATAGTCATTTGATAATGCAGAGCGCTGACTTGAGCTATAAAAACAGGAGCAGTAATAACTTCAAAGATTATCGTGGTCCGAACTTGCGCTTGAGTAGAACAAGGAGATGGAGGATTCGGTGACTCATTCTGAGCAACCATCAAGTTCTCTACCATAGTTTTAAAGCTATCCATTCCTTCTTTGAGGGTAGTCACCTCTTTGCGAAGCTCATAGTTCTGTTTCTCTAGTGCTATATCCATCATTTTCAGTGATTAACCTGAGTGCATCTTGACTCTATTGGAGAGAAAAGGGAACGAGTAAGACTCTAGAATGCAAATAATAAATGGTTAATGATGCATGATATGTGACACAAAATGTTTTATTTTTGTTAGTTTTCAAGAAACTCATTAACTATAAACTTGCAAACTTCATAAAGAAATAATGCTTTTGAAAATAGCCGAAAAACCTCATATCATTAATCATAAAACAATTACGTTTGAATTATACTGCAGTTGTTTTTACACCTTTAATTACCGTCAATTCTAGTTAATTGTGTCATTTTTTTAAACACTTTATTTCCATTTTCCGTATTTTATGTATTGGTCGTATCCCTTTAATGTTTTTAGGTTCAGGTAAGAATTCAAAAAGAATCAAAGTGAAAATGAGGAGAAGTCACAAGAATTCGGAACAGTTTCTTGTACCCTTCTAGAGGTCTGACATGGCCACCCGTGTCAGGCAAGCATCATTTGTAAAACGGAAATTAGAGGTCTGACATAAGGGGCCGTGTCAGGTGACAATGCCCATGTCAGGATGGTTGGGACCAAATCAAGAAAAATTCAGAAAACATGAGTCTGACACGACCGCCCGTGTCAATTGACACTGCCCATGTCAGCCTGACCCTGCTCGTGTCAGGCGAGCACACTGATTCCAAAATTTTATTTTGTTTCGTCAGTGTTTCGGCCTGAAAGGGTGTTTTGGACATTTTTGACCAGATTTTATTTGTCCACTTGAATCTGAATCATTGGGAGGAGAAACTTTTCTATTTAAGTGTGTTTGAAATAAGAATTAGGGATATTTTTTGCATTACGACAAGCATAGAGATATCGAAGATTGGGGAACACAGAGACGTTGATGGAAGGAAGATTTTCATGAACAGGAGCAATTGAAGATCCAATTCTATCATAGTATCTGTAATTTCTAATCCTAGTATTTTATTATTGTTGTTGAATATATGAGTGGCTAAACCCCAATGTTAAGAGGTGTCCATAATTTGAATCTGTAATTACTTAGATTTCATATTTGCAATAACAATCGTATTTTTCATTATTAATTTATTCTCTTGATGTTCTTAATGCTTTCTCTTTCGGACAAATTGAGATTTTTGTATATTATCAATTTGGTTGGACCACCATTGATAAGTCTTTCATAAGAATATGCTATACTAGATATCACCTAGGACTAGGGATACCCTATAGTAACCGGATTATTCTTGATTTAATTGTGCTTAATTTCATCGGTAAGTTTCTATGGACATAGGCTTAGGATGAATGACTAAAGGTTTTCTCACTAAGGACTTAGGAGTAAACACCCTTGAGAACCCGTAATTGATTGTTTAAAATATATTATTGCAATGTGAATCAGAGTTGTTATAGGAATGAATCACACACCTTCACTAGCATGTTACTCATATTTGTCAAAACTGCCTTGCAAATTTATCTACTTTATTCGCAAGTATTTTATTAATTTGAAAATCCCAACCAAACCATAGTTTTTATTTAATTCAACAATAATTCAAACTCGATATTTATACGCAGCCTTTGAGATTGACATTTGGGGAATTTCTCAATTATTACTGCTTAGGAAAAATAGTACACTTGCTATTTTACCGATCAAGTTTTTAGCGTCGTTGCTGGGGACTACCAAAATATAGAGTTTTAATTTTAGTTCAATTAAAATTTTGTTGTTCATCAACTAAAATTTTATTTCAGCTTTATTATTATTGTTTTTGTTTTGTTACTACTAATCCGCGTCTGACATTTGTATGCGAGGAGAACCCTCAATTTATTTTCCTCTTGACGCAGAAATCGAAAAAAAATTTATCGCAAGGCATAGACAAGCTTGATTAAAAAGATTGGCATCCAACGAAGAGGAAATCTCAGTTCATACAGAGTTAGAGTTAGAATTAGAGGAAGAAATACCAATGACTATGGTGGTTTCAGTTTACCTTATCTGAAGAGGCCGAAGAATGTTTTTATTCTCTTCCAGCTGACAGTATTACTCATTGGGAAGAGATGGAAAAAGCTTTCTTTAATGAGTACTTTCCGGCATCAGTATTCTTGATAAAAAGATATGAAATTATCAACTTCTAGAAGAAAGAGGGCGAGTCATTGGGAGATGCTTACAAAAGATTTAAAAGAATCCTAGTGGCTTGTCCTACTCATAACATGGATCTGACTGTGCAGATGAAGATGTTTGTGAGTGGTCCTAGAATTCAGACCAAATAGTTGATTGATACAAAAGTCGGTGGCTCAGCTAATTTTTCAATAGCCACTGGTATCAAAAAGATAATTGAAACAATATCAACTAATAGGCATTTAGAGTTGTATGATAGGTGTGCAAGCAAGCCTAAAGGAGTTTTTAATCTAAAGTTGGAAACCAACAAAATAAGGAGAGAAGACACAATTGCTACTAAGGTAGGAATGAAATTAAAGGCAATGAATATAGGCACCCAATAGGTCGCCCAAGTTCAATCTGTCCAAAATGTGAGCTGTGAAATTTGTAGTGAACCCCATTATATTGTATGTTGTCTTTCGACTCCGCAACATATTAAAGAGATAAAATTCTTGAGGCAGAATGATCCCTATTCAAATACTTATAATCCAGGGTGGAAGAATCATCTTAATTTCTCCTGGAAAGATCAGTAGGGAAATGTCCAAAATCAGCAACAAGCTCCAAAAAGGCAGAGTGGGAGGTAACTATTAAAAAGATGGCTGCCCACACTTTGAAATTCCAAGAAGAGACAGGGAGAAAACATAGGGACACCACAACTTCAATAAAAAATTTGGAAGTTCAAGTGGGAAAGATTGCGCAACAATTATCTCTGCAAACACCAGCCACCTTTTCGAGCTTGAAAGTGACAAATCTAAAAAATCATGAGAATGTTAATGCTGTCACAACAAAAATTCAGAAGTTGTCAAGATGAAGTAGAGAAGGTAACAAAGGATAACTATGTCATATAGGTAGATCTGGGAGTGAGAGAAAACAAGAATAACCAGGAAAAAATGATACCACCTGTGAAGCCAACTGAAGAGAAGAGTGTAAAGGAGACTAAACCAATGATTAAGTTGTCATATCCCTCTCGAGTAAAAAAGATGGATCCAAAAAAGAAAGACTTTGAGAAATTTGTCATAATGTTCAAAAAGTTAGAGATTAACATGCCTTTCTTTGAAGCTCTCGAGAAAATGCCCATGTACCAAAAATTCATGAAGGAGGTACTATCTAAAAAGAGACCAATAGGACTAGATCAGTACCCGATGATGAGAAATTGTGTGCAATCTTACCAGAGTGGAGAATCCTAATCAAGCAGAAGGATCCTAGATCGGTTGCAATACCTTGCACTATAAAAGATAGAACTTTCAAGAAGGTTCTAATTGATTCATGTGCTAGTGTGAGCTTAATGCCATTATCTATCTTCCAAAAGCTTGGTATTGGAAAGGTTAGAGAGAGAGGGACAAATTTAAAATTTGCTAACCACACCATAAAGAAGTCATGTAGGGTGGCTGAAGATGGACTGGTGGAAATTGATAAAATTTTCGTTCCAGTTGATTTTGAGATCATGGACATTCTAGAAGATAAAGACACCCCTATTATTCTTGGTCGACCATTCTTGCATACTAGTCGATGTAATGTTGATATTGAAAAAGGTACTCTGACCTTGAAATATTTTGTTTGGAAAATACATTTGAAAGTATTGGACATCAAGAAGCAAGGTGAAAATGAAGATAATCAATCTTTAGTTGGCATGATCAACATATGGGAGAAAGGAAAAGTTCAAAACCACCTCCAGAAAAAGTCTCAGGCATAATCTCTCAGGTTGCACTATCTCATTCATCTATAACACATAGAAAAGCTTCAAAGTTCATTCAAGAAGTCTATAAGAGAATGAAAAAAAAGCATCAAGGTAAGGATATGGAAAGTGGAGGTGACTTGAGGCACAAAGTAGCATTTATATTTGAATTAGATCATTTTTGTGTTGCGGGAAGGACAAGCAACAAGGCGTGGAAGCTGAAATACCCCCCATAATAATGAGGAGTGAATCGTTGACCCATGTGACATTAAATGAAGCTCTAAGTGGGAGGCAACCCAAGCTTTTAATGAATAAATATTTTCTTGTTGTGTTTGTTTGTTTTTGTTTGCAAGTTTATAGGTGCAAGCTATAATGCAACAATTGGTGTTGCATTACCTTACGTCGCCTTAGTAAGGATCTTTGTGAGTATCCATTCTTGCTCTTTAAAACATTGAGGCTAATGTTTTGTTCATGTTTGGGGGGGGGGGGGGGGGGGGGGGTTGTTTCTATATGTTTGTTTTATTTTATTTTGTTGGTTTAAAACCACACTTCAAAGTTCTCCCCGAAGATTGACCGAAATTTTTTGTTTTACGCAAGAGCTTGTATTTCAAAGAGACCAAGAATATTATATAGAGTTAAAGGGATGATTGTTTGAGGGTAGTAATTTCGAAATAATATGAAAAAAGGTGGTTTATTTGAACACCCTAGGTTCCCTAAAAAGTGATATTAGTCTATCATGTAGATTTGTACCATAATGCTTGAATCCTGAGAAATACTTCTTGAGTAGTTTATCTTGACAGCCTAGCGTAATCTAGATTCACATGCATGCATGATTGGTTAAGAAATAAATAATTTTGGCACCAAATGATGAAAAGGCAGTAAAAGGAAACTGGCCCGCTAAGTGGGGTAACTCTCACCCGATAATTCAGGCCAAAGGAGGTTGATCCCTAAGCATCGTCCAAATAAGGATAGTATATAAACTGAAAAGTTTTGAAAATTTTGTCGGTAATTAAAAGTAGCAATTGCTGCTTATTTGGTACCTAAGAAGAAATTCCTTGAGTAGTCTTATGTATGTGATGATTATCATAATTATCATTTCCTTAATGTGATTGTCCGAATGAAAAAGAAGGAAAATCACAAAAAGACTTAAGTACAAAGCATATTTAGAGAGGTATCCGAAAGGAAAGCTTTGGTTTAAAGTGTTCTCATAAAAACTCTTCGCGTCATATGAATACCGAACAAACTCCTTCTTGACCAATGTGAACATAAGTATCGCGCATGAATACCGATATACTTTACATTTCGTGAGCTCTTGTATTTGTTGCTTAAGGTCAAGCAACTGTCTAAGTTTGGGGGAGTTTGATCACTAGTTTTTACACCTTTAATTACCGTTAATTCTAGTTAATTGTGTCATTATTTTTAAATGCCTTATTTCCCTTTTTCCGCATTTTATCCATTGGTCGTGTCAATTTAATGTTTTTAGATTCAGGTAAGAATTCAAGAAGAATCAGAGTGAAATCAAGGAAAAATCGCAAGAATTCAGAATAATTTGCTGCACACTCCTGGAGGTCTGACGCGGCTTCCTGTATCAATTGACACTGGCCATGTCAGGTAAGCAGCATTTATAAAAGAGAAATCAGAGGTCTGACACGGGTGGCCATGTCAGCTGACAATACCCGTTTTAGTATGGCTAGCACCAAATTAAGAAAAATTCACAAAACAAGGGTTTGACATGGCTGCACGTGTCAGTTGACACTTCCTGTGTATGCCTGACACTGCTCGTGTAAAGCGTGTGCGTTGATTTCGAGTTTTACTTTTGTTTCTTCATAGTTTCGGCTAGAAAGGGTATTTTGTACATTTGTGACCAAATTTTATTTGTCAACTTGAATCTGAATCATTGGGAGGAGAAACTTTTCTATTTAAGCATGTTTGGAATAAGAATTAGGGATCTTTTTTGCAATACGACAAACATAGAGATATCAAAGATTAGGGAACGCATAGACGTCAGTGGAAATCATAATCGGCATATCTTATCTTCCTTAAACTTAACTCCTGAGACCTACCTTAAACAGCCATCAAACGGTCGTTAAAAGGCGTTTAAACGGACTTGAAACCAACTTCATGGGCTTCCCAGCTCGTGCTATCATTGGGGCCATATTTTCCTAGACTATCTTCATGACAAGCACTTACACTACTAGCCGCCTAAATGTAAAAGGGAAAGAAATAAGGACTTACTCAACTCTATTGACTCTACTTACTTCCCTTACAAGACAGGATTATCAACTAAACTAACGACTGACTCACTTGAGAGCTTAACTACTGCTTACTACAATTTTCACACTTAGAAAACTGACCTACTAACTAGCCCTTATACTCGGTCCATTTATTCCACTCACTTACTTTTCAATGAAAATTGTCTGTAATGACAAGAGGTTTTATCCTCGATCCTTCAGTTAGCTTGCCAAAGCAACCACTGGCAACTATTTCATAGCCTCCTCTGGCAATAAGTTCCTCTTCTTTATGTAACTATACTTTATCTCTTTGCACTGGCCTGGCTTTCTAATAATATATTTCCTTGCCTACGGGATGTGTACATGAATTATTATTATCTAAGTAGTCTGCTTTCTAGTTCAAGTAGCAATTCTTGTCTCTGCTTCGACAGATGAAAGAGTTATCTTGAGTTGACCCTGACTAAAGTTCGTAACTTTGCTTCATTGCATAAGGGGTTGAAAGGTAATATTAAGTATAATAATGGAAGGGTCTTTTCTTTAGATTTTTATGAACGAAAGCGACTGAAGATCTATTTCTACAACAATATCTACAATGTCTAATCCTAGTATTTTGTTATTGTTGTTGAATATTTTGAGTGGATAAACTCCCCAATGCTAGGGGTGTCCCTAATTTGAATCTGTAATGACTTAGATTTCATATTTGCAATAACAATCATATTTTTCATTATTAATTTATTCTCTTGATGTTCTTAATGCTCTCTCTTTTATACAAATCGAGATTATTGTATGATTATCAATTAGGTTGGACCTCCATTGATAATTCTTTCATGAGAATATGCTATAGTAGATATCACCTAGGATTAGGGATACCCTATAATAACCGGATTATTCTTGATTTAATTATACTTAATTTCATCGGTAAGTTTCTATGGACATATGGCTTAGGATAAATGATTAAAGGTTTTCTCACTAGGGAATTAGGAGTAAACACTCTTAAGAACTGATAATTGATTGTTTAAAATATGTTATTTCAATTTGAATTCAGAGTTGTTACATGAATGAATCACATACCTGAAGGATAGAAAAACACAAGAAAAGGGGGTTTGAATTGGGGTTTTGAAAAATTAAAAACAGTATGACACGTTTGGTTATCCTGGTTCGTTTAAACTTAAACTATCCCAGTCCACCCGCCAAGGTGATTTCGCCTCTCTCAATCAAGATCTTAATCCACTAGTCACGAATTATTACAGTTTCACGAACACAACTGTCAACGTCTTCCTGAGATCAAACTACAACTTGGTTTCTCAAGGAATTACAATTCTAGATAATTATAAAATGTGCTTACAAATGCTTCTAATAAGCTATATCATAACTATGATATTTACACAAAATTTAACACAATGCATTTTTCAAGAGATAAGAAATATTATAATGCTTTTGATCGCTCTTGTTGATAAGCGTGAGTCAGTTATTTTTCACCTTTCATAGACCTCTTTATATCGGCAGCTGTCATGAAACTGTTGGATACATAATTGAAGAAGTGAAAAACTCAAGAAGGGGGGGGGGGGGGGTTGAATTGAGACTTAAAAATCAAAAGCAATAGACACAAGAATTTTATCCTGGTTCTCTTGATCTCAAACTACTACAGTCCACCCGCCAAGGTGATTTCGCCTCTCTCCAACAAGGAATTAATTCACTAATCAAACTAATTACAAATCTACTTTGACAACTGTCAAAGTCTTCTTGAGTACAACCACAAACCGGTTTATCTCAAGGAAAATGACTTAATCAAAAGAAATGATTTACTGTGTACTATTTTTTTCGTTACAAAAATGGTATCACTATTGTGATGTATTACACAAATTGAATATAGTATGAATATGACTTTTTTCGGCTTTTTGAGATTATATGTCAGGTGTATGAAAAAATCGTGAATGATTTACCCTTCGGACTTGTTTATATAGGCGTGACAATTCTGTCCAAATGGAAACATGATAATGGAAACTTAATGCACTTTCCATACTGAGAAGATCTTTGTCTAAATGTAGCCATTGCATATGACACTGCCTTAATGGAAAAGTAACGCTTCAGATCTTAGGAATCTTGCATGCTGCTTTGCTTCAGAACTTGGGAAGTCAGAAACGTAAGGTTCAGTTAGCGTGTTGGACTTTCGTTCAGAATAAGGATATCTTTCTCTTTAGCACATATTATGATCATCATACTTCAGAACATTCTGATTACTCATCTTGAGTGCTTCTGTGGCTTAACTTCTGATGTTGTTTCAGTCAGAACTTCTGTGTAACATAAAACACAAATTTAGAGTGCATATTTGTTCTTTGTTGTTTGTTATCATCAAAACTCTTATGAGGGTTGTAGAATAAAACTATGTTCTAACAATAATCTTATGATTATGGAAGGTTATTGATTTGTGATTTGATTTTCTTTCCAAAAATACAGATGTTGTTCCCAATCATAATTATTCAGTCGTTACTTTCTTGATTTGTAATGAATGAAATGTAACGCATCCGAATTTTGCTTCTTTGAAATCTGATTAGAATAAGAATAATAATATTGAGACTTTAGATCATCAGAGTATTGCCTCATAAGATTTTAGCTTGCAGCTTTGGTACTTCAGAAGTTATAACATTAGAACTTCTTTTATTGAGCATGATACTTTAATTTAGTTTGTATAAATATTCTTATCAGATCTTCTTAGCGCAAATTGTTCGACAACTTCTATGCTTCTTTATCAGTTCATCTCTGCATAATTAAATAATTTATTAGAGATCATAATTTTTCTTTATATATATCATGTGTTTGTTATCATCAAAACTATTACTAAGACGTAGAACCAAATTATGTTCTAACAATCTCCCCCTTTTTGATGATGACAAAAACTTGTATATTTCGATGAACAAGTAAGAACATAAAGCGTTAAGGTCTCCTCCTGAGTTGAATACTCAGATAAAAAATAGATACTTCCCTGAAGATGTTTGATCAGAGCTTTTGATGGAAGTTTTGATAAGTCCATGTGGTAGAAGTTACCATCAAGAGAAAGTTTTCCTATTTGATTTCAAAAAGTGAAACAGAGGTTATGTTATCAAAAATGTTTGAGACTTAGTCCCGAAAATGTTATATTCAAAATATCTTACGCTCTCCCCCTTTTTTTCATTAATCAAAAAACAATAAAAATACGTAAAGAGAATAAAAAGGTTATGCATTCAAGAACACATATTAATACGAACAGAAGCAGACAAACAAAAGTTTAAACATAAAGCATATAAGAAACAAGAAAAATACTAGATTTATGGTTGTGAAGGAGATAGAAGTCGTGTGAACAATGCTTTCAGGAGACTTTTGATCTAATTGTTTGATTCTTCTTGCTTGCCTAGAATCCCCTTAATCTCTTTGTTTGTTTCATACTATTTATCCAACCTTTCCCTAACATCTTCATTCTCTTTCTTCAACTCATCCAGAGTTTTCAACACTAGAGACGATGGAGCTGTTTCAACAGTAGTAGCCATATCTTCATAAGTTGTTGCAGCAAATTCTTTATTAGGAGATTCTTCAACTGACTTGCTTTTTGTCTTCAAAAATGGCCAAAGGTTGAGTTTGAGGTTTAGGAGATGGTTCATGAAATTCTGATTCCTGTAGAGCTTTCCAGGGAATGTTGTTCATATGAAAAAGGGATTTCTTTACCCAGAGACATAGAACTTGATCCTTGAAAATATTCAGATGATCATAGAAGTTCTATTGAGCAATTTCATAACTAAGTTCCTTCATCTTTAGAGATTCAGAATCAAACCATTTTATGAACTGAATCCAAAGAAAATCAGAAACAACTGGATTAAGATTATCCATGCAAGCTTGCTTCAGAGAGTTAACCCATTCCTTTATTTGTCTCAAAAAAATAGCAGAGATTTATCAACATCTGATTTGGATGGTTTTGGTGTTGGTTTTAGAATGGCTATTTTCTGAGAAGATGTGACAAGTTTATCATAGGCTTCTAGATCAATTATGGTTTTGAGAGGATATTTTGAGGAGTCAGTGGGAGTTGGAGAGTCAGAAATGATGATAGGAGTGTTAGGTAGTGTTGAATCATATGGAGAGGGAATATCAAGAAGGGAAAAGTCTTGTGAAGGTTTGGTGGAGATATTTGGTGGTTGAGAGGTGTTGAGAGGGAAGATGATGCTTGGAATAACTGGTGTGGTTTCGGGCATTTGTTCAGAGGTAGTATTTAGATTTTCTGTTTTGGAAGCTTCAAAGAATGGATCAAATTGATCTATATCAGATAGAACTTGTGCAAGCTCTGGCTGAGTTTGAGCAAATTGGGTAGACGAGGGATTAATCAGAGATGATTAATGGGTATGGTGGTGTCTATTTCTATTTCAAAGCCATCAAGAGTTTATGGTGAGGGATTTATAGCAAGTTTTGGAGATGAGGAGGGTTCAAATGATGATAAGAATACTGATTCGACAACAGAAACAAATGAAGAGTTACCTTTCTTTTTAGCAGCTTTAGGAGTTTTCTGAGAAGTTCCTTCTCCAACAACTTTCTCTTTCCTTGACTTTCTGGTAGCAACTTTTAGAGGTTGTTTCCTAAGATCTAGGATATTGACATATGGAATCGTTCCATCACTTTTGCAAGCTTCCAGGTATCTAAGGACAATTTTAGGAGATGATCTGTTTGAGTGAAGAAAGGAAAATCCTTCAGAGGAACTCTTCTGGTGGTGATGACTTCCTTTGCAGTAAGTGTAGGATCCTTCTTAATGTTTTCTATAATCGTCATCTTCTTGAGGTTCTTGCCATTGAAAGGCTTTCCAACACAAGGTTCTAGAACACTAGCTTTTTGAGCTTTACTCAGATGTTCTATCAGCTTCTTCTCTGTTAGAATATCTGGATCAGCCTTCCTAGTGAAATCCAATCTCTTTTGGTTCTTTCTTCTTCTCTTGTTTCCTTGACACTATTCTTCAGATGATTGAATATAATATGAGGGAGGTGGATTTTGGCCTTGGTTGCGATAAAGTATAACACGTTTTGTTGGTAAATGTTAATGTAGTCTGGAAAACTTGTTGGTTTTCTGTGGTTGATACATCCCAGGATTATTATAGACCAAATTTTGAGATAGTCTTTCAGACATTTGATCTTGTTGGAGGCTTATCCAGAAGTGAAGATTTCTTTGGATATAATGGTTAGGTCGAAACCTTTTTCTTCCATTTCACTGCACCTGATGCCGCTTCCATCCTGACCAATGAGCTTTCCAATTAGATCTTTGGTGATAACAATCTTCCTTCCCATTACATACAAAGTTACTTGATGATTTGATACAGTAGCATGAATCCAGAATTCTTTAACCAGTTTGGGAAAATAGGACCAATTAACCGATCAAAGTATTTTGTACATCCTTGAAACTCAACATCAGGAGTAAGATCATGCCCATTTTCTTTCATGCTTTCAAAATCAACTACAAGTTCACAAAGAACTTCAAGAGTGTCAACCAGAGTGAGGAGAGTTCTTGTAGGTTCAACATATCTTCCTTCGTTTGGAGTAGAGGATGAACCAAGGATGTTGATTTGAGGAGCAGGATCTTGAGACTTTTTTGTTGTTGAGAAGAAGAAGCCATTGTTCACAGACTTAGTGTTTTAGAGCATACAAAAGGCAAAAAAAGTACAAGTTCAGAGAAAACAGGGTGAGTGAGAGTGAAGGTGTGAAAGTGATTTGTGGTGAAAGAGAGGTATAAATAGCCAACAGAGAGAAAACATGAAATTAATTGCAATTAATAAAATAACCAAAATCATTAACATCAATAATGATTTCTAAGAAGGGGATGGCGAAGATTTTGTAAACAGTTACTGTGATACGGTGGGAGAACTGACTTGGGATTTTGCGTTTGTGTTTGCAAATGTTTCGGTTTAGCAAGACTCGCCACCGACTTTTTATTTTATCCTAAGGAAGGGTCAAAAAGCATAGGAAAGACCTTTGAGATGTTTTCTTGGGTTCGGGGAGTAGATTATAGAAAGGGAAGGTATTAGCACCATTTCTATCCATGGTTATCCATGGGCTCTTAGTTACTTGTTTAGATCGCTTGCTTTGCTTTTCAATTGTTTGAAATGGTGCTCTTCAATTGTTTGAAATGGTGCTTTGTGTGTGGTTTTGAGAGATGTTTTGAAAAGAGGCCATTATTGTGGCAACCTTTGTAATGATTCTTGTTTGAATGTATACAAAGGTGTTTTTTGTCTTTTTGAAAAGTTTCCAATGTTTGAAAGTAGGGTTTTGAAATTGTGTTGTGAAGTGTGTTTTGAAAATAGCAAGGATGTTTTTGCAAGCTTTGATCAAGTAACTAAGAACTATCTACCCTACTTTTACTCAAAGATATTTCTTATGTTTTTAACCCTTTTAACAGTGTTGTTTCACCATTGTATTTGGTGAACAACCTTGTGTTAGGATGTTAAACGGGACAGGCGCGGGTCATCGTATAGACCATGATAGCAATTGTGTCAAGTGTTTTTGGCAATTTTCTTGAGGGACTTGATCATTTTGTTTAGGCAACTCAGATAGCGTCATCGAGGGACTATGATCTTTTGTTTTGTTTTTGTTTTGCCAAAGTACTAAACATGCATACCATGGCCCATTTTTGAAGGCAACAAGTGGATTGAAACCCTAGGGGTGCAAGTGTGCATTGTGCTTGTTTTTCATGCATTTTTATCTTTGATTAGGTCAAATTATTTGTTGGTTTTGATTTTTACATACAAACCCTAATTCTCTAATCATGGCATAATTGAAAGCTTAAAGGTGCGAGAATTTAAGTCCTAAACTATTACAACATGATATAGGGAGGGGGTACAAATTTGAATAGGGGATTATTTTGCAAGAAATTAAACCCTAAATTATTACAGCCAAATTGAATTTGCAAGGCATAATATTTAAATGTACAATATTTAAATAAAATACAATAAATAAATATTAGATAAAATGTATTATGCAAAAAAAGGTTTTTTATGTATGTAAAGTATCTTTAGATGGAAAGAAATGTAAAGAAATAAATAAAAAGTTAATTTTAATTATTTTTAGGGTAAACCCTAATTCCTTAAAGAAATGGTATTATTTAATATTTATATACAAAAATGTATCAATATCTACAAAAATATAAGTATATTGAAAAAAAGTATTTTTAGTATAAAATACCAATAAAAATAAAAATGTATTATTTTTGTGTTTTTTATTCTATGCTTTTAATAAAATAAATATATATATATATATATATATATATATATATATATATATATATATATATATATATATAAATTAAATATATTAAGTGTGTAAAAAATAAAATAAATTATTTACAAAAATGTATATATTTCAAGAAAATATTTTCAAATGTGAATAAAAAATAAAAAATGAAAATAAAAGTATTTTTTACATTATTTTTAAGTTTTAACAAAATAATATAAAGTATTTAAACATTTCTATGTTAGAAATAACTAAAATAAATACCAAATAAATGTAAAAATTTATGAAAATATTTTTTAGGCATTTTTTATGTTTGGAAATAAAATAATAAAGTCAGAAATGAAATTAAAATGCAAAAATAATAAATATACAAAGAAATGGGCTAGGGGTGTGAAATTGAAAATGGGGGTGTCAAAAGTAGGAAATAGCCAGGCCCAACCCAACTACTTCATCTTCTTCCTCTGTCCAACAGAAACACGCGCATGGCCAGTTCAAACTTGTATATCCTGTTTCAGCGCTTTTTTGACAAAACTCAAAACATGAAACTTGTAGAGCATCAAACAACGATTTCAACCATATAAAACATTAAATCTAACTCTCAAAGACCAGAGAGAATTTCTCTGGCCCTAATTTCTAACCTAGTTTTTTCAGAAAGTTCATAGATGAAATTCTCTTAGCACGATTAATATAAATGAAAACTAAGCACATGTATGGTTTCAGGGCAATGAATACAACATCTTTCATTCACAAACCTAAGTCTAAATGTTCCTAAATAGAGAGATAGAAGTTCATGAAATACCTGTTTCAGTTGAGTTCAAGCTGGACAATGCATCAACTTTCAATGGGGCCTGAGGTTCTTTTGAGCTTGCTTGATGTCCCCTGAACCTTTCCCAATGCTTAGTTTGTTTTGAAGTGGCCTGAATCGTGCTACAGAACTCAACCTGCAAAGCTTCCTAACAAAAATGGTGATGTGTTTTAATGTAGTTACAGTAGCAGGGTGCGGCAAATCGTCGCCGTCCATGGTGGTCAGAATCATTGCTCCACCAGAAAAGATGATCTTGATCACAAATGGTCCTTCGTAAGTAGGAGTCCACTTGCCCCTGGGATCACTTTGCGGTAAGATGATCCGCTTGATTACAAGATCTCCGACTTGATATACCTGGCGTCTGACTTTCTTGTTGAAAGCCTTGATCATTCGTTTTTTATACGTCTGACCATGACAAACAGCAGTAAGTCGCTTCTTGTTGATCAAGTTAAGTTGATCAAGCCAGGTCTGAATCCAATCATCTTCACTCAAACCGACATCCTTCATAATCCTCAAGGAAGGAATCTGAACTTCCATAGGTAGAACAGCTTTCATGCCATATACCAAAGAAAATGGAGTTGTCCCTGTTGAAGTACGTGCCGTGGTACGATACCCATGCAGAGCAAACAGTAACATCTCATGCCAGTCTTTGTAGGTGACTGCCATCTTTTGAATGATCTTCTTGATATTTTTGTTCGCGGCTTCAACAAAACTGTACATCTTCGGCCGGTAGGGAGATGAATTGTGATGATAAATCTTGAACTGTTCGCATAGAGCGGTGATCATAGTGTTGTTCAAATTTGTACCGTTATCCGTGATAATCCTCTCGGGGATACCATACCGGCATATGAGGTTCTGCTTGATGAAGCGGGCAACCACATTCTTTGTAATAGAGGCAAAGGAAGTTGCTTCGACCCATTTGGTGAAGTAATCAATAGCTACCAGGATGAAGCGATGTCCATTGGATGCCGTAGGCTTGATCTCTCCAATCATGTCAATGCCCCACATTGCGAATGGCCAAGGAGCTGTTAGAACATTGAGAGGAACATGAGGAATATGTACCTTATCAGCGTAGACTTGGCATTTGTGGCAGGTACGGGAATGTTGATGACAATCAGCTTCCATGGTAGACCAGTAGTAGCCTGCCCTTAGAATCTTCTTAGCTATCGTATGTCCGCTCAAGTGGGTGCCAAATGTGCCACTATGTATTTCGGTCATGATCAACTCTTCTTCAACCTTGTCCACACAACGAAGTAGAACGTAATCATGGATGCGCTTATAAAGGATACCATTGCTTAGGAAGAACTTGGCAGCAAATCTCCTTAAGAACTTTTTATCATTGACTGAAGCTCCTTCAGGATATTCTCTAGTCTGGAGATACCTTTTGATTTCATGAAACCAGGGTTGTTCCACTACTTCTTCGGTGTTAATCTCATGACAATGCGCATGTTCGTCCATTTGTTCAATGGTGATTTGGGGAGCCTCGTTATCCCAGTTGAGTTTAAACATGGAAGACATTGTAGCTAGAGCATCGGCTAACTGATTTTCTTCTCGCGGAAAATGCTCGAAGGTAATCTGCTCGAAATGAGGCAACAATGTCAAGACATGTTCTTTGTATGGGATAAGATTAGGATGTTTGGTGTCCCACTCTCCTTTGACTTGACTAATAACCAAATCCGAGTCCCCAAATACGACCAAAGATTTGATTCCCAAGTCTATAGCAGCCTTGAGACCAAAGATGCAAGCTTCATATTCAGCCATGTTGTTGGTACAGCTGAAGCAAAGTCGGGCAGTGAAGGGTGTATGGCAACCTTCCGGAGAAATGAGTACCGCACCAATACCGTTTCCAAGTGCATTTGAAGCACTATCAAAGTACAGGGTCCATCGGGATCCTTGTTCAGGTCCGTCATACGGTCCGTTACTTTCAATGTTGTCCAATGTCATGATGTCCTCGTCAGGGAAGTCGAATCTCATAGGTTGGTAATCTTCGACGGCTTGATGAGCTAGATGGTCAGCTAGTACACTCCCCTTTATAGCTTTTTGGGTAGTATACTGGATATCATACTCAGTTAGGATCATTTGCCATCTAGCGATTCTTCCAGATAAAGCAGGCTTCTCGAAGATATACTTGATCGGATCCATTTTGGAAATTAGCAAAGTGGTATGAGTCAACATATATTGCCTTAGCCGGCGAGCAGCCCATACCAAAATGCAGCATGTTTTCTCGAGCAGTGAGTAGCGAGTCTCACAGTCGGTAAAATTTTTGCTAAGGTAATAAATGGCATGCTCTTTTCGGCCAAACTCGTCATGTTGGCCCAGTACGCACCCCATTGAGTTATCCAAAACAGTCAGATACATGATTAACGACCTTCCTCCGACGGGTGGCATCAAAATAGAAGGTTCCAGTAAATACTCCTTGATCTTATCAAAAGCAACTTGACAATCATTGTTCTATTCAACTACCTGATCTTTCTTCAGCAGCTTGAAGATTGGCTCACAGGTAGATTTCAGGTGAGAGACGAACCTCGCAATATAGTTTAAGCGTCCCAAGAATCCTCTAACCTCCTTTTCAGTGCGGGGGGCAGGCATTTCTTGTATAGCCTTTACTTTAGCCGGATCAACCTCAATGCCTTTGTTGCTGACAATAAATCCCAAAAGTTTACCAGACCTAACTCCAAAAGTACACTTGCTTGGGTTTAATCTGAGCTTATATTCCTTCAACCTGGCAAACAACTTTTGCAAAAGATCAAGGTGTTCTTCTTCCGTCTGTGATTGAGCTATCATGTCGTCTACGTAAACTTCGATCTCATGATGTATCATATCATGAAACAAAGCTACCATGGCGCGTTGATAGGTTGCCCCGGCATTCTTCAGTCCAAATGGCATCACTTTGTAGCAGAAGGTACCCCATTGCGTGACAAAAGTAGTTTTCTCCATGTCCTCGGGGGCCATTTTGATCTGGTTGTATCCCGAGAATCCATCCATGAAGGAAAATACCTTATGTTGAGCTGTGTTGTCAACCAAGATGTCGATATGTGGCAGTGGAAAATCATCCTTAGGGCTATCCCTGTATAAATCCCGATAGTCCACACACATTCTGACTTTGCCGTCCTTCTTAGGAACGGGCACAATGTTAGCAACCCATTGTGGATAGGAAGTAACAGCAAGAAAGCCAACGTTAAATTGCTTCATTACCTCAGCTTTGATATTCTCAGACATGTCGGGCCTCATTCGGCGGACCTTTTGCTTGATCGATGGACAGTCTTCTCTTGTAGGGAGACGGTGAACCACGATATTTGTATCTAGTCCCGACATGTCTTCATAGGACCAGGCAAAGATCTCAACATATTCGTTCAACAACTGCACTAAGCGCTCTTTGACACTTGGTTCCAGGTTGGCACCCACTTTTACCTCTTTTTTGTCTTCCTCTGTTCCCAAGTTGATGGTTTCTATCAACTCTTCATGAGGCAGAATAGCCCTCTCTTCTTGTTGCAAAAGTCTGGCTAACTCTCCCGGCACTTCACAGTCTTTGTCAACTTCGTACTCAGCATGATTGACCAAATCTTCAGAGCTACCGAAGGCTAAAGCAGAATAGTCACCCATGGAATCCAGAGTGGATGGGTACCTACATTTGTGAGTGTGGGTGTGTGTAAGGGATAGCCATCCTTAAACAAAACAAAATGCAAAAGGAAAGAAAATGAACACAACAGTTTATAGATGAAGACGTCCAATGATTCATTAAAACATGGCATATGATAATGAAGAAAATCAAGCCCTTACAAATGGACCTATATGCCCCGGGCAAGGCATAAGGTGAAAATAGTGTACGAATTGTTTAGTTATTACAGACCAAAATGGGAAATTGTTCAAAGATAAATTTACTGGTTGATGAAGGTGATGGGAATAAAATCCTTTGCTTCCCAGTTGCTTAAACCCCGTTCGACGGTTGGAAAGATCCAATCTGCGAAGTTGTCCTCTTCATCTTCATCTTCTACAACATTAATTCTGTGGTGAGTGATTTTGATGGGTGGTCCTCTAGCCTTGGAGCGATGCATAACTTTTTGTCCTGCAGCAGTAAACCCTAATCCAAACATGTCCGTCTTATGGGGAAAATCAGGCAGCTGCCCCCATACTGTACTCTTTCCTTCTTTGACCATAGCCACTGCGTCCTTGAGAGATGCCATCCTAGATACATGCTTGGGAACTATAGGCACCTCAACCGTTGTCTTCGCAACTGCGACCTCAGGAGAAACTTCCCCAAAATGTTGGAAAGGTGTTTCGATGAATTCGCCATCCAACTCCACATAGCGGAAGGAGTTGAGGTGACTTATCATGTACTCTTCCTCATCGTGCACCGTTATAATCTTACCCTTAACAGGATATTTCAGCATTTGGTGTAAAGAGGAGGTAACTTCCCCAGCATAATGGATCCACGGTCTTCCCAGCAAACACGAATATGAAGGACGGATGTCCATCACATAAAAGGTGGAGTTGAAAACTTCTGTGCCTACTTTGATAGGAATGTCAACCTCTCCGTGAACCATTCTTTTGGACCCATCAAAGGCCCTAACAACGATGTTACTAGGTTTGAGGGTCAATCCTTCGCAGTCCAAACAGTCCAACGCTTTCTTCGGAAACACATTCAAGGAAGAACCGGTATCAACTAAGACATGGGCGAGGGTGGTTCCCCTGCATTCAATTGAGACATGTAGCGCGTTGTTATGTTTCCTTCCCTTGGGAGTCAAATCAGCATCGGAAAAACCCAGACCATTATCAGCAGTAAGGCTGGCCACGCACTCCTGAAACTGGTCAGCCGAAGTTTCTTGGGGCACGTGTGCTGCCTTTAAAAATTTGATTAAGGCCTTAGCATGGGCCTCAGAGCAGAGTAGAAGATCTAACATGGAGATTTTGGAAGGGGTCTGCCCTAGCTGTTCCACGATGTCGTAGTCTCTCCTTCTGATTATCTTCAAGATTTCTTCCATTTCTTTCTGGGTGGTTTCGGGGATAACCACAGTACGAGCCTTCATCCTGACAGGCGCTTCTAGTATCCCCTTACCCTTATCGGTAGTATCAACTGGTCTTACTTCAGGAGTATCCAATTATTTAATTATCGGGTCTTGCACATATGGCTTAACAGGCACAGAAGCTTTCGAGGGTCTGAAAACTGCTCGAGGGGGAGCAATCTCCGGAGAAAAGATCCGGCCGCTGCGGGTTATCTTGCTTGTTCCCGCAATGTTCCCTATATCAGGGGTTTCCTCTTCATAATTCTCTTGGACTGATTCAATTTGTTTGATGCCATTATAGAAGATTTCTCCTCCGTAGTTCCATAGTATCGTCTTGCTAGATTGATACGAGACCGGCCCCGGCATGGTGATTTTTAATGGTACAAACTCAGGATCAGGTGTAATCTTGATAGGGCTTTTGCAAGCCTTGGGAAGATTGTCGGAGATGGTTATTATTGCAATATCATTGGTTGAAGTAGCAAAAGTAGCAGGAGTAACAGGAGTGAAAGTATCAACAAGAGTCTTTTGGAAGAGTATCTCTTGAGTATCCATCAGGCGTTGGATGCATGATTTCAACATTAGGCAGTCAGCTCGTATGTTTAAACAAAAGTAGAAGTCTTTCTCACAGCCTGGGAATATCCCGGCTCTCATCAAATTCACTTTAATTACTGGTAAGGGAGTCAAAAGGTCAGCAACATTGGTAACATGAAGGTCTTCTATAACGACATGAACATTATGACCGTGCTTGGGCATTGGGGCAAAAATCACATTTGTCTTTTCGGGCGCATCGAATTCTACTTCCTTGGCGTCAATCAGGTCTTGGATTTTGTTCTTAAGAGCCCAACAGTTGTTGGTATCATGTCCTACACTGTCAGAGTGGTAAGCACACTTGGCATTGGAGTGGTAGTATGGAGAGGAGGTATTAGGGTTCTTTGGCGCTTCCTTCAAATTGGCAAGATTCAGCTTTAGTGAATGAGGGAGTACTTGAGCTGGCGTCATGTTGATTCGGGTGAACTGCCGTTGTGGCCTTTCTACCCGTTGTTGATTAGGTCTTGGCTGATTGCCGCGAGGTTGATCATTTGAAGAGTTTTGAATCATCACAGCCCCTACAGTTGACCGGCGCTCGGTTCTTCCTTGACTTTTCTGAGAATAAACAGCAGAGGCTTCCTTCTTAGCTGGGAAGGCCTTCTTAACAGCAGCAGACGCGGAGGTATCTTTCTGAATCTTACCACTTTTAATGCCGTCCTCGACCCTTTCTCCGGTCCAGATTAGTTCGGTGAATCCCGCGGAGGAAATCCTAATTAAATGATTGAAGAAAGGGCCAGACAGGGTCCCCAGAAACATGTCAACTAGCTCTCTATCCGACAATGGTGGCTGCATCCTTCCAGCCAAATCACGCCACTTCTGGGCATACTCTTTAAATCCTTCATTGGAAGCCATCCCCATACTTTATAGTTGAGTACGAGTGGGTGCCAAATCAACATTGTATTGGTATTGAAGATAAAAAGCAGCGGCTAAGTCTTCCCAGTTACGAACCTCAGATCTCTCAAGTTGATAGAACCAGTCCAATTGTGTGCCTGACAAACTGTCTTGGAAAAAGTGTACCCAGAGGTCTTTATCAGATGAGTGGGGTTGGATCTTTCTGACATAGGATCTCAGATGCATCTTTGGGCAGGACAGACTGTCATACTTAGAAAATGTAGGAACTTTGAACTTGGGAGGAATGACGATCCCAGCGACTAGCCCTAGTTCTTCGAAATTTAAACCAGGTACCCTTTGCAACTCCATGTCTGCCAATCGATCCTCAAGATTTTATATTTATCATCTGCCGGGGGATATTGCTGTTCGGAGTAGTCTTCATCCTCTTCCTCTTTTTCCTCTTCAACTTCAGATTCAGAAGGTCCCGCAGCTCCTTTTCCTTTACCAGCCCCTTCATCAGACGTTGAGGGGAACTCGATAACTTTTCTAGCATTGCTTTCAAACCTTCTTCCAAAAGTGTCTACTCCGGGCCTTTTCTTCTTTTTCTCTTTATTTTTCTCCAACAGTGTTTTAAGGTCCTCCTGACCCTTTGATAAGGTCATGAAGAGTTGCCGGAATTGAGAATTATGTGCTTGCAGATCCTTAACCGTCTGCTCCAAATCCATCTTGCTGAAATAAATAGCAGAAAGATAAGGAAACCTGGTGTGAAGACCTGTTTATGCATATGATGAATGATGCGTTATTCATGTAATGCATTCAAGGATTCAGAAATTCAAGTTTGTTGCAAACAAAAAGAACACACATGATATTAAGAAGAAATTGTTAGTACATAAGTGCCCCATGGGCAAAATATTACAAAATTATTAATGTAAAAAGACATTGCGCATCCTTTTTGGTGCGATGTAAGTGTTGAGAGTTTCCTCCTCATGAAGCCGGCGGGTAAGCTCCAAAACCTTCCTCTCGCTGGAATAGAAGTTGGCTTCAAAAGTATTCCGTTCTTCTTTGAGTTGGATCCAACTCTTTTGTAATTCTTCCCATGATGTTGGCATGTCAGGATGTAGGAGGGTGTATGGAACATCTCCTTCCATAACAGGCTCTTTGATCACGGGGAGAATGTGAGGGCATGGTATCATAAGATTTTGGGCGCGGGTTCGTACCCACTTGAGATAAGGCTCAAGGGGGATGGAATTTTTATGCCCCAGTGTCTTACTATCCACCTTTTTGGGCATCCTCCAAGCTCTGATGAACCTTTGTCGAAGTCTTTGCGCATCGTTGTCGAAGTCAAAAACTAGGTCAGGAATCAGCATGTCATGAGGGCCATCCCTCAGAGCATATCCAAACTGTCTTAGAGCTAAACATGGGTTATAGGTAATGCCTCCCCTAATGCCAAGTAGTGGGACATTAGGGAATTCCCCACAACGATCAATGATGATGACATTTTCTCTGGACCGAGAACACCAATGTACATCAGAATGTGTGAGGGTCATCAAACGTTGTGACCACCTTAAACCCTGCTCATTCTTAAAAACTGATTGTGGAAGGTGAGAAATAAACCACCTTGCTAGGAGAGGAGTACATCACATGAGAACACCTCTTTTCCTCATTGTTCGTGTGTAAAATGAGTGCAGGATGTCCCCAAGCAATGTAGGTATAGGATTCCGAGATATGAAAATCTTGACAACATTCACATCTATAAGCTGATCAAGGTTTGGGAACAAGACCAACCCATATATGATGAGTGCCACAATCTCTTCAAAGGCTTGTAGATCTAGAGAATTCCAACAGTCTTGTGCCTTCTGAAATAGAAACTTTGCCAAGAAACCCTTGACACCACTTCTGGTTTCCCAATGTCCTTTGATGTCAGATGGTTGCAAGTGTAATGCTTGAGCAACATCTTCAGGCTTTGGTTCTTTTTCCGTACCTTTGTAGGGTAGTTGATGAAGAATAGGAATTCTCAGGAGTTGAGAAAATTCCTCCAAAGTAGGCACCAGTTGATAATCCGGGAATGTGAAACAGTGGTGTAGGGGGTCAAAGAACTGGAAGAGAACTTTCACCAAGTCTTCCTCAATGTTGGAGTTGACCAAGTTGAGAAGTCTACCATGTCTTTCACTGAAGAGAGAATTCTTTGGAATCCTGGATGTAAGCTCCTTGAGTTGAGGAGGGATTCTCACAAGGTTGACTTGAATTGTTTTCCTGCGAAGAGATTCCATGACCTACAAAACAAGAACAAATATGAAGATCCAAACCCTTGAAATGGTTAGTGGATGCATATGATGCTTTATGATGTTCATGATGTATGCACAAGCAAATGTACAAACAAGTCACACAAAACCCTAGTTTCAGGCTTGCATGAGGTTTCATGGGTAAATACCCTCTTGAGTTTAGTTGGCTCAAACATGTCCTATAAATAGTAACCGGGTTCTAAGGAGCTCAATATCACTGGATTGTTTTCTATGTTCATGGTTTTGGTTTAGCCACTTAACTGGCGACCAAAATATTCCAAGAAAACAACCCTCAATGAGTGTAGTATCGAGTATCTACCAACTTCAGACTGCACCAAAGCCGGTCATCTCACTACCCCTAAAAAAGGCCAAGATGGTCAAGTAAGGTTCTAAGAGTTCATTAGTGCTTCATGACATCCCTCAGCGGCCCCGTATTCTCTTTGATTGACTCAAAGGCTACTGGTACTCACAAATATGCCGCACTAATATAGCTATTGCTTCAACCATGTCGGTATACCCCGCACAGTTTCCACAACGTATTGCTATTTACCTATGAATGTTTCCCAAATCCGGGTGGAGGATTTCAAGCCCAAACAAGAGAATCAAATGTAAAGCAATCAAAGCAAACAATATAATCATGCAAAGGGTGATCTAAGCTCTAAGGTTACTCCATTTTTAAAGTTTTCCCCAGCAGAGTCGCCAGTTCTGTGATACGGTGGTATAACTGACTTGGGATTTTGCGTTTGTGTTCGCAAATGTTCCGGTTCAAGACCCGGTTACTATTTACCTAGGAACTTGTGTGACTTGCTTGTACACATACTTGTGCATACATCATGAACATCATAAAGCATCATATGCATCCACTAACCATTTCAAGGGTTTGGATCTTCATCTTTGTTCTTGTTTTATAGGTAATGGAATCACTCCGCAAAAAAACTATTCAGGTCAACCTTGTGAGAATCCCTCCTCAACTCAAGGAGCTTACTTCCAAGATTCCAGAGAATTCTCTCTTCAGTGAAAGACATGGTAGACTTCTCAACTTGGTCAACTCCAACATTGAAGAAGACATGGTGAAAGTTATCTTCCAGTTCTTTGACCCCCTACACCATTGCTTCACATTTCCTGATTACCAACTAGTACCTACTTTGGAGGAATTTTCTCAACTCCTGAGGATTCCTATTCTCCATCAACTACCCTACAACGGTACGGAAAGAGAGCCAAAGCCTGAAGATGTTGCTCAAGCCTTACACTTGCAACCATCTGATATCAAAGGTCATTAGGAAACCAGAAGTGGTGTCAAGGGTTTCTTGGCAAAGTTTCAGTTTGAGAAGGCACAAGACTGCTGTAATTCTCTAGATCTGCAAGCTTTTGAGGAGATTGTAGCACTTATCATCTATGGGTTGGTCTTGTTCCCAAACCCTGATCAGCTTATAGATGTGAATGTTGTCAAGATTTTCATATCTCGGAATCCTATGCCTACATTGCTTGGGGATATCCTCCACTCATTTCACACACGAACAATGAGGAAGAGAGGTGTTCTCATGTGTTGTACCCCTCTTATAGCAAGGTGGTTTATTTCTCACCTTCCCCAATCAGTCTTGAAGAATGAGCAAGGCTTGAGGTGGTCACAACGATTGATGACTCTCACACACTTTGATGTTCATTGGTGTTCCCGGTCCAGAGAAAATGTCATCATCATTGATTGTTGTGGGGAATTCCCTAATGTCCAACTACTTGGCATTAGGGGAGGCATTACCTACAACCCTTGTTTGGCTCTGAGACAATTTGGGTATGCCCGAAGGGATGGCCCTCATGATATGCTGATTCCAGACTTGGTTTTTGACTTCGACGATGACACTCAAGGACTTCGACAAAGGTTTATCCGAGCTTGGAGGATGTCCAACAAAGTGAACAGTAAGACACTGGGGCACAAGAATTCCATCCCCCTTGAGCCTTACCTCAAGTGGGTACGAACCTGCTCCCAGAGTCTTATGATGCCTTACCCCCACATTCTGCCTATGATCAAAGAGCCTGTTATGGAAGGAGAGGTTCCATACACCCTCATATATCCTGACATGCCAACATCATTGGAAGAATTGCAAAAGAGTTGGATACAGCTCAAGGAAGAACGGAATACTTTTGAAGCCAGCTTCTACGCCAGTGAGAAGAAGATTTTAGAGCTTACTCATCGACTCCATGAAGAGCAGACACTCAACACTTACATCGCACCAAAGAGGATGCGCAACATCTTTTTACATTAAGAATTTTGTAATATTTTGCCCATGGGGCATTTATGTACTAACAAATTTCTTCTTATTAATATGACATGTGTTATTTTTGTTTGCAACAACTTTGAATTTCTGAATCCTTGAATGCGTTACATGAATACATATCATTCATCATATGCATAAATAGGTATTCACACCAGGTTTCCTTATCTTTCTGCTGTTTATTTCAGCAAGATGGATATAGAGCAGACTGTCAAAGATCTGCAAGCACAAAATTCCCAGTTCCAACAACTCCTCATGACCTTGGCAAAGGGTCAAGAGGATCTTAAAGCACTGTTAGAGAAGGAAAAGGAAAAAGAAAAGAAGAAAAAGAAAAGAGTTGGTGTGGCCACTATGGGAAGAAGGTTTGAGAACCAAGCTAGAAGAGTCCTGGATTTCCCCTCGACGTCTGATGAAGGGGTTGGTAAAGGGAAAGGAGTTGCAGTACCTTCCGAATCTGAGGCTGAAGAAGAAGAAGAGGAAGAGGATGAAGATTACTCTGAGCAGCAGTACTCTCCTGCGGATGATAAGTATAAGAATTTGGAAGATCGGATGGCAGCCATGGAGGTACAAAGAGTACCTGGGTTGGATTTCGAAGAACTAGGGTTGGTTGCTGGGATCGTCATCCCCCCTAAATTCAAAGTTCCTACATTTTCTAAATACGATGGTTTGTCTTGCCCGAAGATGCATCTGCGGTCTTACGTCAGAAAGATCCAACCTCACTCTTCTGATAAGGATATGTGGGTCCACTTTTTTCAAGATAGTTTGTTGGGTACACAATTGGATTGGTTCTACCAGCTTAAGAGGGCTGACGTACATAATTGGGAGGATCTGGCTGCTGCCGTCTACCGACAATATCAATACAACACAGATTTAGCACCTACTCGTGCTCAACTACAGAGTATGGGTATGGTTTCTAATGAGGGCTTTAAGGAGTATGCCCAGAAGTGGCGGGACTTGGCTGGAAGGGTGCAGCCACCATTGTCTGGTCCATTCTTTAGGGATGCTGTCTGGTCCATTCTTTAATCACCTAATAGGGAGTTCATCGGCAGGGTTCACTGAATTAATTTTGACTCGTGAACGAGTTGAAGCTGGCATCAAGAGTGGTAAGATTCAAAAAGATACATTTGCTTCTGCCGCTGTCAAAAAACCTTTTCCAGCTAAGAAGGAGGTGTCAGCTGTTTATTCTCAAAAAGGTCGAAGGAGAGTAGAGCGCCGGTTAACGGTGGGGGCTGTAATGATCCAAAAGACAGCAGCTGATCAACCTAGGAATGATCAACCAAGAACCAACCAACAAAGAGGAGGAAGGCCTACTAGGCAGTTCACCAAAATAAAAATGACGCCTGCCCAGGTCCTCCCTCATCTCTTGAAGCTTAACCTTACAACCTTGAGAGATCCGCCACAAAATCCGAATACAACTTCTCCCTTTTATCATGCCAATGCTAAATGCGCTTACCATTCTAACGGCATAGGGCGCGACACCAACAACTGTTGGGCCCTCAAAAACAAGATCCAAGATTTAATAGATGCCAAGGAGGTGGAGTTTGACACACCTGAAAAACCTAATGTGATATCCACTCCAATGCCAAAACATGGTCATAATGTCCATGCTATTGTAGAAGATCTTGATGTTACCGCTGTTGATGACTTAATGACTCCGTTGCCATTGATCAAGATAAATCTGTTGAAAGCCGGGATTTTCCCCGGCTGTGAAAAAGATTGTTACCTTTGTTCGACCTTGCAATCCGACTGTCTGCTGTTGAAGTCAGGCATCCAACGCCTGATGGATACTCAAGAAATCCTCTTTCAGAAAACTCATGTTACTCCTGTTACTCCTGTTACTCCAATCAATGATGTTGCTATAATCACCATTTCCGACAATCTTTCCAAGGTCTCCAAAAGACCTGTTAAGATTACACCGGATCCAAAGTTTGTACCGCTGAATATTACTATGCCGGGGCCTATCCCATACAAGTCCAATAAGACAATACCGTGGAATTATGGAGGAGATATCTTCTATCACGGTGTGAAGCAGATCGAATCAGTGGAAGAGAATTCCGATGAAGAAACTCCTGACATAGGAAATATTGCAGGGACAAGTAAGATCACTCGTAGCGGAAGAATATTCTCTCCGGAGATTGCTCCTCCAAGGGTGATCTTCGGACCCTCAAGTGCTCCTGTGCCAGTCCAGATATTTGTGCAAAGTCCAATTATTGAAGAAATTGTTACTCCCGAAGCTATACCCTCTGCTGTTACTGCTGATAAAGGTAAGGGGATCCAAGAAGCGCCCATCAGGACGAGGGCTCAGACCTTGGTTATCCCCGAGACCACCCAAAAGGAAATGGAGGAGATTTTAAAGATAATTAAGAAAAACGACTATGATGTCGTAGAGCATCTGGGGAAAACCCCTTCAAAAATCTCCATGTTGGCCTTATTGCTCTGCTCTGAGGCTCATGCCAAAGCCTTGATCAAATTCCTGAAGACGATGCACGTGCCTCAAGAAACTTCTGCGGATCAGTTTCAAGAGTGTGTAGCCAGCCTTACAGCCGACAATGGTCTTGGATTCTCTGATGCTGATCGAACTTCTAAGGGAAGAAAGCATAATGATGCGCCGCATGTCTCGGCGGAGTGCAGAGGAACCACTCTTGCTCATGTTCTGGTTGATACCGGGTCGTCTTTAAATGTCCTACCGAAGAAAGCATTGGACAGATTGGACTGTGAGGGTTTGACCCTAAAGCCCAGTAATATTGTTGTTAGAGCCTTCGACGGTTCTAAGCGGATGGTTCACGGAGAAGTAGACATCCCAATCAAAGTGGGTACGGAAATTTTCAACTCTACTTTTTATGTGATGGACATCCGTCCTTCATATTCATGTTTGTTGGGAAGACCATGGATCCACAATGATGGGGCAGTCACTTCTTCTCTACACCAAATGCTAAAATATCCAGTCCAGGGTAAAATCATAACAGTTCATGGTAAGGAGGAGTATATGATAAGCCACCTTACCTCTTTCCGCTACGTGGAGTTAGATGGTGAATTCATAGAAACACCTTTCCAACACTTTGAAGAGGTTTCTCCTGAAGTTGCGACAGCTAAGACAATGACTGTTGTGCCCATCACTACCAAACCTGTGTCCCGGATGTCATCCCTTAAAGATGCAGAGGTTGTGATCAAGGAAGGAGAAAGTACAGTGTGGGGTCAGCTACCAGATTTTCCATTCATGACAGATAAGTTCGGTTTAGGTTTCACTGCTGCTAGTCAGAAGGCTGTGCATCGCTCCCGGGCTGGAGGACCACCACTGAAAATCACTCATCATGGAGTTCATGCTTTAGAGGATGATGAAGAAGAAAGCAATTTTGAAGACTAGATCTTTCCAACTATTGAAGGAGGACTGAACAACTGGGAGGTGAAAGACTTCGTTCCCATTACTTTCATCAATCAATAATTTATATTTTGAACATTTTCTGTTGGTCTGTAATAATTATTAAACAATTCGTACACTCTTTTCGCCTTATGCCTTACCCGGGGCATATAGGTCCATTTGTAAGGGTTTTGATTCTTCATTTTCATATGCCATTCTTAATGAATCATGGACGTTTTCATATATAAACTTTTGTGTTCATTTTCTTTCTTTTTACATTTTATTTGTTTAAAGGTGGCTATCCCTTACACACACCCACACTCACAAAATGCAGGTACCCATCCACTCCGGATTCCATGGGTAACAATTCTGCTATGGCCTTCAGTGACTCTGAAGATCTGGTCAATCATGCCGAATACGAAGGTAATAAAGACTGTGAAGTACCTGGAGAGTTGGCTAGACTTTTGCAACAGGAAGAAAGGGCTATTCTTCCCCATGAAGAGTTGTTAGAGACTATCAATTTGGGTACTGCTGAAGACAGGAAAGAGGTTAAAATGGGTGCCAACCTGGAGCCAAGTGTCAAAGAGCGTTTAGTTCAGCTGTTGAATGAATATGTTGAGATCTTCACCTAGTCCTACGAAGACATGCCAGGACTGGATACAGATATTGTGGTTCACCGTCTCCCTACAAGAGAAGACTGCCCACCGATCAAACAGAAAGTCTGCCGAATGAGGCCCGACATGTCCGAAAAGATCAAAGCTAAAGTGATGAAGCAGTTCAATGATGGCTTTCTTGCTGTTACTTCCTATCCACAATGGGTGGCCAACATTATGCCCGTGCCTAAGAAGGACGGCAAAGTCAGAATGTGTGTGGACTACAGAGACTTAAATAGGGCTAGCCCTAAAGATGACTTTCCACTTCCGCACATTGACATCCTGGTCGACAATACAGCTCAGCATAAGGTATTCTCTTTCATGGATGGGTTTTCAGGGTACAACCAGATCAAAATGGCCCCCGAAGACATGGAAAAGACTACTTTTGTTATGCAGTGGGGTACCTTCTGCTATAAAGTGATGCCATTTGGACTGAAGAATGTCGGGGCAACCTATCAGCGGGCCATGGTAGCTTTGTTTCATGACATGATACATCATGAGATTGAAGTCTACGTAGACGACATGATAGCCCATTCACAAACAGAAGAAGAACACCTCGACCATCTGCAAAAGTTGTTTGTTAGATTAAAAGAGTACAAGCTCAGATTGAACCCTAACAAGTTCACTTTCGGAGTCAGGTCCGGTAAACTCTTGGGATTCATCGTCAGCAACAAAGGCATTGAGGTTGATCCTGCCAAAGTCAAATCTATACGAGAAATGCCTTCCCCTCGCACTGAAAAGGAGGTCAGAGGTTTCTTGGGACGCCTAAGCTACATTGCAAGGTTCATCTCTCACCTAACATCTACCTATGAACCAATCTTCAAGCTGTTGAAGAAAGATCAGGTGGTTAAATGGAATGATGACTGTCAAGTTGCTTTCGATAAAATCAAGGAGTATTTACTGGAACCTCCTATCTTGATGCCACCCGTCTAAGGAAGGCCTTTAATCATGTATCTGACTGTCTTAGATAATTCAATGGGGTGCATATTGGGCCAACATGACGAGTCTGGTCGAAAAGAGCATGCCATTTATTACCTTAGCAAAAAGTTTACCGACTGTAAGACCTGATACTCACTGCTCGAGAAAACTTGCTGCGCTTTGGTATGGGCTGCTCGCCGGCTAAGGCAGTATATGTTGACACATACCACTTTACTGATTTCTAAGATGGATCTGATCAAGTACATCTTCGAGAAGCCTTCTCTATCCGGAAGAATCGCTAGATGGCAGATGATCCTCACCGAATATGATATACAGTACACGACCCAAAAAGCTATAAAGGGGAGTGTGCTAGCCGATCATCTGGCCCATCAAGCTGTCGAAGATTACCAATCCATGAGGTTCAACTTTCCCGACGAGGATATCATGACTATGAGCAACATTGAAGAAAATAGACCGTATGACGGACCTGAATAAGGATCCCGATGGACTCTGTACTTTGATGGTGCCTCCAACGCACTTGGGAACGGTATCGGTGTGGTACTTATCTCTCCAGAAGGTTGCCATACACCTTTCACTGCTAGACTCTACTTCAGCTGCACCAACAACATGGCCGAGTATGAAGCTTGTATCTTTGGTCTCAAGGCTGCTATTGACTTGGGAATCAAATCATTGATTGTATTTAGGGACTCAACTTTGGTTATCAGTCAAATCAAAGGAGAGTGGGATACTAAGCACCCTAACCTCATCCCTTACAAAGAACATGTCCTGACATTGTTATCACATTTCGAGCAGATTACCTTCGAGCACTTCCCGCGAGAAGTGAATCAGCTAGCAGATGCGCTAGCTACAATGTCATCCATGTTTAAACTTAATTGGGATAATGAGGCACCTCAAATCACCATTGAACGAATGGACGAACCTGCACATTGTCACGAGATTAATACCAAAGAAGTAGTGGATCGACCTTGGTTTCATGACATCAAAAGGTATCTCGAAGCATAAGAATATCCTGAAGGAGCTTTAGTCAACGACAAAAAGTTCTTGAGGAGGTTCGCGGCCAAGTTCTTTCTGAGCAATGGTATCCTATACAAGCGCAATCTTGATTGTGTCCTACTCCGTTGTGTGGACAAGGTTGAAGCTGAGCAAATCATGGATGAACTACATAATGGCACCTTTGGCACCCACTCAAGTGGTCATACGATGACTAAGAAGATTCTACAGGCGGGCTACTACTGGTCTACCATGGAAGCTGATTGTCATCAACATTCTCGTACTTTTCACAAATGCCAAATCTATGCGGACAAGTTACATATTCTTCCTGTTCCTCTCAATGTCCTAATAGCTCCTTGGCCATTCGCGATGTGGGGAATCGGCATGATTGGAGAGATCAAGCCTACAACATCCAATGGACACCGTTTCATCCTAGTGGCCATTGATTACTTTACCAAGTGGGTCGAAGCAGCTTCCTTCGCCTCTGTTACAAAGAATGTGGTTGCCCGCTTCATCAAGCAGAACCTCATATGTCGGTATGGTATCCCCGACAGGATCATCACTGACAACGATACAAATTTGAACAACACTATAATCACCGCTCTGTGCGAGCAGTTCAAGATTCAACATCACAATTCATCTCCCTGTCAGCCTAAGATGAACAGTGTTGTCGAAGCTGCGAACAAAAATATCAAGAAGATCATTCAAAAGATGACAGTCACCTACAAGGACTGGCACGAGATGTTACCGTTTGCTTTGCACGGATACCGTACCACGGCGTGTACATCAACTGGGGCAACCCCCTTTTCTTTGGTATACGGCATGGAAGCTGTTTTACCTATCGAGGTTCAGATTCCCTCCTTGAGAATCATGAAGGATGTTGGTTTGAATGAAGACGGTTGGATTCAAACCCGGCTTGATCAACTTAACTTGATTGACGATAAGCGACTTACTGTTGTTTGCCATGGTCAGGCGTATCAAAAACGTATGATCAAGGCCTTCAACAAGAAAGTCAAGAGACAAGTATATCAAGTCGGGGACCTTGTAATCAAGCGGATCATCTTACCGCAAAGTGATCCCAGGGGCAAGTGGACTCCTACTTACGAAGGACCATTTGTGATAAAAACATCTTTTCTGGTGGGGCAATGATTCTGACCACCATGGACGGTGATGATCTGTCGCACCCTGCGAACGCAGACATAGTCAAAAGATACTACGCATAAACGACCTGACAAGTTGAAAACCCGAAAGGGCGACTTGGGCAAAAATGGGCATCCCGGTGAATCGAAAACCCGAAAGGGCGGTTCAGGCAAAAATTAGGGATAAACAAAAAAAATCTGTACACCCGGCAAGTTGAAAACCCGAAAGGGAGACTTGGGCAAAAAAGGGTTTCCCGGTGGATCGAAAACCCGAAAGGGCGATCCAGGCAAAATTTAGGGAATTGAAGCGTATGACTATGTCTCGTCGGATCACTTTAAGGATAATCTCTTCACGGACAAGCTCCAAGCTTCTGATCAATCCAATCGTCTGCGGACGAAGAAACGAATGGACAAGATACTCAGAGTTACGAAGGCTATAGCAGAATGGGAACCCCATGGAATTGTTACACATAGCCATCTTCCTTTGTATAAATTTTTTCTCAATTTTATGACAACATTCTCTTACTAGGATGTCTGTCTCCTTTGTACAAAATACTTACACAAAGTTAATACAAAGATACTTCAAAGTGCATAATTTTGTTTGCTTTCTCTTTCTTTTTACACTTATGTTTTATTTGAAAACGTCCAATGATTTATTAAATGAGCATATGCATTTGAATATAATCACTGCTTACAAATAAAACGAAATAAGAAAGAATAATTACTGACAAATTGAAAATATGGGAAAATGTCTTTGGGCTATTCCAGGAGAGATCTTCAACAGAGCTAAAGCCTTGAAATACATACCCCCAGCAGAGTAAAGTTTCAAAATCCCCATCCGATTTGAGTTTCCAAACTCCCAATCCCCAGCGGAGCCAGAAAATTTTGAACTGCAAACCCTCAGTGAAGATGAAGCTTTCTTCCCTAACGGAGTCCAAAACTTCAACCCTTAAACCCCAGTGGAGACCATCCAGTTTCCTCCTTTGTCCCTGAAGAGTCACTTTAAAACCAGATAATTCCCCAGAGAGTTATTCTTCCCCAGTGAAGTTGCCACAATCAAATCAACACGTCATTAAAGATCCCCAGCAGAAGCCATTCAGTTTTCCTCTGATACCCCCATTAGAACAGAGATTCTCGAGGTCCCTAGTAGATTGGCATACAACCCAAACTCCTGATCTCCCCAGCGGTATAGCTTCTCCTCATAGAGGTTGTCAAAGATTTCGAATCTCCAATAACGGTCATAGATTTATTTTCCCCGACAGCGGTCAAAGATTTTATTATCTCCAGTTATCCAGGATCTATTTTCCTCAGCAAAATAGCTAATCAGCTTACATGCGCACACATTACATTCATATTTCATAGACATTTGATAAAACACATCTTATTGCATCGTACATTTCATGCAACATAACTTTGTGTTTCAGCTAACATTATACCCTTTTCAGGATGAAATTGATAGTTAACTAAGATAGGTATTCAAAGCTCAGAAAATGGCTTAGAGATGCTCCAGACACGGATGCTCTCTTATTTGCTTATTCAAATCAAGGGGAAGATTCCTGTTCCAGTTATGAAGCCTGGGTTCGACCAGATAATACCTTGATTATACTGAAGCCCGGAGATCGACCAAAAAATAGTTAAATCCCCTACAAATCCTTCTGAAGACTGGACGTTGACCAGATAGGAAGCAAAGTATCGTGAAACCTAGATGTTGACCAGATAGAAATACAAGACTGTGAAGCCTGGATGTTGACCAGAATAGCAGTAAGGTATACTGTGAAACTTGGACGTTGACCAAATAACAGTTTACTCGGCCAATTACTTTGAAGCCCGGATTCAACGAATTTTATTAGGCCCCAAAATCAAAAGGGAAACCCGGATGTTGACCGGATAACCATTTGATATCCTTCTGAAGACTGGACGTTGACCAGATAGGAAGAAAAGTATCATGAAGCCTAGATGTTAACCAGATAGCAATACAAGACTGTAAAGCCTAGATGTTGACCAGATAACAGTTCACTGTCACCTCTTCAACAAAAAGATGACTCCCCAGTAGAATAACAAACGACTGAAGTTCTATTTCTACCACAACAGAGACCAGCATTCCCCGGTATAGTACTCCTCAACAACAGGTGTATGGGACCTTGCAAAGGAATCTCTTATGCGATCATTTTTTCTTGGATGGCATCTTTAAGCCCATCTCCGACAAGATTCTATCACATCTCCAAATGGCATCTTTAAGCCCATTCCCTCAGCTATACTCTGACGAGCACAAATTTACGGGCACTCTAGTGTCCAATCCTCTTTTACCTTCGAGTCACGAAAGGCAAACTCGCCAACCTAACTCTTCAGGTTCAAGAAGATTGAACAGGGGCAGCTGTTGTACCCCAAAATTTTCCCTCTCATTTTATCAAGATTTCTCATTACAAGACTCTTTGAACTCAAGACCAGATTAGGGTTTTGCACTGCTCAAGACATCTTCTTGCATTGTTGACCTAAATTAGGGTTTGAGTTTGCACATGGATTTTTTGACTTCCAATGCTCAAAGTGACTTTAATACTTCATGTTGGACTTATAAGATTTCCCCTACCAAGTTTCAAGCTTTGAATCAAATTTTTGTCCAGTCAATTGGACAGTTGCCCTAGAAATCAACTATATTGGGGAAAAAGTCAATTGTGGCCAATTTACAGTCAAAACTCATAATTTTTTATCCACATCAAAATTATAATCTCATATGAACCATTTGATCAAGTTTGGACCACAACTCCTCAAGAAATTTGATCAGATCATCAAAAGGGCAAAATGGTCATTTTTAGGGTTTTGACTGTATAAGGGTAATTTCTTATTTTTTACCTAGCCAATGGAAAATTGGGTTCAATCATGGACTCAAGAACTAAATGGCATCATCTTGACCTATTCACAAGGTTCAAAAGATCTCAAATGCATTGGATTGACAGATGAATTTTTCAGTCAACTGATCAAAATTTAATTGTACACTGAAAAGTCAAACTTTGACTTTTTGGTCAAAATCAAGTGCCAAGGGTCATTTTTCATCAAGATGTGTCAAAACATGAAACTTTTTCATCAAGAAACCCAATTTTGCAAATTAGGGTTTAAGATTGAAAAATTTCATAACTTAGAATTTTTCTAAGTTATGAAATTTTCTTATTTTTTCCCCAAATTTGCCCAACATTTTCACCATGATGAAATTGGATTCAAACAAAATTTCCAACATGAAAGTTGTAGTCCTCCACAAAGTCTACAACTTTTATTCACAAAGTTTTCCCAAAAGAAGCTTGGATCTCAAGTTGTGATTTTTGGAGCAAGGGTCCATGAAACTTTTAACTTAGTGAAATTTTGCCCTAGTTTAGGCAGGATTTTGACCTATCTTCATGACCATTTTTCACATAGTTCCAATTGGAATATCAAAATGCATTTCAAATATGGGTTGTAGATCATGTTACAAGATTTCCAAAATGTCCAAGAACTCTCCAAAATCATTTGTGGTTAGGGAGAATCGAAGGCTTGAAGTTGGCAAAAACTCACTTTTGATCCATGGCATGTTCATATTGATACAAGTTGCAAACTCTAATCAGCCTTGTTTGTACTTGATTACAGGTCCCAAAACCCTTCCATACTCAATAATTAAATGCTAATCCATTGGTATAAGGCTTTGTTTTGGTCATTAGAGGATTATACATTAGATTAATCCAAAAATAATAAAAGGTAACTTTGCCATTTTTGTCAAAATCTTGCTTTATGTCAAATAGAATCCTTGAGCCTTGAATAAGATCTTATGCAGCAAATAAAATTCACAAACTTGGGGCCAAGCTTACACAATGTATGTAGGGTTAGAGCTAGCCTTTACAGGCCTGCTCTTTGTCACTTCTCATTTTGCTTCATAACCAAAAAACTTGTCAAACACAACAGATCTTGCACATCTGTTAGAACCAACCTTTGCAAGCTTTTGAGACAAGTTTCACACATTGTATTGAACCAAAAACACGAGCCTTTGAGTCCTGAAGCCTGCCAAAACAAAAAATCACCTTCCATTGGCAAAACAGGGAACTCCCTGCAGTTTGACTTCCATAGCAAAAAACCCTCGTGCGTTTTGTCTCAAACTTGTTCAAACACATTCCACATAACCTATCCAAGCTATCCCAACCCTTAAACACTGACTGTAACTCTATTTGCAAGGTTTTCCATTTTTGATTTTAGCTTGTGCAGGTTGAGTTCTACAGGCTTGTTCAAGCACATTCAAGGCAAACTAGGAATTGGGGAAGGTCAGAGGAAGTTCAAGCAAGCTCCCAAACATCTCAGGCCTCACTGAAAAGCTCCACATTGCCATACACGAAATCAACTAAAACAGGTTTTTGTCAACTTCCTATCTCTCTATTTAGGAATCATTAGGCTTAGGTTTGTAAATAAAAAATGTAGTATTCATAGCCATGAAGTTGTACATATGCTCAGTTTTCATTTAAGTTAAGCGTGTTAAGAGAAGTTGATCCATGAACTTTCTGAAAAAATTAGGTTAGAATTTAGGGCCAGAGAAATTCTCTCTGGTCTTTGAGAGTTAGAATGAGTTCTTTACATGGTTGGATTCGTCTTGAAAAATGCTACAACTTTGATGTTATGGGTTTTTGCATTAAAGCACGTATGCAGGTTGTTCATGTTTGAAGTCAAGCGCACGCATTTTTTGAACCAAGGTTGAAGACGAAGCTTGAAGTTGGGCTGGGCTTTTGATTCTTGTTTTTGACACCCCCCTCATTACTGACTGCACCCCCCTGGCCCATTCCTTCATATTTTTATATCTTTTGTATTTATTTTCATTTCTGATTTTATTTTACATTTTCTAAACATAAAAAATGCCAAAAATATTTTTATAAATTTTCACATTTTATTTTAGTATTTTTATTTTATTTTTTAACATGAAAATAATTATTAACTAATACATACTTTTATTTTATTTAATGAAAACTTGAAAATAAAACATAAAATTATTGTACCTTTATTTTTTATCATTTATACTTAAATAATATTTCTAAATACTTTTTATTTTTGTATATACATTATTTTATTTTATTATAAATAAATAATATATTTAATATATTTTCATTTTCTTAAAAGAAAACTAGGGTTTCCACCCTTATTAAAAATAATTTTTTTAATATATTTTCATTTTGTGACATTTGTATATATTTCATTCATTTTTATTTTTTATAATCAATATATATATATATATATATATATATATATATATATATATATATATATATATATATATATATATATATATATATATATATATATATATATATATACATACTTTCTTAAAAGAAAATTAGGGTTTTACCCTTAATAAATAAAATATAATAATCTTTTATTTCTTTTTATATATACATTAAATATTTTTTACATACCTAAAAAATAAACAAAAACATTTTGTGCATATTCATAATATTTTGCATACTTATATTTAAATTGTTTAATTATTGCCAATTTATTTATTTGTACCATTTATTCAATTTGGATGTAATAGTAAATATTAGGGTTTTAATTTCTTGCAAATATTCCCCATTCAAACTTGTATCCCCCTTCCCATATCAAATGTTGTAATAGTGTAGATTTATTTTACGCATTTATGCTTTCAAATATGCCATGCTAGAGATTAGGGTTTGTATGCAAAAATCCAAAATCAAAACAAGTAGCTTGACTAATATAAAGACAAAAAGCATGTAAATTGACAACACAATACACACATACACCCCTAGGGTTTCATCCACTTGTTGCCTTAAAAATGGAAATGTTATGCATGTTGAGTATCTTGGCAAAACCAAAACAAAACAAAAGATCATAGTCCCTCGATGACACTATCTTGGTTGCCTATACAAAATGATCTAGTCCCTCAAAAATTGCTAAAGATACTTAGCACAATTGCTATCATGGTCAAATATGATGACCCGCGCCTGTCCCATTTAACATCCTAATACAAGGTTGTTTACCAAATGCAATGGTAAAACAACACTGTCAAAGGGTTAAAAATGTGTAGGAAAGATCTTTGAGTAAAATAGGGTAGACAACTCTTAGTTACTTGATCAAACCTTGCAAACATCCTTGCTATTTTCAAACACACCTCATAACACAATTTCAAAACATTTCCCAAAAACAAACTTTCAAACATTGAAATATCTTTTCAAAAGACAAACACCTTTGTATACATTCAAACAAGAATCATTACAATGGTCGCCACAACGATGACCTCTTTTCAAAACATTTTCAAAACCACACACACAAAGCACCATTTCAAACAATTGAAAAGCAAAAGCAAGTGATCTAAACAAGTAACTAAGAGCCCATGGATAACCATGGATGAAAAGGGTGATTACACCTTCCCTTTTCATAATCTACCCCCCGAACCCAAGAAAAAATCTCAAAGATCTTTCCTGTGCTTTTTGACCTTTCCTTTGGATAAAATAAAAATTCGGTGGCAACTCTTTCTAAATCGAAACATTTGCGAACACAAACGCAAAACCTCAAGTCAGTTCTCCCACCGTATCACACATACTGAGGTGTTTTAGAATGAAATTAAATCTATCTTCAGCAAGGGGTTTTGTGAAAACATTAGCCCATTAATGGTCTATGTCTATAAATTTTAAACAAAGAATTCCCTTCTAAGTATAGTCCTTAATGAAATGATGTTTAATTTCTATATGTTTAACCCTAGGATGTAAAATAGGATTTTTAGAAAGGCAGATAGAAGAAGTATTATCACAGAAGATATGAATGTTACTCTCATAAATATGAAAATCTTCAAGATTACTATTCATCTAGAGCATCTGAGTATTGCATCCAGCTGCAACTATATATTCAACTTCAGCAGTTGATATTGCAATAATGGATTGTCTTTTGCTGGAACATGAGATTAAGTTATCTCCCAGAAACTAGAAGCTTCCAGAAGTACTTTTTCTTTCTATTCTATCTCCAGTAAAGTCATCATCGCAGTACCCTACTAATTTATGTTCTCTGTATTTTCTATAACAAAGACCAAGATTAGTAGTACCTTTCAGATACTTAAAAATTCTCTTAACTGCTATTAAGTGAGATTCTCTAGGATCTGATTGGAATCCGACATAATGACAAACACAATATAGAATATCAGTACTTGAAGCTGTTAAATATAGGAGAGAACCAATCTCACCTCTGTAGAGCTTGTGTTCTACTTTCTTACTTACCTCTTCCTTTTCTAGAATGCATAGGAGTTTTGGATGGCTTACTTTCTGACATATCAAATTTCTTCAGAAGTTGTTTAACATATTTTCTTTGATGTATGTAGGTTCCTTCTGGAGTTTGATTGACTTGAATTCCCATAAAGAACTTGAGTTCACCCATCAAGTTCATTTCAAATTCTGCCTACATAGTCTTAGAAAATTCTTTGCCCAAGGAGGCTTTAGTAGATCCAACAATTTTATTATCTATGTATATTTGACAAATCATAATGTTATTTTAAATGATTTATAGAATATAGTTGTGTCCACCTTCCCTCTGGTAAAATCTTTTACTAAGATAAAGTTACTTAGTCTTTCATACCAAACATTGGGATCTTGTCTTAGACCATATAATGATTTCTTAAGTTTATAAACATATTCTGGATATTTTATATTTTCAAAACCAGGGGTTGATGCACATAAACTTCTTCATCAATGTAACCATTTAAAAAGGCACTTTTGACATCCATCTGATAAAGAGTGATGCCATTATTTACAACAAATGAAATTAAAAGTCTGATAGATTCTAACTTGGAGACTGGAGCAAAGATTTGTGTATAGTTTATCCCTTCTTGCTGACTATAACCTTGTGCAACCATTCGTGCTTTGTGTCTGACAACTTCTCTTTGTTCACTTAGCCTATTTTTGAAGACCCATTTAGTTCCAATGATGTTGAAGCCTTTTGGTTTAGGAACTAGATCTCATACATCATTTCCGGTAAATTGATTTAGTTCTTCTTGTATTGCAAGTTTCCAATCATTGTCTAGGAGTGCTTCGTCTATGGAAGTAGATTCAATCAGAGACACTAATCCCATGAGAGACTCTTCAATATTTATGAATATAAATCTTGTTCTGATTGGATCATCTTTCTTTCCCAGAATCATGTTTTCAGGATGCGCTAAGCTGCTTCTGGATGGATTCTTCAGAAGTTACTGTAATATTTGTGATGTCTTCTTCTGTATTTCGCTGAAGTTCTGAACTTTTATTTTCTGAAGATATATCTTAAGTACCTCTAATTTGAAGTTATATATCTGTAAAAGATTCACCCTGCTTTTACTTTTGAGAGCCAAGCTTATCATCAAATCTGACACTAATAGATTCTTCCATAATTCGAGTTTCTGTGTTATATACTTTATAACCTTTTGAACATTCAAAGTATCCTAACATGAAACACTTTTGTGCCTTAAAATCAAACTTGTTCAGTTGATCTTTGGTGTTCAATATAAAACAAGTACATCCAAATGATAGAAATAAGAAATGTTGGGCTTTCTATTCTTACATAGTTCATATGGAGTCTTTTACATAATAGGTCTTATTGAGATTCTATTCTAAATATAACACGCTGTGTTAACTTCTTCTGCCTAGAAGTGTTTCGTAGTGTTAGTCTCATTGATCATGGTTCTGGCCATTTATTGTAAAGTTCTATTCTTTCATTCTACAAATTTGTTTTGTTGTGGAGTTCTAGGACAAGAGAAATCATGAGAAATGCCATTTTCATTAAAAAAACTTTTCAAAACTTTTGTTTTCGAATTCCCCACCATGATCACTTTTGACTTTTACAATTCTAAACTCTTTTTCATTTTGAACTTGGTTACATAAATTAGAGAACACAGAGTGTGACTCGTCCTTGTGTATTAAGAAATTTACCCATGTCCATCTGTTGTACTCATCTACGATTACTAATCAACACTTCATACCGCTTATGGATTCATTTTTCACTGGTCCAAACAGATCTATATGTATAAGTTCTAATGGTCTAGAGGTAGACACACCATTTTTAGATTTGAAAGAGGGTTTTGAAAATTTACCTTTTTGACATGCTTCACACAGAGCATCTGAGTTAAACTTCAAGTTAGGAAGTCCTCTGACTAGATTAAGTTTGTTAATCTGAGATATTCTTCTCATACTAACATGCCCCAATCTTTTGTGCCATACCCATTGCTCATCATTAACAGACATACGACATTTTACATTCTGAATTTTTAGTTCATAAAGTTTTATTTTATAAATGTTGTTCTTTCTCTTACCATTAAAGAGGATTGTTCCATCTTTCTGACTAACTGCTTTACATGACTTTTGACTAAAGGTTATATCATAACCGTTATCACTTAATTGACTTATGGATAACATGTTATGCATTAATCCATCTACTTACAGAACATTAGTTATAGAGGGAAGTGTGCCGTTACCACTGGTTCCAGAGTCAATAATCTTTCCTTTCTAATTTCCTCTGAAACCTACGTATCCTCCAGATTTAAGTTCTAGGATTTGGAACATATTCTTTTTTCTCTTCATGTGTCGAGAGCATCCAGAATCCAGGTACCAAGACTGGTGTTTCAACTTTTCTGTTATAGACATCTGCAACATAGATGATTTTATCCTTAGGTACCCATATCTTTTAGGGTCATTGTTTATTATAGTTTCCAAAATTCTGATTGAATTTTGGTTTCACAAGAGAATTCACAGAGTAACATTCACTAGTATATTTTATATCATGTGTGTGTCCATATGTGAAGTGTGAGTTTAAAGTTGTGTGTTTTATGACCATATCATCAACTTGCTTTGGTTGATATGGTTCTTCTCCTTTTGGTTTCACATATACTACACCTTTTTTGCCATTTCTACTAACTCCATAGATCATTGAAGCCACCTTGCTTCTATCTATGTTTTTAACTAGAAATTTTTGAAAATTATAATCATATTCTTTTATGATGCTATCAGAACTAGTTGAAACTTCTGAGACATATTTTTTTATGAGCTTTTTGTAAGTCGTTTTTAATAACAAAATTTTCATTTTTAAGTTTAGAGATGGTTTCTTTTAGCTAAGAATTTTCTGCTTTTAGTTTCCTAGTTTCTTCATAGTCAGTTACTAGACCATATTTCAGGTTCCTGTATTTGAATTGAAGTTGCTAATATTTTTAAAGAATTTTTTACATACTATCTTCTAATAAAGATCTAGAAAAGTTAGAGAATACCTCTTCTACTTCCGAGTCTGATTCTGATTCAGATGAATTAGTGTCATCTGATATGTTAGCCATTAAAGCTATATTGGCACGTTCATCTTCTGATGCTGATTCTGCTTCAGAAGATTCTGAGTCATCTCAAGTATCCATGATACTTTTCCTCTTCTCTTTGTTAAGTCTCTTCTTTGGCTTTTCATTCTGAAGTTTAGGACAATCGCTTTTGTAGTGACCAGGTTCCTTGCATTCATAACAAATAACATCTTTGTTTCTTGACTTTTTGTATCCATAAGATGATTCAGAATAATCACTTGATCTCCTAGGATTTCTAAGTTTCTTTTGTCTGTGCTTCCATAGTTGTTGGACCCTTCTGGAGAGAAGAGATAGTTCGTATTACTCTGACGAGGATCCTCTATAGCTTTCTTCTTCTTCCTGAAAGGCTTTAGTTTCATATTTTTATTAGATTTAAGAGTGAGAGAATTACCTTTCTTCTGGGGCTCATCTTCTTCTAGTTCTATCTTGTGACTTCTCAAGGAGCTGATAAGTTCTTCAAGAGATATATTGTCAAATCTTTGGCAAGCTTTAAAGATGTGATAATGGGTCCCCATTTCTTTGGTAAGCTTATGATGATTTTCTTTACATGATACGCTATTGAGTACCCTTTGTCCAAAACATTCAACCCAACAACCAAAATTTAAAACTTTGAGAACATTGTCTCAACTGTTTCATCTTCTTCAATCTTGAAACCTTCGTACTTCTGGATTAGTGCAAGAGCTTTGGTCTCTTTGACTTGTGTGTTTCTTTCAAGCGTCGGTATCAGAGAGTCAAACATGTTTTAGCTGAATCTATTTTTGTGATCTTATCATACTTGGTGTATAAATGGCACTCAAGAGAATCGGTTTGGCCTTGTGATGATTTTTTAACTCTTTCTTTTTTTTATCTATCATTTTCTTTCTATCAATCTTCTGATCATTTTCATTACTAGGATGAATGTAGCCATCAGTCACCATATCCCAGAGATCAGCGTCATGAGCTAGAAATAAACTTGTATTTCCAATAATCGAAATTCTCACCTATTGTACCCTAATTTTTGCCCCTAAGATTCCTCTATCATATCATATCAACTCGATCATAACAAGATCACATTCGGGTTGGTTCTTCCTCTTTTTCTATCTCCTATCTTTAAGTTTGCTCTTGAGGAATCTCCAAGCACCTTGGTTGTGTATTTTGTATATGTGTTGTTGACTAACTTCTAATCAAAATACAAAAAAATATTTGTCTTTGTCTTTGTATATTTTTGTTTTGTAGGTACCAAGTCGAAGCATCTGACAAATAAGGATTTCTGGTATTATTTTCCTAAAATCTCTATTTGCAAAGAAAAAGAATTAAAAAATTTCATTTTTTTCACTGATGCAATCGATTTCTCTTAAAGTGCAATCGATTGCACATAGTTTATTTTACGCCATTTTTGAATAAAATACACTGTGCAATCGATTTGCACTGTAGTGCAATCGATTGCACAACGTGAAAATTAAAAAAAAAATCAGCATTTTAAACTTGTCAAATTTTGGCTCCAATTTTCCTTCACTTTTGAAAGATGTATCATTAATTCAAATTTTAGTGCCAATCTTTCATTTTTAAAAAAGAATTATCATTAATTCAAATTTTGGCTCTAATATTTGAAAGAATTATCATTAATTCAAATTTTGGCTCTAATTTTTGAAAGAGTTATCATTAATTCAAATTTTGGCTCCAAGAATCAATTACCAAATTACCACTAATCCCAATCCTAAACTCTATAAATAGAGCCCTCATTTCATTCAAATTTCAAGCTTTTGATAGCCAAATCCACCTTGCTAAAAAATCTCTCAATTCTCTCCATCTACCAAATTCACTCAAAGCTCCATTTTCAAAAAGTTAGTAAGCTTTGCATTGAAGCTTACTAATCTTTGAGCTAAACCTTCATCCAAACACTTTTTCTCCATCAATACTCTACATCCAAGCTTGGTCAATTGATTCTTGTGGTTGAATTGAAGCAAATTCTTGAAGTTGTTTTGATAATTCTCTATATCTACCTTTGGTAAGTTGGATAATTCATCTTTCACAATGTGATCTCTTGGTGATCTTTGGGATTGATTCTTTGAGCATTATTTTGTGATTTCAATGGTGTTATTTTCTCATAATTTGATGGAATTTTCGTGCTCAAGTAGATCCATGATCATAAGGTGTTTGATGGAAAGTTTGAACAAGAAATTGGCCTTTAAAAATGTTGTTTTTGCTACTGTAACAGTGTGCAATCGATTGCAGTAACTGTGCAATCGATTGCACAGAAGCAATTTTGCACAATTTTTAGAAAACTGTACTGTGTAAATCGATTTACACAATAGTGCAATCAATTTACACAGGGACAGAATGCACTTTTTTGCCTTGTTTTGGGGCAGCTTTGGTCCAAAATGCTTTTTCTACTCACTCCTTTTTGATTGTTGGTTTGGATTGCAATTTTAAATGTCCAATTTGTCTTTAAACTCAATGGACTTTGTGATGTAGATGAAGTTGGATAAATGTTCATCAATTCAAATCTACCTAAGAGTGAATTATTTAATTCATTTTTGGTGCTTTGGATTAATGATATGTTTAGTGCTTTAATCCATCTAGAGGAGTGGTTGAATTTAAAGATGAAAGGATTTTGAAATGGTGATCCAAATTAGCTTATCATTCCCCTCCCTCTTCATCTTATCCCTTTCTTTTTTTAATTGTGCTACATGTTAAGGGATGGTTATCTCTATATCATTTATCCAAACATGAAGTACATAGATTGCTATTGACCGGCCTCAAAATAGGTGTGACTTCTACATAAGTCCACTTACGATTGCTTAACATAGCGCTAAATTTTGTCCCGATTCAAATAAATGATCATTCGTGGCCCAAACTTATGATTGCAAGCCCAAGTATGTTAATTTTATCTCTTTGATCCAATAACCTTGAGATTCATTGTGTGGGGGCTTTGGTTCTACCAATCCTCTAATGGATCTACAACACCTTTGGTCAACGCGGATCACTTAAACATTGTTGATCATTAAATGTTGCCTTGTGAGAATTCCAAAATGGATGATATACTTGACAAAAAGCAAATGCAACTTGTTGTGTGGAGGCTTTGGTTCTACCAATCCTCTAATGAGTTCCAAATGCAAGTTTCAAGATGGTCATCCAACTAACCACTAATTAGTAACAGTTAACTTTACTTTACGCTTTTATTTTCATGCTTTATGTACCATTTACTTTTAGCATTTTACATTTCATGCTATTTTCATCTTTGCTCACTTGAGCATTTACTTTTATGTCATTTTTATTTTGCTCACTTGAGCTTTTCTTTCTTTTTAAAGACACCTAATAATCAACATGAACCATAAAAATCATTAATGATACTTGGACTACATGGTTACTATCCTTTGCATTATGGAGTGATGGACTTCTTGGACTTAGGATTAAAGACCTTGGCCTATCTTGGAGACTTTGTGACTTTATTTGATATTTTGTCTGGAGTTATTGAGGTTTACCTCAAGACATTGGGTTGTTTGTTTGTTTTGTGTGCAGGTTATTAAGATTACGATCTTTGTTTGTAATCTGGAATTCACCCGTATACAGCCGTTACTCTGCCCAATTTTTGCGAAGACTTAAAACACTTGAAGTTTGGTTCTCTCAAGAGGTCTAGTATCTTTGCTTGCTTGGTTTCAATCCGAAGAATGAGAATTCTATATTGACTCATAATGTCAAGTATTGGCTTCTTGTTGGTTAGATGGTTCTTATCCCTAGCTTTTACCTTAAGCTTTAGGATAGCCTCTTCTTCTCCTCTCATCTTCTTTAATTTCAAAAATCTTCTCCCTCCTTTAAAAAAAACTCTTCTTGTTTTGAAACTTGAAACATTTTCATAATAAACTTGGACTTAGGTCCATGCATCTTCGAAACATTTTCATAAATAAATTTCAATCAATTTAATAATACCTTGACCTTTTTTTGTGAGAAGACTAAAAGTCAATCAATCTCATTTCAAACCATTTTTGCCACTTTGGCTTTTATCTTTAAACTTTTCTCAAAAGATTAGATTCTTGTCAATCCTTGTAGTGATGCAAACAACTATACTTCTACAATATGTAGTGAAGTGAGATGTTTTCCACTTGGGTGTTGAGTGAGGCATTGTTGATTTTAAAATCCAAGCTATATCCTCCACTTTGAGATGATGCAAATTCTCCTTTCTCATGATTGTGGGTAGTAAGTATGTTTTTTCACACGGACAATTGTGATGATGTCTTATCTCATAAAATCAACCAACACACTTGTGTTTCAAATTTTTTAAAGAGGAACTACGTGTACCCTGATCCCCTATTGCATGAAAGGTGGTACATAGGCACTAAAGGTTCGCAACCGCGGCGGGTGCAAAAATCATTAAAGTATTTCTTTTCTCACCTCCACCATCCATTTTATATACAACACATTTTTATAGCCAAAATATACAGATTTTTCAAAGAGGTTCTTGCGGAGTATCGTAGATGTTTAGGGTGCTAATACCTTCCCTTTGCATAACCAACCCGCTTACCTTGAATCTTTCCCCCTCTTTTTGGGTTATTCGCTCTTTTCCCATTCGTTTGGAAACAATAAAGCGCGGTGGCGATTTTTATTTTGATTTGTATAAAGTCTAGTCAATCCAATGGCTTAGTCTTGCACATTTCTACCGCCACAGAAAAATGGTGACTTCACTGGGGAAAGATTGACCTCTTGCTGGTCCATCCCTAAGTGGGTTAAACCTATCTTTGTTTATATTTGTATATGTGCTATTGTTGTTTATATGTTATATTTTATATATATGTTTGTCTGGATTTTCCTGGTTTACAGGGTGCTTGGTGATTACTCATAAGTCCTATACCCGGACTTGGGCAAACTTTAAGATAGGACGGGCGATATAGTCATGTTAACTTTGAGGGAGTAATCCCAAAAAAGGAGGCATGAGATCCCCCACTCAGTGGAGGCCCCTTTGACTGTAGTTTCGTTTACCGAGTAATCGGGAAGACGTACTGCTTTCGACCTGGGAGCCTGCCGAAGCTGAGGACCGTAGATTACCTAACCCCTCTTAGCCTTTTAGGTGTAGTGCGGAAGCTATAACAGAGTAATCCGGAAGTAGTTGTCACGTGATACTACACTCGGACGAGTCTTTCTTGAGAATATTACTAATTACCGAGTTAATCGGGAAGTTGGTAATATCCGAAGGAAGTATGTAGACTCTGAGAACCTCTAGAACCTTGTTCGACAGGTGATAACTTTTTAGACCAATACCTTATGGGTAGTACCTTCGAACTCATGCTCGTGACATTGAACCTATGAACCCTATATGTGTGATCTTGTGTGTGATTGTTGCATCATGCATCCATGCACTCATAAGCATCTTTTGAAAAAACAATATTTCAAGGGATTTAAAGGTTGACTATTTGTAAATATGTCAGGTACTTTTAAACCATGGATTCTGGAAAGAGAAAGACTGGGAAATACAGTTTGAAGGATCCTAAGATAGATGAGTTGATCAGTCTAATTCCCGAGATCGAGTGTTCTGCAGACTTTCGGAAGAAGTATGGGTCCATTATTCCTCTCATGAAGATGAAGATGAAGGAGGGTTTTCTCTCAACTTTGGTTCAGTTCTATGATCCGGTGTATCACTGCTTTACTTTTCCCAATTATCAGTTGATGCCAACACTGGAAGAGTATTCCTATCTATTGGATTTACCTGTTACCGATCGCGTTCCTTTTACTGGTTTGGAGGGTGAGCCAAAACCACATGAGATTGCTGCTTTGATTCATCTGGGGAAGTCTGAGGTGGAAGCTCATATGACTACCAAAGGAGGGATTAGAGGATTACCAGCTCAGTTCTTATTGGAGAAAGCTCGTTACTTTGCCAGGATGAAGAGTACGGTTGCTTTTGAGGCCATCTTTACTTTACTCGCCTATGGATTATTCTTATTTCCTAATGTGGACAAGTTTGTCGACATTAACGCTATCAAGATTTTCATGATTGGAAACCCGGTTCCTACACTGTTGGGTGATGCTTATTACTCTGTTCATCTTCGGAATTCTTATCATGGGGGAATGATTATCTGTTGCATGCCTTTGTTGTATCGGTGGTTTACCTCTCGTATGCCTCAGTCTAACGCTTTTTGGGATGTCAAGAAGGAACCCCGTTGGGCTCCTAAGATCATGGCACTTACTCACTCGGATATTGATTGGTATCATCGAGCTTACCAGGATGCGGAGATTATTGACAGTTGTGGTAGTTTCCCCAATGTGCCTATTCTTGGTACAAAGGGAGGCATTAACTATAACCTTGTTCTTGCACGGCGACAGCTTGGTTATCCGATGAGGGATAAACCGAACAATATTCATCTGAGTAGTTTCTTTCTGAAGGAAGGAGAAGACCACATGGAAGCTAGGGAGCAGATTGTGAAGGCCTGGCGTCACATTCATAAGAAGGGTAGGAAGGATTTGGGACCTAGGGGTGTTGTTTCTTTAGAGCCATATCTTCAGTGGGTCCGATCGAGAGCCATTCAGTTGAGGATGCCGTATACTCGGGAGACACCCATGCCTGATTTGTTTGTGAAGACCACTCCTCCCTTATTAGATGATCTAGAAGAGCTGCAACTTGCTTTGGCTAGGATGCAACAGGAAAGGGATGCTTGGAAGAACAAGTTCCAGACTTTAGAGAGTTCCTACAGTGCAGACCTGAAGGAGAGAGATGATTTGATCGAGATCCTTGAGAGTCGAGCAGTAGAGTCTATGGAGAGGCAAGGAGATTTATTTTCTCATAAGCCTCAAACAGGTGCTGTTTGTTCACTTCCTGATTCAGATGATTGGAAGGAGGTTGCCATCAGACATGTGGAAGAAAACCAGAGGTTGTGAGCTCAGATTGCCAGGCTCACAAGGAAGCGCATTCGTACAGATTGATCTCTATCAGATCCTTTTCTTAGGATTTTAGATTGTATTTTCATCTTGTACTTGGGATCATTGAAACTTATAACCCATTTCGAAGTTATTATAATAAAAGTTTTCAGTATTTCAAATGCATTGTTATTTTGATGTTTGCAATATGTCTGTAAATCTTAAATCCCTTGAAATATTAAATGATAAAATAATGATAATCATATACATTGCATATCATGCATCATATTGCACATGTTTTTTCATTTGTTATGCATATCCAAGTGCCTTACCCAGCTTCTTTACTTCATCCAGCAAGCTGACTCATCACTACAACACTCGGGCTAATTTCAAAAAGAAGATGGACAACTTAGAACAGGAGAATCGCGAGCTGCGCGAAGAAGTTTCTTCTTTGAAGGCTGGCTTGGCCAACTTGACTACTCTGATGGAAGCTCTGGTGGTTGCTCAGAATCAGCCACCGAGTGTTCAACCTCAACCAACAAGGGCAAGTACTGAAGTTCTGACTGTTCCTGTATCCACTACTCCGGCTGTTGTTCAAAACCGTATGCCTCAGGGTTATCTGTGGGGAATGCCAGAGAATTTTGCACCTGAAGGTTTCAATCTGGGTCCTCAAGATGCTCCAGTGGTTCCAAATGTTGTTACTCCTGCACCTCCTATGGTGCATACTGTTCCTGCTGCACCTCCTTCGGTGAATTTGGTTCCGTTTGTTAATGAAGATGTGTGTCGTCTTTCCCTCCGCCGAGTGAAGACTTGGGTCTTTATGACAGAATGGATGATTTCCAAGAGCAGTTTGATAGAATGCAAAGAGAGATGAAGGCTCTTAGGGGAAAAGAGTTGTTCGGGAAGAATGTGAATAAGCTGTGTTTGGTCCCGAATGTTAAAGTGCCTGCTAAGTTCAAGGTCCCGGAATTTGAGAAGTACAAGGGCAACACTTGCCCTCGTGCTCATTTGGTGATGTATGTGAGAAGGATGTCTACCCATACTGATGATCAGCGTCTGCTGATTCATTTTTTCCAGGATAGTCTGACCGGTGCTGCGTTGAAATGGTACATGAGTTTAGACAGCGTCAACATCCATACTTTTAATGATTTGGGAGAAGCATTCATTAAACAATACAAGTACAATGTGGACATGGCACCTGACTGTGACCAGCTTAGGGCCATGGTTCAGAAAGACAGAGAATCATTCAAAGAGTATGCACAGAGATGGCGCGAAGTGGCTGCACAAGTGATTTCGCCCATGGAAGAGAAAGAAATGACCAAGATTTTTCTAAAGACGCTAGGAGCTTTCTACTACGAAAGAATGGTAGCAAGTTCCCCAAGTGATTTTACAGAGATGGTAGGAATGGGTGTCCGCCTAGAAGAGGCAGTAAGAGAAGGCCGTTTGAGAAAGGGTGAAGGATCTAGAGGTGTGAAGAAGCCATCTTACGGGTTTACAAAGAAGAAAGAGGGGGATACAAATGTTGTTATGCAAGAGAGAAAGGTAAACGCTCCTAGAAGGAATTATAAGCGTCATCAGCAAGTCGCCTCAGTTACTCCTGTTATGAATGCCGCTCCAACTACCGTTGCTTATCAGAGACCATCCCAGTAGGGGAATCAAGGGTATAATCAGAGAAGGTAGAACTATGATCCTATTCCCATGAGCTATGCAGAGCTATTACCAGCATTGGTTCCGAAGAAGTTGGTCCAGACACAACCACCTCCCACTGTACCATCACCAATGTCGTGGTATTACAAAGCAGACCAGACGTGTGCCTTTCATCAGGGAGCACCAGGGCATAGTGTTGAGAATTGTTATCCTTTGAGGAATGAAGTGCAAAGGTTATTGAAGTCTGGAATTTTATCTTTCAAAGACGTGGGACCTAATGTGAAAGACAATCCTCTACCCAAGCACGGGGGAGTGAATGCTGTGAATATGGTGGCCGGTTGTCCAGGCGACTTTCGAATTTTTGACATTAATCTGGTTAGAGGGGATTTGGTGAAGATTCACGCAGATCTCTATAAATTCAGTTATTATACGCATGACCATACCAGTTGTGTTGTTTGCAGTACAGATATACAGGGTTGCGAGAAGATAAATGCTGATTTGCAGGAGATGATGGATGAAGGTTTAATCTATATAATCAGGCCTAGGGCGGAATATGAAGAGGAAGTGAATATGGTTTCTGGATGTCTGGGTGAATTCAGAATTTTTGATGTGGATCATTTGAATGAGGATCTAGTGCAGTTACATGCTACCTTCTGCCATACTGCTGGTCAGGTGGAACACCAATATGGATCTTGCATAATTTGTTGTCGAAATCCCCGAGGATGTTTTGTTGTGAGGGAAGGTGTTCAGTTGCTGTTAGACAATGGAACCATCAAGATCACAGGTCCGAGAGATGATTATCATGAGGTTGATATGGTTGAAGTCTGTTTGATGGAAGAGTCAGAGGAAGAGTATGCCTCCGCAGATGAGTATTTCTCTTCAGACGAAGATTTTTTTGCCGGAAATGAATTTTTGATGGCTGATTGTGTTGAGGAAGGGGTGAATGTCATTGTACCTTGTTTTGGTGCACCCACTCATCTTTAGGTGGAGTACCATAGCAAACCAGTTGTTGCCCCATTGGTAATTAGTCTGCCAGGTCCTGTTCCCTATGAATCAGATAAGGTTGTGCCTTACAAATACAACGCTACGATCATAGAAGATGGGGTGGAGATTCCCATCCAGCCGATGCCAGATGTTGGAAATATAGCTGATAATAGCAGAGTGACCCGTAGTGGTCGTGTATTTGCGCCAGTCATTCAAAGAGATGTTGTTGCTGGAAAGAAGATTGCTGAGAATGATGAACCTAAGAAGCCTGCAGGAGGGACTAGTGGAGCTACATTAGAGAAAGAAGTGGATGATATCTTGAAGATAATTAAGATGAGCGATTACGAAATTGTAGATCAGCTATTGCAGACTCCTCCAAAGATATTTATTCTAGCCTTATTGATGAATTCCTCTGCTCATAGAGAATCGCTGATGAGAGTACTAGACCAAGCTTTTGTAGAGAATGACATGCCATTAGATCAATTCAGCAGCGTAATTGGAAACATTACGTCATGTAACAATTTGAGCTTCTGTGATGATGAGTTACCAGATGAAGGGAGGAATCACAACCTGGCCCTCCACATATCCATGAACTGTAAGAATGATTCGTTGTCCAATGTGCTAATTGATAACGGATCCGCGATGAATGACATACCGAGAAGTACCCTCTTGAAGTTAAAGTATCAAGGAACATCTATGCGCCCGAGTGGCATCATTGTGAAGGCTTTTGATGGGTCAAGGAAATCTGCCATCGGTGAAGTGGACCTGCCCATCCTTATAGGACCACATTTGTTCTTGATAACCTTCCAGGTTATGGATATTATTCCCGCATATAGTTGTTTTCTTGGACGACCATGGATACACGAAGCAGGGGTTGTCACTTCAACTCTGCATTAGAAGCTAAAATTTGTGCGTGAAGGGAAGGTAGTGATCATAAATGGGGAGCAGGCGTTGCTGATATCCCATCTATCCTCTTTCAGTATTGTACAAGCGGATGAGGCTGCTATTGGAACCCAATTCCAAGCCCTATCCATTGACAACATAAGGAGGAATGAGAATTCTGTAGTTTCCCTGAAGGACGCGCAGCAGGTTGTGCGCAATGGTCATAATGCAGTTTGGGGACGACTGGTGGATCCACCCGTGAACAAGAACAAAAATGGTTTGGGTTTTTCTTCGAAGAATGGCAAAGGCGAAAGTTTGAAGTCAAAGTCTCCTGTGAACAGTTATCATGATGTTTTCCGCAGCGGAGGCTACCTCCATCCAATTGGTTCTGGAATCAATGTTGTTGAAGAAGATGAAGCAGAGCAGGAAGTATCGAATTTTGTGACGCATGTCGAGTTCAGAACTGGGTCACCATTGATGTTCCTTCTTGCATACATATTTCAAAGTAATTTGTTTTGTTAATCTATTTCTTTCTTTGAAAAGCTTTCACTCTGCCCAAGGTGAAAGTATTGTATGGGCTTATCCGTTTGCTTTGATTTTTAAGATTTAATAAAAGTTGTCTTTGCTTCCAAAAATATGTCTTTATTTTCTGATTTTTCTTGGGAAATGGTAATCAAATAAAAAACCCTTTCAAAATAAATGATAACTGAAAATTAATCTGCATGATCAATTGTTATATGTGTCAGTTTCTAAAAGCAATCATAAATCATATGTGCAGATTAATTAAAAAAACTGTTGAATACAATGACCCTGCACCCTCTCCCAACTTTGAATATCCTGTGTTTGGGGCTGAAGAAGAAGATTATGATGAGATTCCAGAAGAGGTCTCACGGTTGCTTGAGCACGAGGATAATACCATTCAGCCATATAAGGAGCCTTTGGAAGTGATTAATTTGGGTTCAGAAGAAGATCCGAAAGAGATTAAGATTGGAGCATCGTTGCATCTTGATGTGAAGAGCGGGTTGATTGAGCTGTTGAAAGAGTATGTGGATATTTTTGCTTGGCCTTATCAAGACATGCCTGGTCTAGATACAGACATTGTTGAGCATCATTTGCCATTGAAGCCAGAGTGTCCGCCAGTTAAACAAAAGTTGAGAAGAACCCACCCAGATATGGCAGTAAAGATCAAAGAGGAGGTCCTAAGGCAGATTAATGCTGGTTTTCCTTTGACGTCGGTGTATCCTCAATGGATTGCCAATATTGTCCCAGTACCGAAAAAAGACGGAAAAGTCCGCATGTGCGTAGATTACAGAGATCTAAATAAAGCTAGTCCAAAAGATAATTTTCCATTGCCTCACATTGATATGTTAGTGGATAGCACAACAAAATTCAAAGTATTCTCGTTCATGGACGGATTTTCCGGGTATAATCAAATAAGAATGGCTCCAGAGGACATGGAAAAAACAATGTTTATCACACCCTGGGGAACATTCTGTTACAGAGTGATGCCCTTCGGGTTGAAGAACGCTGGTGCAACATACCAGAGGGCTATGAAAACCCTATTCCATGATCTGATGCACAAGGAAATTGAAGTATATGTTGATGATATGATTTCCAAATCCCAAACTGAAGAAGGGCATATAAAAGATTTGTTGAAGTTGTTTCAGCGTTTGAGGAAGTTTCGTCTCCGCTTGAATCCAAATAAATGCACCTTCGGAGTTAGATCGGGGAAATTGTTGGGTTTTATTGTTAGCCAGAAAGGAGTTGAAGTTGATCCTGATAAAGTCAGAACAATTCAAGAAATGCCAACACCAAGAACTGAAAAGCAAGTCAGGGGTTTCCTCGGGCGTTTGAATTATATTTCCAGATTCATTTCCCACATGACTGCAAAGTGTGAACCGATATTTAAGTTGTTAAAGAAAGATCAAGGTTGTGTATGGACGGATGACTGCCAAAGGGAATTTGAGAGTATTAAAGAGTATCTGCGTGAACCTCCTATCTTGCTCCCTCCCGTAGAAGGAAGACCGTTGATTATGTATCTAACGGTGTTAGATAAATCCATGGGTTGTATTATGGGATAACAGGATGAAACGGGAAAGAAAGAGTTCGCCATTTATTATCTCAACAAAAAGTTCACTGATTGAGAGTTGCGGTATTCCACGCTAGAAAAGACATGCTGTGCTTTGGCCTGGGTGGCAAAGCGTTTGCGGCAGTATATGTTGAATCATACCACTTGGTTGATCTCCAAAATGGATCCAATCAAGTATATTTTTGAGAAGCCTGCTCTTACTGGGAGAATTGCCCGCTGGCAGATGTTGTTGTCTGAATATGATATTGAGTACCCCACTCAAAAAGCTATTAAAAGTGGTGTGTTGGCAGATTACCTTGCTCACCAACCGGTGGAAGGTCATCAGTTTGCAGAATTTGAATTCCCTGATGAGGATGTGATGTTCTTGAAAGTGAAATATTGTGATGAACCATTGCCTGAGGAAGGCCCTGACCCTGAATCTCATTGGAGTATGATTTTTGATGGAGCGGTGAATGCTTATGGTAAAGGAATTGGTGTTGTGATTGTCACTCCTCATGGATCGTACATTCCTTTTACTGCGAGGCTAACATTTGATTTCACTAATAATATGGCAGAATATGAGGCTTGCATCATGGGTCTTGAGGAAGCTATTGATCTCAGAATCAAAATTCTAGATGTGTATGGTGATTCAGCTTTGGTAATAAATCTGATTAAAGGAGAATGGGATACTCGTCACCCTGGCTTGATCCCTTACAAAGATTATGCTATAAGATTGCTACCCTTCTTCAATAAAGTTAAATTCCATCACATCCCTAGAGATGAGAATCAAATGGCGGATGCTCTGGCAACTCTGGCTTCCATGTATCAAGTGAATTCTTGGAATGATATACCCCGTATTACAGTTCGACGACTGGATAGGCCCGCTCATGTGTTTGCGACAGAGGAGGTAGCAGATGAAAAACCTTGGTATTATGATATCAAGCATTTTCTTCAGACTTAGGAATACCGGATTGGTGCATCGAGGAAAGATAGAAAGACATTGAGAAGATTGGCAGGCAGTTTCTTCCTCAGTGAAAATGTGCTATACAAGAGAAATTATGACATGGTCTTGCTCAGATGCGTGGATAGACACGAAGCATACATGTTGATGCATGAGATTCATGAAGGTTCATTTGGCGCTCATGCTAATGGACATTCGATGGCTAAAAATATGCTAAGGGAAGGTTACTATTGGTTGACAATGGAATCTGATTATTGCAAATTTGCAAAGAAGTGCCATAAATGCCAGATTTATGCAGATAAGATCCATGTGCCTCCGACACTTCTCAATGTAATTTCCTCCCCATGGCCTTTCTCTATGTAGGGTATTGACATGATCGGGATGATAGAACCCAAAGCTTCGAATGGACACCGTTTCATTTTGGTAGCGATTGACTACTTTACCAAATGGGTAGAGGTTGCTTCTTATGCCAATGTTACCAAACAAGTGGTTGTGCGTTTCATCAAAAACAATCTGACATGCCGGTATGGTGTGCCGAGTAGAATCATCACTGACAATGGCTCAAATTTGAACAACAAAATGATGACAGAACTGTGTGAAGAATTCAAGATTGTCCATCACAATTCGTCTCCATACAGGCCAAAGATGAATGGGGTTGTTGAGGCTGCTAATAAGAATATCAAGAGAATTATCCAGAAAATGGTTATTACTTATAAGGATTGGCATGAAATACTCCCTTTTGCTCTGCATGGATATCGAACATCTGCCCGCACTTCAACAGGAGAAACCCTGTTCTCCCTGGTATATAGAATGGAAGTTGTACTCCCTGTTGAGGTAGAGATTCCCTCGTTGCGTGTGATAATGGAAGCCAAGTTGACAGAGGCTGAATGGGTCTAGAACAGGTTTGACCAATTGAATTTGATTGAAGAGAAGAGGATGACAACTTTATGTCATGGGCAGTTATATCAGAAAAGAATGAAGAAAGCATTTGATAAAAAGGTCAAACCTCATGAATTCAGAGAAGGCGACCTCGTTCTCAGGAAGATCATGTCTTTTAACACTGATTCTAGGGGAAAGTGGACTCCCAATTTTTAAGGCCCGTATGTCGTCAAGAAAGCCTTCTCTGGTGGTGCATTAATTCTTGAAACTATGGGTGGCGAGGAGTTCACACGTCCCATGAATGCTGACGCAGTCAAGAAATACTTCGCCTAAAGAAATAAAAGAACAGCTCGCTAAGTTGAAAACCCGAAAGGGCGGCTTAGGCAAAAATGAGTGTCTCGGTAGGCTGAAAACCTGAAAGGGCGGTCTAGGCAACAATTAGAGACATAAACAGAATAAATTTCCCGCTAAGTTGAAAACCCGCAAGGGCAGCTTAGGCAAAAGTTAGGGATTTTTCTTGGCAAGTAATTACGTCAGACAAGACTTGATCGTTGAAGCAACAATCTTCTCAGATCCTCACCATACTTCAACAAAAGCTGCTGCTCAGGACTTCAAAAGTTGTTAGGGGAATGGTAGTCATTGTATCTCAATGTATCTTTTCCATTATATATTACCATTTCCCAAACTTTGTAATCATCCATGGAGTCTCGCCATTCGCAGACTACCATTCTATTAATTAAATTCGAGCTTTTGCCCAATTCTTTGTGTTCTTATTTTTATTTAGCTTGCAAAGACTTCATTTATTACTGATAATAACTTTCAAAGCAAAAAGATTAAAAAAAACAAAATTGACTTTTCAAAAAGAAAGACATCTTTATAATTCAATTTACTTTGGGATTTGTGATGAAACAATGACAACAAAAATGGCGATCCCTGGAATGAACAAACTCCGGTTGTTTTAAGAATATTTACTTCCTTCGTGAAGGTTTTTCTCAGGTCATCTTGTTGGTATATGCGCAATCTTTGTGTGTTTCTCATATAATTAAAGACGATACCAGTTGGCGTAAGGTACAGTATTAGGTTTGTGATCCCATGATCCCCAACCAAGTCTTTGTTTGCTTTTGATTTTGGGTTTGCATGGTCAGAAGCCTCTGTCCCAGGTTCCCCAGCGAAGTTTTCCCTCATATGATGAAAAGTTTTATTCCCTTGGTATGTTAAGATATCACTCTTTTTGCGATATTGACACTAGTGTTGACTTCTTGATTTCCCGGGAAGGCTATACCAGGGCATCTTTTGTTAGAATAGGTTTGGTTGATATGAAGACTCAATCCAGTATTTTCCAGTGAAGGCCTTGTTTATTTGATAGAAGTCCTTTTTCCCAAGTGAAGAACGTATCTTGGTTTCCCCTCGATGATGTGGTGTCGACCTCCCCAATGAAGTCAGCATGAAGTCCCCGGTAGAGGTCTCGATGATGAAGTATTGTCTCCCTTAGTGAAGTCCGTACGTTTTTCTTCCTTCAAAGTGTGCCTGATTTCCCCAGTGAATGTTTTGACAATTTGGTTTCCATTTGCCTTATTCACAATCAGTATCGAAATCCCCAGTAGGAGTACGGACTGTGAAACATTTGTTTTCCCCATGGAAGTCTGTGTGTTATTCCCTGGGAAGGTTATCCCAGGGCATCTCTTGTTGGAATGAGTATTCATGATGAAAAGTTTTCAATCCTCAGTTTTTTTTATCTCCAAGGAAGTGGGTTTGAATTCCTCAGTGAGGTTTGGTTGTCTTGGTGTCAGTCTGCTTTATTTGAGACTAGTTTTGCAATCTCCAGTAGGTACGTTGTTTTTGGAAAACTGGTTTCTCCCATGAAAACGGAAGAAAGATGTTCTATCCCAGTATCTGTTTGATTTAGCTACATCCGGATTATGTTTCTCCTCAGTGAAGTTAGGACAGACAATAGGTTTGGTTTCCGCAGTTGCTTTTACCTTTCTTGGATTGATCTTTTTGGTTGAAGTTTAGACCAATGTTGTTAGTACCTGAGGCAGTTTTGTTCGATTATGTATCCTTTTACCAGCATATGCACGATATCACTCATACATTCATACATGCATCATGCATTGTTACAAATCATTTTTCATTGACATTGTGTTCAAACCTTCCTGCAGCGCTCCTTGCTTAGTTGGATTTGGTTTTCCCTCTTTAGTTTATTTCTCAAAGGATGTATCTTCTTTGGCCGTCTTGCTCCAGTTTGTTTCTAATTGTATTCGTGGTTGCATGACAATATTATTTACTTTGGATTTCTGAGAACTTCGAGTTTTGGTTTGTGCATTTATTTTGCACGAGAAGACTTTATCTCTTCAGTAGGAATAATGTGGCATTTCCCCAGGAAGTCATATCTCATTTCCCCAGGAAGTCATATCTCTTTCCTCAAGAAGTCATATTTATTTCCCCAGGAAGCCACATTTCTATCCCCAGAAAGTCGTTTCTTTTTGCAATCCTCCATGATAACAAGCAACAGGTATCTTTTTTTGAGCAACTCGTGCTTCCCTGTACAAGTCGATGTAACTTTTTTTGCCATTTCCTCTATGAGTGGTTAGCTTGCAGTCCGTCGTCAGTTTACGCCAGTGGATGGCAAGACTTTCAAATTCACAGAAATTGCTCGTTGTGAAATCTTTGCAAGTGGAAGTCTCTTTATTTGAGACAGCTTACATATTACCCTTTCCAGGCGGAATTCCTTGGTTAAGGAAGAAGTTGAGACCCGTTCTAGGTGAAACACCAGAAGTTTGGGGAACATATGATATTTTCAAAATCTACCTTCAGTGAACGTTGGTAGTGCATTGGCAGTGAACGTCGGTGTTTCTTATATTTTTGCATCATCAGTGAACGGTGGTAGTTCCTCGTCAGTGAACGGCGATGGTATGATATTTTCAAAATCTACCTTCAGTGAATGTTGCTAGTGCATCCACAGTGAACGTCGGTGTTTCTTATCTTTTTGCTATCATCAATGAACGGTGGTGGTTCCTCGTCAGTGAACGGCGATGGTATGATATTTTCAAAATCTACCTTCAGTGAACGTTGGTAGTGCATCGGCAGTGAACGTCGGTGTTTCTTATCTTTTTGCTATCATCAGTGAATGGTGGTGGTTCCTCGTCAGTGAACGGCGATGGTATGATATTTTCAAAATCTACCTTTAGTGAACATTGGTAGTGCATCGGTAGTGAACGTCGGTGTTTCTTATCTTTTTGCTATCATCAGTGAACGGTGGTGGTTCCTCGTCAGTGAACGGCGATGGTATGATATTTTCAAAATCTACCTTCAGTGAATGTTGGTAGTGCATCGGCAGTGAACGTCGGTGTTTCTTATATTTTTGCTATCATTAGTGAACGGTGGTAGTTCCTCGTCAGTGAACGGCGATGGTATGATATTTTCAAAATCTACCTTCAGTGAACGTTGGTAGTGCATCGGTAGTGAACATCGGTGTTTCTTATCTTTTTGCTATCATCAGTGAACGGTGGTGGTTCCTCGTCAGTGAACGGCGAAGGTATGATATTTTCAAAAACTACCTTCAGTGAACGTTGGTAGTGCATCGGCAGTGAACGTCGGTGTTTCTTATCTTTTTGCTATCATCAGTGAACGGTGATAGTTCCTCGTCAGTGAACGGCGATGGCATGATATATTTTCTCTTCTACCTTCAACTATTGAGTTGGTAGTTTACCGTCATCTGTGAGTCGGTATATCTTCTTCTCTCTACCTTCAGTGAATGTTGGTAGACATCGGCAGTGAACGTCGATGCTTGTTATCCTCCTCTCTGGTTCTATTCTTTTGGTCCACCAGTGATTTATTTTCCTAGTGGGGTTGCTCCTTTGTTTCTTCATTTTTGTGGCATCCCCAGTGTTACTTTGTGTCTCTTTTGTTCTGTTCATATGCATCCATAATCATAAGCATTGCATGGCATCTTAGAGACAAAAATAGGGCTTGTTTTATATTTAAGTATCTTCAATCGCGTCGACACGAAGATTTGTAACCTTCGTATCTCCGGATAGAAGACACTTAAATAAGGGCAGCTGTTGTACCCCAATTTTTACCCCTGAGATTCCTCTATCATATCATATCAACTCGATCATAACAAGATCACATTAGGGTTGGTTCTTTCTCTTTTTCTATCTCCTATCTTTAAGTTTGCTCTTGAGGAATCTCCAAGCACCATGGTTGTGTATTTTGTATATGTGTTGTTGACTAATTTCTAATCAAAATACAAAAAAATATTTGTCTTTGTCTTTGTATATTTTTGTTTTGTAGGTACCAAGTCGAAGCATCTGACAAATAAGGATTTCTGGTATTATTTTCCTAAAATCTCTATTTGCAAAAAAAAAATTAAAATTTTTCATTTTTTTCACTGATGCAATCGATTGCTCTTAAAGTTCAATCGATTGCATATAGTGTATTTTGCGCCATTTTTGAAAAAAAATACACAGTGCAATCGATTTGCACTGTAGTGCAATCGATTGCACAGCGTGAAAATTATAAAAAAAAATCAGCATTTTAAACTTGTCAAATTTTGGCTCCAATTTTCCTTCACTTTTGAAAGATGTATCATTAATTCAAATTTTAGTGCCAATCTTTCATTTTTAAAAATAATTATCATTAATTCAAATTTTGGCTCTAATATTTGAAAGAATTATCATTAATTCAAATTTTGGCTCTAATTTTTGAAAGAGTTATCATTAATTCAAAATTTGGCTCCAGGAATCAATTACCAAATTACCACTAATCCCAATCCTAAACTCTATAAATAGAGCCCTCATTTCATTCAAATTTCAAGCTTTTGATAGCCAAATCCACCTTGCTAAAAAATCTCTCAATTCTCTCCATCTACCAAATTCACTCAAAGCTCCATTTTCAAAAAGTTAGTAAGCTTTTCATTGAAGCTTACTAATCTTTGAGCTAAACCTTCATCCAAACACTTTTTCTCCATCTATACTCTACATCCAAGCTTGGTCAATTGATTCTTGTGGTTTAATTGAAGCAAATTCTTGAAGTTGTTTTGATAATTCTCTAGATCTACCTTTGGTAAGTTGGATAATTCATCTTTCACAATGTGATCTCTTGGTGATCTTTGGGATTGATTCTTTGAGCATTATTTTGTGATTTCAATGGTGTTATTTTCTCATAATTTGATGGAATTTTCGTGCTCAAGTGGATCCATGATCATAAGGTGTTTGATGGAAAGTTTGAACAAGAAATTGGCCTTTAAAAATGCTGTTTTTGCTACTGTAACAGTGTGCAATCGATTGCAGTAACTGTGCAATCGATTGCACAGAAGCAATTTTGCATAATTTTTAGAAAACTGTACTGTGTAAATCGATTTACACAATAGTGCAATCGATTTACACAGGGACATAATGCACTTTTTTGCCTTTTTTTGGGGCAGCTTTGATCCAAAATGCTTTTTCTACTCACTCCTTTTTGATTGTTGGTTTGGATTGCAATTTTAAATGTCCAATTTGTCTTTAAACTCAATGGACTTTGTGATGTAGATGAAGTTGGATAAATGTTCATCAATTCAAATCTACCTAAGAGTGAATTATTTAATTCATTTTTGGTGCTTTGGATTAATGATATGTTTAGTGCTTTAATCCATCTAGAGGAGTGGTTGAATTTAAAGATGAAAGGATTTTGAAATGGTGATCCAAATTAGCTTATCATTCCCCTCCCTCTTCATCTTATCCCTTTCTTTTTTTAATTGTGCTACATGTTAAGGGATGGTGATCTCTATATCATTTATCCAAACATGAAGTACATAGATTGCTATTGATCGACCTCAAAATAGGTGTGACTTCTACATAAGTCCACTTACGATTGCTTAACATAGCGCTAAATTTTGTCCCGATTCGAATAAATGATCATTCGTGGCCCAAACTTATGATTGCAAGCCCAAGTATGTTAATTTGATCTCTTTGATCCAATAACCTTGAGATTTATTGTGTGGAGGCTTTGGTTCTACCAATCCTCTAATGGATCTACAACACCTTTGGTCAACGCGGATCACTTAAACATCGTTGATCATTACATGTTGCCTTGTGAGAATTCCAAAATGGATGATATACTTGACAAAAAGCAAATGCAACTTGTTGTGTGGAGGCTTTGGTTCTACCAATCCTCTAATGAGTTCCAAATGCAAGTTTCAAGATGGTCATCCAACTAACCACTAATTACTAACAATTAACTTTACTTTACGCTTTTATTTTCATGCTTTATGTACCATTTACTTTTAGCATTTTACATTTCATGCTATTTTCATCTTTGCTCACTTGAGCATTTACTTTTATGTCATTTTTATTTTGCTCACTTGAGCTTTTCTTTCTTTTTAAAGACACCTAATAATCAACATGAACCATAAAAATCATTAATGATACTTGGACTACATGGTTACTATCCTTTGCTTTATGGAGTGATGGACTTCTTGGACTTAGGATTAGAGACCTTGGCCTATCTTGGAGACTTTGTGACTGTATTTGATATTTTGTCTGGAGTTCTTGAGGTTTACCTCAAGACATTGGGTTGTTTGTTTGTTTTGTGTGCATGTTATTGAGATTACGATCTGTGTTTGTAATCTGGAATTCACCCGTATACAGCCGTTACTCTGCCCAATTTTTGCGAAGACTTAAAACACTTGAAGTTTGGTTCTCTCAAGAGGTCTAGTATCTTTGCTTGCTTGGTTTCAATCCGAAGAATGGGAATTCTATATTAAATCATAATGTCAAGTATTGGCTTCTTGTTGGTTAGATGGTTCTTATCCCTAGCTTTTATCTTATGCTTTAGGATAGCCTCTTCTTCTCCTCTCATCTTCTTTAATTTCAAAAATCTTCTCCCTCCTTTAAAAAAAACTCTTCTTGTTTTGAAACTTGAAACATTTTCATAATAAACTTGGACTTAGGTCCATGCATCTTCGAAACATTTTCATAAATAAATTTCAATCAATTTAATAATACGTTGACCATTTTTTGTGAGAAGACTAAAAGTCAATCAATCTCATTTCAAACCATTTTTGCCATATTGGCTTTTATCTTTAAACTTTTCTCAAAAGATTAGACTCTTGTCAATCCTTGTAGTGATGCAAACAACTATACTTCTACAATATGTAGTGAAGTGAGATATTTTCCACTTGGGTGTTGAGTGAGGCATTGTTGATTTTAAAATCCAAGCCATATCCTCCACTTTGAGATGATGCAAATTCTCCTTTCTCATGATTGTGGGTAGTAAGTATGTTTTTTCACACGGACAATTGCGATGATGTATTATCTCATAAAATCAACCAACACACTTGTGTTTCAATTTTTTTAAAGAGGAACTACGTGTACCCTGATCCCCTATTGCACGAAAGGTGGTACGTAGGCACTAAAGGTTCGCAACCGCGGCGGGTGCAAAAATCATAAAAATATTTCTTTTCTCACCTCCACCATACATTTTATATACAACACATTTTTATAGCCAAAATATACAGATTTTTCAAAGAGGTTCCTGCGGAGTACCGTAGATGTTTAGGGTGCTAATACCTTCCCTTTGCATAACCAACCCGCTTACCTTGAATCTTTCCCCCTCTTTTTGGGTTATTCGCTCTTTTCCCATTCCTTTGGAAACAATAAAGCGCGGTGGCGATTTTTATTTTGATTTGTATAAAGTCTAGTCAATCAAATGGCTTAGTCTTGCACATTTCTACCGCCACATCACCGTCTAACATTGGGGGTCTGTCGCTGATTTTGTCTTTATCACCATAGTTATCATTTTTGTTGTTCTGAACTAGTTCCACCATAGTGTTTTTCTTGCTAGCATCTTTTTCTGACACGGTTAAGTGTTAGCACCCAGAACCAAGCGCTCTGATACCAATTGAAGGATAGAAAAATACAGGAAAGGGGGTTTGAATTTGGGTTTTCAAAAATTAAAAACAGTATTACACGTTTGGTTATCCTGATTCGTTTGAACTCAAACTACTCCAGTCCACCCGCCAAGGTGATTTCGCTTCTCTCAATCGACGTCTTAATCCACTAATCACAAATGATTAAAATTTCACGAAGATAACCGTTAACGTCTTCTTGATATCCAACCATAACTTGGTTTCTCAAGGAATTACAATTATAGATAATTATACAATGTGCTTACAAATGCTTCTAATAAGCTATATCACAACTGTGATTTTTACACAAAATTTAGCACAATGAATTTTCAAGAGATAAGAAATATGAGAATTCTTTTGATCGTTGTTATTGATAAACATGAGTCAGTTATTTTTTACCATTTATAGACCTCTTTATATAGGCAATTTTAATTAGCTAAAAAAAATAGTTTGACTTTAAAAAATTACCGAAAATTTTATAAAAATATTTGAGTCCATTTCTGATTTTTCTATGGTCCTACTTATTTTTTCTTGATTAGTTTGAATATAGTTGGTATTTTTCTTTCTTATTTCCTTTTTAAAACCTTTTTAAAAGTTTTTTTAAGGTATATATTAAATGCAATATTATTTTGTGATTATTTTCTGGCTGATCTTGGGTTGAATTTTTGATCATGACCTTTGTTAACATCATTGGATCCATGGTGTTGAGTTTAACTCAATAAAAATGAATGAATGATTTTAATAATAATTTGATTAAAATTTAATTCAAATATGGTTTTTATTCTTTCCCACCCCTCTTCATCTCATCCCTTTCTCATTGCACTAAGTGTTATTGGAGCATGATCTCTATATCATGTCTCAAAACAAATGGTGCATAGATTGTTATTGACCGGCCTTAAAATAGGTGCGACTTCTATATAAGTCCACTTACGATTACATAACATAACGCTAAATTTTGTCCCGATTCGAATAAATGATCATTCGTGGCCCAAACCTATGTTTGCAAGTCCAAGTATGTTAACTTTATCTCTTTGATCCAATAACTTTGAGATTCATTGTGTGAAGGCTTTGGTTCTACCAATCCTCTAATGGATCTACAATAATTTTGGTCAACGCGGATCACTTAAACATCATTGATCATTAAAGGGTATTTGTGAGAATTCCAAATGGATGATATACTTGACAAAAAGAAAATGCAACTTGTTGTGTGGAGGCTTTGGTTCTACCAATCCTCTAATGAGTTCCAAATGCAAGTTTCAAGATGGTCATCCAACTAACCACTAATTATTAAATTGTTCTACTTTATGCTTTTATTTTTTATGCTTTATGTACCATTTACTTTAAGCATTATATTTCATGTCATTTTTATTTTTGCTCACTTGAGCATTTACTATTCTTGTTATTTTTATTTTGCTCACTTGAGCTTTTTCTTTTTTTAAGACACCTAATAATCAACATGAACCATAAAAAAGCTTTAATGATACTTGGACTATTTGGTTACTATCCTTGGCATTGTGGAGTATTGGACTTCTTGGACTTAGGATTAGAAACCTTGACCTATGTTGGAGACCTTATGACCTTAATTGATATTTTTCTGAAGTTCTTGAGGTTTACCTCAATACATTGGGTTGTTTGTTTGTTTTGTGTGCAATTTATTGTGATTACATTCTTTGTTTGTAATCTGGAATTCACCCGTATACAGCCGTTACTCTGCCCAATTTTTGTGAAGACTTAATACATTTAAAGCTTGGTTCTCTCAAGAGGTCTAGTATCTTTGCTTGTTTGGTATTAATCCAAGGAATAAGAATTCTATCTTGACTCATAATGTCAAGTGTTGGATTCTTGTTGGTCAGATGGTTCTTATCTCTAGCTTTTACCTTATGCTTTAGGATATTCTCTTCTTCTCCTCCCATCTTCTTTAATTTCAAAAATCTTCTTCCTCCTTTTGAAAATTCTTCTTGTTTCTAAACTGGAACCACTTTAATAATAAACTTGGACTTAGGTCCATGCATTTTCAAAACATTTTCATAAATAAACTTCAATCAACTTAATAATAACTTGACATTTTTTGTGAGAAGACTAAAAGTTAATCAATCTCATTTCAAACCATTTTTGCCACTTTGGCTTTTTACTTTAAAACTTTTTTCTCAAAAGATTAGACTTTTGTCAATCCTTGTAGTCATGCAAACAACTATACTTCTACAATATGTAGTGAAGTGAGATATTTTCCACTTGGGTGTTGAGTGAGGCATTGTTGATTTTAAAATCCAAGCCATATCCTCCACTTTGAGATGAAGTAAATTCTCCTTTCTCATGATTGTGGGTAGTAAGTATGTTTTCCACATGGACAATGACGATGATGTCTCATCTTATAAATTTAACCAACACATTTGTGTTTTAAATTTTTAAAGATGAACAACGTGTACCCTGATCCCCTATTGCACGGAAGGTGATACGTAGGCACTAAAGGTTCACAACCGCGGCGGGTGCAAAAATCATAAAAAACACTTCTTTTCTCACCTCCACCATCTATTTTACCTACAACATTTTATAGCCAAAATATACAGATTTTACAAAGAGGTTCCTACGGAGTACCGAAGATGTTTAGGGTTCTAATACCTTCCCTTTGCATAACCAACCCCCTTACCTAGAATCTTTACCCCCTCTTTTTGGTTATTCGCTCTTTTCCCATTCGTTTGGAAACAATAAAGCGCGGTGGCAATTTTTTTTTATTTGTATAAGTCTAGTCAATCCAATGACTTAGTCTTTAACATTTCTACCGCTATAGAAAAAATGGCGACTTCACTGGGGAAATATTGACCTGTTTCTGGTCCATCCCTAAGTGGGTTGAGCATATCTTTGTTTATATCTGAATATGTGCTATTGTTGTTTATGTGTTATATGTTGTATATATGTTTGTCTGGATTTTCCTGGTTTTCAGTGTACTTGGTGATTACTTATAAGTCCTATACCCGGACTTGGGAAAACTTTAAGATAGGACGAGCGATATAGTCATGTTAACTTTGAGGGAGTAATCCCAAAAAAGGAGGCATAAGATCCCCCACACAGTGGAGGCCCCTTTGATTGTAGTGTCGTTTACCGAGTAATAAGATGTACTGCTTTCGACCTGGGAGCCTGATGAAGCTGAGGACCGTAGAATACCTAACCCATATTGTCCTTTTAGGTGTAGTGCGGAAGCTATGACAGAGTAATCTAGAAATAGTTGTTGCGTGATACTATGCTCGGACGAGTTTTTCTTGAGAATATTACTAATTACCGAGTTAATCGAGAAGTTGGTAATATCCAAAGGAAGGATGTAGACTCTGGGAACCTCTAGAACCTTGTTCGGGAAGTGATAACTTTTAGACCATACCTAATGGGTAGTACCTTCGACCTCATGCTCGTGACGTTGAACCTATGAACCCTATATTTGTGATCTTGTGTGTGATTGTTGCATCATGCATCCTTGCACCCATAAGCATATTTTGAAGGAATTTAATTTCAAGGGACTTAAAAGTTGACCATTTATGAATATCTCAGGTACCTTTTGGCCATGGATTCTGGAAAAAAAAGACTGGAAAATACAATTTCAAAGAACCCAAGATAGATGAGTTGATCAGTCTAATTCCCGAGATTGGGTGTTCTACATATTTTTGGAAGAAGTATGGATCCATCATTCCTCTCATAAAGTTTAGGATAAAGGAGGGCATTCTCTCGACCTTGGTCCAGTTCTATGATCTGATGTATCATTGTTTTACTTTCCCTGACTATCAGTTGATGCCTACACTGGAGGAGTATTCTTACCTGTTGCATTTACCTATTACCGATCATATTCCTTTTACTGGTTTGGAGGATGAGCCAAAATCACATGAGATTTCTGCTTTGATTCATCTGGGGAAGTCTGAGGTTGAAGCCCATATGACTACTAAAGGAGGGATTAGAGGATTACCAGCTCATTTCTTACTGGAGAAAGCTCGTTACTTGCCAGGATGAAGAGTACAATCGCTTTTGAGGCCATCTTTGCTCTACTTGCTTACGGGTTGTTCTTATTTCCTAATGTGGACAAGTTTGTTGACATTAATGCTATCAGGATCTTCATGATTGGAAACCCAGTTCCTACATTGTTGGGTGATGCTTATTACTTTATTCATCTTCGAAATTCTTATCATGGGGGGATGATCGTTTGTTGAACACCTCTGTTGTACCGGTGGTTTATCTCTCATATGCCTCAGTCTGATGCTTTTTGGGATGTCAGGAAGGAACCCCGGTGGGCTCCTAAGATCATGGAACTTACTCACTCGGATATTGATTGGTATCATCGAGCTTACCAGGATGTAGAGATTTTCGATAGTTGTGGTAGTTTCCCCAATGTACCTCTTCTTGGTACAAAGGGAGGAATTAACTATAACCCTGTTCATGAACGACGACAACTTGGTTATCCGATGAGGGATAAACCAAATAGTATTCATTTGAGTAGTTTCTTTCTGAAGGAGGGACAAGACCATAAGGAAGCTAGGGAGCAAATTGCGAAGGCCTGGCGTCACATTCATAGGAAAAGTAGGAAAAACTTGGGACCTAGAGGAGCTATTTCTTTGGAGACTTATCTTCAATGGGTCCAAACAAGAGCTATTCAGTTGAAGATGCCATATTCCTGGGAAGCACTTATGCCTGATTTGTTTGTAAAGACCACTCCTCCCTTATTGGATGATGTGGAAGACCTACAACTTGATTTAGTCAGGATGCAACGGGAAAATGATGCTTGGAAGAATAAGTTCCAAACTTTAGAGATTTCCTATAGAGCAGACTTGAAGGAGAAATACGAATTAATTGAGATTCTTGAGAGTCGGGCTGTGGAGATGATGGAGAAGCAAGGGGATTTATTTTCTCCTAAGCCTCAGTCAGTTGCTAGTTGCTCACTTCCTGATTCAGGTGATTGGAAGGAGGTTGCCACCAGATATGCAGAAGAAAACTAGATACTGAAGGCTCACATTGTCAGGCTTATAGGGAAGCGCCAGCGTATAGAGTGATCTCCATCAGCTTTTCTTCTTAGGGTTTTAGACTTTATTTTCATCTTGTACTTGGAATTATTGAAACTTGTAATCCATTTTGAAGTTATCATAATAAAAAAAAATTCCAGTATTTCAAATATGTTTTTACTTTAATATTTGCAATATGTCTATAAATCTTTAAGTCCCTCGAAATATCAAAATAAATCATGTGCATTGCACATCATGCATCATATTGCACATATTTCTTGCATTTCTTGGCATATCCAGGTGTCTTACCAAGCTTCTTTACTTTGTTCAGCAAGTTGTCTCACCACTACAACACTCGAGCTAATTACAGAAGGAAGATGGACAACTTATAACAAGAGAATCGTGAGCTGCGCGAGGAGGTTTCTGCTTTGAAGGCCGGCATGGCCAATCTTACTGCTCTAATGGAATCTCTGGTGGCTGCTCAGAATCAGCCATCGAGTGTTCAACCTCAACCAACAAGGGTTACTAATGAAGCTCTGGCTGTTCTTGTGTCTGGTACTCCAGCTGTTGTTCAAAATCGCATGCCTCAAGGTTATCCATGGGGAATGCCAGAGAACTTTGCGCCTGAAGGTTTCTATCTTAGTCCTCAAGAAGCTCCAGTTGTTCATACTATTGTTACTCATGTACCTCATGTGGTGCACGTTGCTCCTGCTGCACCTCCTTCGATGAATATGGTTCCAATTGTTAATGATGATATGTGTCATCCTTTTCCTCCACCAAGTGAAAACTTGGGTCTTTATGATAGAATGGATGATTTTCAAGAGCAGATTGACAAGATGCAGAGGGAGATGAAGGCCCTTGGGGGAAAGGAATTGTTCGGGCAGAATGTGAATGATTTATGCTTGGTCTCGAATGTTAAGATACCTGTGAAGTTTAAGGTCCTGGAACTCGAGAAGTACAGGGGCAACACTTTCCCTCGTGCTCATATTGTGATGTATGTAAGGAGAATGTCTACTCATACTGATGATCAGCGTCTGTTGATTCACTTTTTTCAGGATAGTTTGACTGGTGTTGCGCTAAAGTGGTATATGAGTTTGGATAGCGTCAATATCCATACTTTTAATGACTTGGGAGAAGCATTTATCAAACAATGCAAATACAACATGGACACGGCATCTAACCATGATCAACTCTAGGCCATGGTCCAGAAAGACAGGGAATCATTCAAAGAATATGCACAGATATGGCGTGAGGTAGCCGCCCAAGTGATTCCTCCCATGGAAGAGAAGGAGATGACTAAGATTTTCTTGAAGACTTTAGGTGCTTTCTACTATGAGAGGATGGTAGCGAGTGTGCCAAGTGACTTTAATGAAACGGTAGGCATAGGTATCCGCTTATAAAAGGCTGTAAGAGAAGGCCGTCTAACAAAGGGTGAAAGTTCTGGAAATACGAAGAAGCCATCCTATGGGTTTTCATAAAAGAAAGAAGGAGATACAAAAGTTGTCATGCAAGAAAGGAGAGTTAATCCTCCTAGAAGAAATTATCAGCGTCATCAGCAAGTCGCCTTAGTTACTCTAGTTGTTGGTGTAGCTCCAACAACCGTTGCTTATCAGAGACCACCCCAACATGGGAATCAAGGGTATAATCAAAAAAGGGAGAGTTATGAACCTATCCCTATGACTTATACAGAGTTACTCCTGGTGTTAATTCAGAAGAAGTTGGTTCAAACCAAACACCTCTCGCGGTACCATCACTGCTGCCTTGGTATTACAAGGCAGACCAAACTTGTGCTTTTCATCGGGGAGCACCAGGGAATAATGTTGGGAATTACTATCCTTTGAAGAATGGGGTACAAAAATTGGTGAAGTCGTGTATTCTATCTTTCAAGGATGTGGGCCCTAATGTGAAATACAATTCTCTGCCCAAGCATGGAGCAGAAAATGTTGTGAATATGGTGGCCGGTTGTCCAGGAGATTTTCGGATTTTTGATGTTAATATGGTTAGAGGAGATTTGGTGAAAATGCATGCTGACCTCTGTGAATTTATCTACTATACGCATGACCATTCCGGTTGTGCTATTTGCAGTACAGATATCCAGGGTTGTGACAAGATAAAGGTTGATTTGCAAGAGATGATGGATCTGGGCTTCATCCACAAAATCAGGCCTAGGGCAGAGTATGAAGAGGAAGTTGACATGGTATCTAGATGTTCTAGAGAGTTCAGAATTTTTGATGTGGAGTATATGAATGAGGACCTTGTGCAATTGCATGCTACTTTCTGCCACATGGATGGTCAGGTGGAACATCAGTATGGATCTTGCCGAATTTGCTGTCGGGACTCCCGAGGATGTTCAATTGTAAGGAAAGGTGTTCAGTTGTTGTTGGATAATGGAACCATCAAGGTTACAGGTCAAAGGGATGATTACCATGAAGTTGATGTGATTGAGGTATGTTTGGCTAAAGAAGAGTCGGATAATGAGTATGCCTCTACAAATGAGTATTTCTCCTCAGATGAGGATTTGTTTTCCAGAGATGACTCAAATGACTGACTGTGTTCAAGAGGGAGTAAACAATATTGTGCCTTGTTTTGGTGCACCCTCCCATTTTAAAGTTGAATATCATAGCAAGCCAGCTATTACTCCATTGGTAATTAGTTTGTCGGGTCCTGTCCCCTACAAGTCAGATAAGGTTGTACCCTACAAATATAATGCTACAATTTTAGAGGGTGGTGTGAAAATTCCCATCCAACCAATGCCTAATGTTGGAAATATTTCTGAGACTAGCAGAGTGATCTACAGTGGTCGTGTATTTGCACCCGTTGTTCGTGGATATGTTAGCGCTGGAAAGAAAACTGTTGAAGATGTTGAACCCAAGAAAGCTACGGGTGAATCTAGTGGGGTTACGCTAGAAAAGGAGGTGGATGAAATTTTAAAGATAATCAAGATGAGCGGTTACAGAATTGTAGATCAGCTACTGCAGACTCCTTCAAAAATATCTATCTTGGCTTTATTGATGAACTCCTCTTCTCACAGAGAATCCTTGATGAGGGTATTGGACCAAGCTTTTGTGGAGAGTGATATGTCGGTAGACCAATTCAGCAGTGTGGTAGGGAACATTATGTCATGTAATAACCTGAGTTTTTGCGACGATAAATTTCCCGATGAAGGAAGGAATCACAACCTTGCCCTCCACATCTCTATGAACTGCAAGAATGATTCACTATCCAATGTGCCGATTGATAATAGATCTGCATTGAATGTTATACCAAGTAGCGCGCTTATGAAGTTGAAATATCAAGGAACGCCCATGCGCCCAAGTGGCATTATTGTGAAAGTGTTTGATGGATCAAGGAAATATGTTATTGGTGAAGTGGACTTGCCTATTCATATAGGCCCATATTTGTTTCAGATTACTTTCCAGGTCATGGATATTGTACCCGCTTATAGCTGCTTGCTGGGACGGCCGTGGATACATGAGGTCGGGGCTGTCACTTCGACTTTACACCAGAAGCTGAAGTTTGTACGTGAAGGAAAAGTGGTAATTATAAATGGAGAGCAGGCATTATTGATATCTCATTTGTCCTCTTTCAGCATTATGGAGGCGGATGAAGTTGCTATTGGAACCCAGTTCCATGCTTTATCCATTGAAAACATAAGAGAAAATGAGAACTCTATTGCTTCATTTAAGAATGCGCAAAAGGTTGTGCGTAATGGCCATAGCGACGTTTGGGGACAGATTGTTGATCCACTTGTGAACAAGAATAGGGTTGGCTTGGGGTTCTCTGTGAAGAATGATGAAGGTAAGAGCATGAAGAAGGCTGCTGCAGACAATTATCAAGACATCTTTCATAGTGGGGGTTATCTTCATCCAATTGTTTCCGAGATTAATGCCATTGTGGAAGATGAAGCAGAGCCAGAAATTCCGAATTATGTGATGCACGGAGTTAGGGTTCAGAACTGGATCACCATTGATGTTCCCTCTTGCATACATGTTTCAAAGTAATTTGTTTTGTTAATCTTTTTGAAAAGCTTTCACTCTGCCCAAGGTGAAAGTATTAATATTATATGGGCTTATCTGTTTGTTATGACTTTTAAAATCAATAATAAAAGTTGTCTTTGTTTCCCAAATTGTGTTTTTATTTTTTGCTTTTTTCTTGGAAAATGGTAATAAAAAAAAAACCTTTCAAAATAAATAATAACTGAAATTCAATTTGCATGACCACTTATTATATGTGTCAGTTTCTAAAGGAAATCACAAATCATATGTGCAGATTAATTAAAAAACCCGTCGAATACAATGACCCTGCACCCTCTCCCAACTTTAAATGTCCTGTGTATAGGGCCGAAGAAGAAGACTATGATAAGATTCCATAAGAGTTCTCGTGGTTGCTTGAGCGCGAGGAGAATGCCATTCAAACATATAAAGAGCCATTGGAAGTAATCAATTTGGGTTCAGAAGAAGATCCGAAGGAAGTCAAGATTGGAGCATTGTTGCATCCTGATGTGAAGGGCAGGTTGATTGAGATGTTGAAAGAGTATGTGGATATTGTTTCTTGGTCTTACCAAGATATGCCTGGTCTAGATACAAATATTGTAGAGCGCCGTTTACCGCTGAAGCCATAGTTCTCGCCAATTAAACAGAAGTTGCGAAGAACTCACCCAGATGTGGCAGTGAAGATCAAACAAGAAGTTCTAAACCAGATTAATGCCGGTTTTCTTGTGACATCAGTGTACCCTCAGTGGATTGCCAATATTGTCCCAGTACCGAAGAAAGACGGAAAAGTTCGCATGTGCGTAGATTACAAAGATCTAAATAAAGCTAGTCCAAAATATGATTTTCCTATGCCACACATTGATATGTTAATGGATAACACAACAAAATTCAAAGTTTTCTCGTTCATGGACGAATTTTCTGGGTATAATCAAATAAGGATGGATCCTGAGGACATGGAAAAAACAACGTTTATCATAACTTTGGGAACATTCTGTTACAGAGTGATGCCCTTCGGGTTGAAGAACGTTGGTGCAACGTACCAGAGGGCTATGACAACCCTATTCCATGATCTGATGCACAAGGAAATTGAGGTATATGTTGATGATATGATTGCTAAATCCCATACTGAAGAAGGGCATGTAGAAGATTTATTGAAGTTGTTTCAGCATTTGAGGAAGTATCGTCTCCGCTTGAATCCAAATAAATGTACCTTCAGTGTTTGTCAGGGAAATAGTTGGGTTTCATTGTTATCCAGAAAGGAATTTAAGTTGACCCTGATAAAGTCAAAGCAATTCAAGATATGCCAGCGCCGAGAACTTAAAAGCAAGTCAGAGGGTTCCTCGGGCGTTTGAATTATATTTCCAGATTCATTTCCCACATGACTGCAAAGTGTGAACAGATCTTTAAGTTGTTAAAGAAAGATCAAGGTTGTGTGTGGACAGATGACTTCCAAAGGGAATTTGGAAGTATTAAAGAATATCTGGTTGAACCTCCTATCTTGCTCCCTTTTGTTGAAGGAAGACCATTGATTATGTATCTGACAGTGTTAGATAATTCTGTGGGTTGTATTTTGGGACAACAAGATGAAACAGGGAAGAAATAGTATGACATTTATTATCTTAGTAAAAAGTTTACTGATTGTGAATCACGGTATTCCATGCTGGAAAAGACACGTTGTGCTCTGGCTTGGGTGGCAAAACGTTTGCGGTAGTATATGTTGAATCACACTACTTGGTTGATCTCCAAAATGGATCCAATCAAGTACATTTTTGAAAAGCCTGCTCTTACTGGGAGAATTTCCCGCTGGCAGATGCTGTTATCTGAATATGATATTGAATACCGCACTTAAAAAGCTACTAAAAGCAGCGTGTTGGCAGATTATCTTGTTCACCAACCAGTCGATGATTATCAGTCCGTGAAGTATGATTTCCCCAATGAGGATATGATGTTTTTTAAAGTAAAAGATTGTGATGAACCATTGCCCAAGGAAGGTCCTGATCCTGAATCTTGTTGGAGTATGATATTTGATAGAGCTGTGAATGCTTATGGTAAAGGAATTGGTGTTGTGATTGTTACTCCACATGGATCGCACATTGCTTTCACTACAAGGTTGACATTTTATTGTACTAATAATATGGCAGAATATGAGGCTTGCATCATGGGTCTCGAGGAAGCTATTGATCTCAGAATTAAAATTCTAGATGTGTATGGCAATTCAGCTTTGGTAATAAATCAGATTAAAAGAGAGTGGGATACTCGTCACCCCGACTTGATCCCTTACAAAGATTATGCTAGAAGATTGTTACCCTTATTTAATAAAGTTGAATTCCATCACATCCCTAGAGATGAAAATCAAATGGCGGATGCTCTGGCAACTCTGGCTTCTATGTATCAAGTGAATACTTAGAATGATATACCTCGAATTATAGTTCGGAGATTGGATAGGCCCACTCATGTGTTTACAACAGAAGAGGTAGTAGATGAGAAACCTTGGTATTATGATATCAAGCATTTTCTTCAGACTCAGGAATACCCGATTGGTGCTTCGAATAAAGATAGGAAAGACATTGAGAAGATTGGCTAGAAATTTCTTCCTCAGTGAAAATGTGTTGTACAAGTGAAATTATGACATGATCTTGCTCATATGCGTGGATAGACACGAAGAAGACATGTTGATGCATGAGATACATGAAGGTTCATTGGGCACCCATACCAATGGACATTCGATGACTAAAAAGATGCTAAGGGCAGGTTATTATTGGCTGACAATGGAATCTAACTGTTACAAATTTGCAAAGAAGTGCCATAAATGCCAGATTTATGTGGACAAGATTCATGTGCCTCTGATGCTTCTCAATGTTATTTCTTCATGTGGCCTTTCTCTATGTGGGTGTAACGCGGTGAGAGAACTGACTTGGTGGTTTTGCATTTGATCACAAATGTTGAGGTTAGCAAGAGTCGCCACCGACTTTTCTTTTATCCAAAAGGAAAGACTGAAAAGAACGAGAAAGACCTTTGAGATGTTTTCTTGATTTCGGGGGGTAGATTATGAAAAGGGAAGGTATTAGCACCCTTTTCATCCATGGTTTTCCATGGGCTCTTAGTTACTTGCTTGATCAGTTGCTTTTGTTTGAAAATGTGCTTTGTGTGGTTTTTGAAAGTATTTTGTAAAGATTCCATTGTTTAGGAAAACTTTATAATGACTCTCGTTCGTAAGAATGTATATAAAATGTTTGGTCTTTTGAAAATGTTTTCAAGTTTGAAAGATGTTTTTGAAAGTGTTAGTGTTTGTTTTGAAGATAGCAATGATGTTTTTGTTTTGAATTTGAGCAAGTAACTAGGAACATTCTACCTACTCAAAAGTCTTTCATGTTCATTTTCTCTTTCCTTTGACATTGTCATCTTACCATTGATTTGGTAAGTAACCCTATCTTTGGATGTAAAAGGGACGGGCGTGGGTCATCGTATAACCATGATTAGCAATGTTGTAAGATATCTTGGCATTTTCTTTAGGGACTAAGATCATTTTGAAAGGAAACATGGATAGCGTCATCGAGGGACTATGATCTTGTATTTTGCTTGTTTTTGCTAAGATACCTCACATGCATAATATGGCCATTTTTTGTAAGGCAACAAAGTGGATTTACCCTAGGGGTGTATGTGTGCAAGTGGATTGGTTTACATGCTTGATTTGTCTTGATTAGAGTTTTCTATTTATTGGTTTTAATCTTTCCATACAAAACCCTAATTACTAGCATCTGTATATAAAGCAATAAATTGTGGAAATTAAAATTACTACGCTATTACAACATTTAGGGGAGGGGTGTACGAATTAAAAATAGGGAATTGCAAGAAATTAAATCTAAATAATTATTACATGTAGACGATGGACCACAATATCAGCATCATGTTCTGGCATGTCTTTGTACGACCAGGAAAAGACCTCAACATAATCATGTAGCAACTGAGTTAGACGCTTCTTGACACTGGGTTCCAGATTGGAACCCACCTTGACTTATTTCTTGTCCTCTTCGGTACATAGGTTAATTGTGTCCACTGGTTCTTCGTGGGGTTGTATGGTCCTTTCTTCTTATTGTAGTAACCTGGCTAGTTCCTCTGGCACTTCACAATCTTCCTCACCTTCGTCTTTGGCTTGGTAGATTAGATTTTCAAAGTCACAAAAGGCCATAGTAGAATTGTTACCCATGGGATCCCGAATGGATGTAGATCTGCATTTTGAATGTGAGTGTGTGTAAGAGTATAACTAACTTTGAAAGAAATAAAAATGTAGAAAAAGAAAGAAAAAGAGCACAAAGTTTGTATGCAAAAACGTCCATGATTCATTGATGACATATGAAAATGAGGTAACAACCCTTACAAATGGACTTATGTGCCTCGGGTACGACACAAGGTTTTAAAAGTCTGAATTTTTTAAATATTGCAGGTCTGAAAAAAATTTAAATATAATTACTGTTGGATAAAAGTAATTGGGACAAAATCTTTAGCTTCACAGTTGCTGAGTCCTCCATTGATAGTTGGGAAAATCCATTCCTCCAAGTCGTAGTTGTCATCGTCATCCTCCACTGTGTTGACTCCATGGTTGCTGATCTTCAAAGGTGGTCCCCTGGCACGAGCACGACGTACAACTTTCTGGGCTCCCGAAGTGAAACACAAACCAAAATTTTCAGATTTGTATGGGATATCTGGGAGTTGGCCCCAAATAGTACACCACCTTCTATGATCACTGCCTTGGCATCTTTCAGAGAAGACATCTTTAGCGGAGGTCTTGTAATCTTCGGGACTTGGTAGCTGCCACTGTTTGTGGGACTTCCTCGAAATCCTGAAACAGAGTTTCAACGAATTCACCATCCATTTCCACGTATCTGAAGGATTTCAAGTGACTAACCATATATTCCTCTTCTCCATGGACAATAATGATTTTTCCCTTGGTTGGGTATTTCAGCATTTGATGTAATGTAGAAGTGACGGTGCCAGCATTGTGAATCCAAGGTCGGCCCAATAAACAGGAATAAGAGGGAGAATGTCTATCACATAGAAAGTTTAATCAAAGGTTTGAGTTCCAACTTTTATGGGGATGTCCACCTCCCCATGCACCATTATCTTTGAACTGTCGAAGGCCTTTACCACTATATTGTTGGGTTTTAAGGTCAAACCTTCATTGTCTAGTCTATCAAGAGCCTTCTTAGGCAGCACATTCAAAGACGAACCAGTATCAACCAAGACATGGGTCAAAGTTGTGCCCCTGCATTCGACAGAGACATGCAATGCCTTGTTATGTTTCCTCCCTCTAGGTGTTAGGTCAGCATCGGAAAAGCCTAAACCGTTGTCAGCGGTCAAACTGGCCACACAGTCTTGGAACTGATCATCAGAGGTTTCTTGTGCCACATGGGCAGTTTTAAGGAATTTCACCAAGGCCTCCGCATGAGCCTCGGAACACAATAATAAAGCCGACATGAAAATCTTTGACGGAGTCTGCCCTAGCTGTTCGACTACGTTGTAGTCGCTTCTCTTTATAATTTTCAGAATTTCTTCCATCTCCTTTTAGGAGGCCTATGGGATAGATACTGATTGCACCTTCATCCGGACAGGCTCAACCAGAATGCCTTTGCCGCGAGTCTCAATTGACTCGGTGGTAGGAGTATCAATAGGGGTAACTATAGAAACTGTAGTAGTAGTGTCAACGGGAACAAAAGCAGGGATGATCATAGGACCGATAGCAGTCTTCAGAGGAGCAATCTCTAGAGAGAATACTCTTCCACTTTGGGTTATCTTGTTGGTTCCCGCAATGTTGCTGATGTTGGGGTCAGCCTTCTCAAAAATTGAGTCTTAATCAGCCAGCCAATCTTGTTTGACACTGTGATAGTAGACGTCGCCCCCATAGTTCCATGGGACAATTTTATCTGAGGAGTACGGGGTCGGCCCTGATATAGTAATTATCAGTGGAACCACTTTAGGAACTGATGTAATCCTAATGGGTCTTTTGGTGGAGACCCTAGAAGGATTGGCGGAAATGGTTACTATTGAAACATCATTGTAAGAAATGGTTGGAATAGGAGTCTTCTCAAACAAAATCTCTTTGTCATCCATTAGACGCTGGACACCTGCTTTCAGTAAATGACATCCAGTTGGTAGGGATAAACAGAGGTAACAGCCTTCGCCACAACCCAAAAATACACCGGCTTTCAATAGGTTCTTCTTGACAGTCAGGAGAGGAGTAACAAGTTCATCAACCGCAGTAACAAACATATCTTCAACAACGTTAACATCACGGCCATGCTTGGGCATAGGAGCGGTGATAACATTTGGGATTTTAGAAGCATCAAATTCAATTTCTTTTGCTTCGAGAAGGTCTTGCACCTTATTTTTCAAAGCCCAACAGTTGTTGGTATCATGGCCTGGACTTTCTGAATGGTTAGCACAGCGAGCATTAGGGTGGTAATGAGGAGATGCGGTGTTGGGATTCTTCGGGGCTTCCTTCAAAGTTACCAGATTAGATCTCAACAAATGTGGCAGGACTTGAGATAATGTCATATTAATCTGGGTAAATTGTCTTACCGGTCTTTCTGTTCTAGGATGATTGCTCCTTTGTTGAGTAGGTGCAGGCTTAGAGGTCATAACAGCCCCTACCATTGGACGGTGTTCAGTTCTATCTTGATTCCTTTGAGGATACACAGCACCAATTTCTTTCTTCCCGATAAATGGTTTTCTCACAGCACTGGAGGATGCGTCTTTTTGGATCTTCCCACTCTTAATCCCAGCTTCCACTCTTTCCCCGGTCAAGATTAATTCAGTGAGGCCTGCTGAGGAGCTTCCAATTAGATGATTAAAGAAAGGACCAGACAGGGTACCCAGAAACATGTTTACTAGCTCTCTTTCAGATAAGGGAGGCTGGACTCTTCCTGCTAAGTCCCTCCATTTTTAAGCGTAGTCTTTGAAACCTTCGCTTGAGACCATAGCCATACTCTAGAGTTGAGTACATGTGGGAGCAAGATCTACGTTGTATTGATACTGTTTATAAAAAGCAGCGGCAAGGTCTTCCCAATTATGGATATTGGCCATTTCCAGTTGATGGAACAATATAGTTGAGTCTCAGATAGACTATCCTGAAAGAAGTGGACCCACAAATCTCTGTCAGCAGTGTGAGGCTGTATCTTCCTCACATAAGATCGGAGATGCATCTTGGGACACAAAACCCCGTCATACTTAGCAAACACTGGTGCCTTGAACTTTGGTGGAATAACAATCCCATACACCAAACCCAGCTCTTCAAAGTCCAGCCCGAGCACTTTCTGAATCTCCATTGCACTTAGACGCTCTTCCAGATGTTTGTATTTGTTGTCAACCGAATGATACTGTTCTTCAGAGTAATCCTCTTCTTCTTTCTCTTCAGATTCTGGATGGGCAGTCCCTTCCTTGTCTTTCCCTTCTTGATTATCCTTTTCACCAGATGACGTTGTGAAGTCTAGGGTCCATCTGGATGGCCCTGGTAACCTTCTTCCTAGATTCAGAACTCTGGTTGTTTTCTTTGCTTTCTTCTTCTTTTCTTCAATCAGCAAAGTTTTCAAATCCTCTTGTCCTTTGGCTAGAGTCAAGAACATTTGTTGAAACTGAGCATTCTACATCTGGAGGTCTTTTACTGTCTGCTCAAGATCCATCTTACTGAAATAAACAGTAGAAAAATAAGGAGACCTGTGGGAAGAAACTTGTTTATGTTATGATGAATGGAGATGCATATGCAATGATTTCAAGGAAATTAGAGATTTAAATTTTCTTTAGACAAAAAAAAAGGAACACACATCATATTAATAAATCAAAGTTTGAGTACATCATGCCTCTTTTGGGGCTTACAAAGAAATACAAAAACTCTAAGATAAAGAAGTTGTACGCATCCTCTTTGGCGCGATGTAGGCATTCAGGCTCTGCTCCTTATGAAGCTGCTTGGTGAGTTCTAGAACCTTCTTCTCACTGGCGTAGAATTGGGCCTTGAAAGTGTCTCGCTCCACCTTAAGCTGCATCCAATCCCTTTGCAAGTCTTCAAGAGAGGTGGGCATGTCAGGATGCAGGATAGTGTATGGAACATCTCCTTCCACAACAGGCTCTATGATAACCAGGAGAATGGAGGGGTAAGGCATCATAAGACTTTGAGCACGAGCTCATACTCATTTGAGGTAAGGCTCAAGAGGGATGGAATTCTTATGCCCCAATGTCTTGCTATCTACCTTGTTCAACATCCTCCAAGCTCAGATAAACCTTTGGCGGTAACCTTGGTCGTCATTCTCGTAGTCAAATATCAACCCTTGAATAAGCATCTCGTGTGGACCATCCCTTCGGGCGTAACCAAACTGTCTTAAGGCTAAGCAGGGGTTGTAGGTGATACCTCCTCTAATGCCAAGTAAGGGGACATTAGTGAATTCTCCATAACGGTCGATGATAGTAACATTCTCTATAGATCAGGAACACCAATGAATGTCTGAATGTTTGAGCATCATCAACCTATGTGACCACCTTGAACCTTGCTCGTTCTTCAATACAGTTTGGAGAAGATGCAAAATAAACCATCTTTCCAAGAGAGGAGTACAACACATAAGGATACCTCTTTTCCTCATAGTGCGAGTGTGAAAAGAATGTAGGATGTCTCCTAACAAAGTATGCACTGGGTTATGAGACATGAAGATTTTGACGGTGTTTACATATATGAGTTGGTCATGGTTTGGAAACAAAACCATCCCATAGATGAGGAGAGCCACAATTTCCCCAAAAGCTTTCAAGTCCAAGGAGTTACAACAGTTTTGGGATTTTTCAAACAAGAATTTAGCTAAGAAACCTTTGACACCACTCATTGTTTCCCAATTAGTTGTGATATCAGATGGTTGCAAGTGTAAGTCTTGAGAAATCTCTTCTGGCTTTGGATCTCTTTCTGTACTGTTGAAGGGTAGTTGATTGAGAATTGGAATCCTCAAGAGTTGGGAGAATTCTTCCAAAGTTGGCACAAGTTGATAATCGGGAAATGTGAAGCAATGGTGTAGAGGATCAAAGAAATGGAAGAGCACCTTCATCATATCCTCATCAGTGTTGGACGTAACCAAGTTTAGGAGGTGACCATGTCTTTTGGTAAATGGAGGATTTTCGGGAATCCTTGATGCTAACTCTTTAAGTTGAGGAGGGATCCTTACAAGGTCGACTTGAATGGTTTTCCTGCGAATAGAATCCATGTCCTACAAAACAGAACAAAGATAAATCCCAAAATCCTTGAAATGGTTAGTGAGTTATGAGTATGATGATATGATGTTCATGATGTTATGTACAAGTATATATATACAAACAAAACAAACAAGTCCTTAGGTTTGGGTTTGCATAGAGTCTCATAGGTAAGTACCCTCTTGAAGTTTAGTTGGCTCAAACATGTCCTAGCAATAGTAATCGGGTTCTAATGGAGCTCAATATCACTGGTTTGTTTTCTCGGGCATTGTTTCAGCACGACCCTCTTTAATGGCAACCGAAATATCCCAAAAAACCAAACCTCAATGAGTGTAGTATCGAGTATCTACCAACTTCGGACTGCACTAAATCTGATCATCTCACTACGTCCTAATGGCCAAGTTGGTCAAGTAAAGGTTCTAGAAGTTAGTTAGTGCTTCATGACATCACTCAGCGGCCCCGTATTCTCCTTGACTACTCAAGGGCTACCGGTACCCAAAAATATGTCACACTAATGTAGCTATTTCTTATACCATGTCGGTATACCCCGCACAGTTTCCACAATGTATTGCTACTTACCTATAAGGTATCCCAAATCCAGGTAGAGGATTCAAACCCAAACAAAGAACCATAATATAAAGCATACAAGTCAAACAATGAAAGCAAGTAAATGTGATCTAACCCTAAGGTAACCCAACTTTTAAAAAATCCCCGGCAGAGTCGCCATTTCTGTAATGCGGTGGGAGAACTGACTTGGTTGTTTTACGTTTGATCGCATATGTTACGATTTAGCAAGAGTCGCCACCGACTTTTATTTTATCCAAAAGGAAAGACTGAAAAGAATGGGAAAGACCTTTGAGATGTTTTCTTGAGTTCGGGGGTAGATTATGAAAAGAGAAGGTATTAGCACCCTTTTCATCCATGATTTTCCATGGGCTCTTAGTTACTTGCTAGATCACTTGCTTTTGTTTGAAAATGTGTTATGTGTGGTTTTTGAAATTATTTTCTAAAGATGCCAATGTTTAGGAAAACTTTGTAATGATTCTCGTTCGCAAGAATGCATACAAAATGTTTGATCTTTTGAAAATGTTTTCAAGTTTGAAAGATGTTTTTGAAAGTGTTAGTGTTTGTTTTGAAAATAGCAAGGATGTTTTTGTTTTGAAATTGAGCAAGTAACTAGGAACATTCTACCTACTCAAAAGTCTTTCATGTTCATTTCCTCTTTCCTTTGACATTGTTATCTTACCATTGATTTGGTTAGTAACCCTATCTTTGGATGTAAAAGGGACAGGTGTGGGTCATCGTATAACCACAATTAGCAATGTTGTAAGATATCTTAGCATTTTCTTTAGGGACTAAGATCATTTTGAAAGGCAACATGGATAGCGTCATTGAGGGACTATGATCTTGTATTTTGCTTGTTTTTGCTAAGATACCTCATGTGATACGGTGGGAGAGAACTGACTGTTTTTGGAATGCTGGTTCGCATTTTGCGTTTGTTTTCGCAAAATGTCGCGGTAAGCAAGAGTCGCCACTGACTTTTATTTTATCCAACAAGGAAAGGAAAAAAGCACTGAAAAATTCATTTTTTCGAGATATTTCTCGGGTCCGGGGGGTAGATTATAGAAAGGGAAGGTGTTAGCACCCTTTCCATCCGTGGTTATCCATGGGCTCTTAGGTACTTGCTCAAAGTGTTTTCAAAATTTGCTTTTCTTTGTGTTTGTGGGTTTGAAAAGAGTTTTTGTTTGAAAGGTGTAAGTGCGGAAAGTTTTGTTTTGTTTTGAAAGAGCAAGTACTTAAGAACCATCTACCTACTCGAAAAAGGAATTAATTTGTGATTATGTCCTTTAGAAAATGCTATCCCACTATGAATGAGTAGGTAGCACCGTCGTTGGAGTTTAAGGGTCAATTCAATTAAGGGACGTGTGGTCACTAAAGCAATGTTAGGATGCCTTAGCGGTAACCCTAATGTCTTAGATCATTTTTCCGAGGCAACCGTTTCGAGGCAACTATGATCTTTGGACAAGAGGACGACCTGTAAAACTTCCTATACTCAATGACCACGTTCGAAGGCAACCAAGCGAGGTGTACCCTAAGAGTGCACATGTGCGAGTGTGTTATTTCGGTTAATTTTTTCTTTGAACATGTCCTGGGTTATCTACGTTGATTTTAGGTTCATACATTTGATCTTGTCATGCATTCCCTATTTATCAAACATCTAACAATTTATAGGTTCCGCAAATGTTCTGTGATACGGTGGGATAGAACTGACTGTTTTGGAATGATGATTCGTGTTTTGCGTTTTTTTTCGCAAAATGTCGCGGTAAGCAAGAGTCGCCATCGAATTTTATTTTATCCAACAAGGAAAGGAAAAAAGCACAGAAAAATTCCTTTTTTCGATATGTTTCTCAGGTCCGGGGGGGTAGATTATAGAAAGGGAAGGTGTTAGCACCCTTTCTATCCGTGGTTATCCACGGGCTCTTAGGTACTTGCTCAAAGTTTTTTCAAAATTTTCTTTTCTTTGTGTTTGTGGGTTTGAAAGAAGTTTTTGTTTGAAAGGAGTGTAAGTGCGAAAAGTTTTATTTTGTTTTGAAAGGAGAAAGTACTTAAGAACCATCTACATACTCGAAAAAGGAATCAATCTGTACTAATGTCCTTTAGACAATGCTATCCCACTATTGATGAGTAGGTAGCGTCGTCGTTGGAGTTTTAAGGGTCAATTCGATTAAGGGACGTGTGGTCACCAAAGCAAGGTTAGGACGCCTTAGCGGTAACCCTAATGTCTTAGATCATTTTTCCGAGGCAACCGTTTCGAGGCAACTATGATCTTTGGACAAGAGGGCGACCTCTAAAACTTCTTATACTTAATGACCACGTTCGAAGGCAACCAAGTGAGGTGTACCCTAAGAGTGTGCATGTGCGAGTGTGTTATTTTCAGTTAACTTGTCTTTGTACATGCCATTGGTTATCTATGTTGATTTTAAGTTCATACATTCGATCTTGTCATGCATTCCCTGTACACCCGGCAAGTCAAAAACCTGAAAAGGCGGCTTGGGAAAAAAAGGGTATCCCGGTGGACCGAAAACCCGAAAGGGCAGTCCAGGCAAAAATTAGGGATAAGCGTAACACTATGTCTCATTGGATCACCTTGCATCCAGACTTCAGTATCGACTATCAAGCTCAGACGGCACTAATCAATCTGATTCACCTTCAACCAACAGCAAAGTGATGAGATGCTCGAGGATATAAAGGCAATAGCAGAGTTGGAACCCAGTGGGATTATTCACATAGTTGTTTTGTTTTCTTTTCACAAATTGTGTAAAGTCTATTATTCGGTGGCGTTCTTTTACTAGGACGTCAGCCTCTTGTACAAAAATGCCTATTTACAGGCCAAACTTCAAAATCAATACAATTCATTTTCAAAGAAATTTCAAACTGTTTTTCCTTTATCTGTTTTGATTTGCAAAGAACGTCCAATGTTCATTTTTTATATATGCATTTGACATTAATTGATGCTCATGAATATTTACATGCGAAAGAAAAGATGATTACGGGTAATATCAGAAACAGGGGCAAATAAGAATTGTCCAAACTGTATAGTTGCTCTGTTCACCAGGTACAAAGGTAGATTCAGCTGAAGAATATGACTAAGCTACTTTCACTCCCCGCAAAGTGAACCAGCAATGCTCTCCCCAAGCAGAGTTTATCTACCATCAACACTAAGAAGGCTTGATATCCCCGACAGTCTTAATATTCCCCAACGGAGTATAAGAGTGTTCCTCGGCAGAATATAAGATACCCCCAGTGGAGTCAATATTTCCCCAGCACGGTCTGAAAAAGCTTCCCCAACGGAGTTGAATCATCATTCCCAATAGACTCTGGAAGTTTATCCCCAGTGGAGTACAAAAATAAACCTCCCCAACCAAGTTCAAAGGATTATCCCCACAAAAGTCTAACAAGGTTATCCCCAGCAAGTTGCAACTGAAAGATCATCCCTAGCGAAGTTCTTTCCTTTCACAAACAGGAATTCAATCCTCAGCAGATTCAATATCACCAGCAACGGTAATCCATCCCCAGCTGAGTTTATCAGTGGAATCCTCAGCAGAGCATCTCTTCCCCAGTAGAGTCGCCAGTTCTGTGATACGGTGGGATAGAACTGACTGTTTTTGGAATGCTGGTTCGCGTTTTGCGTTTGTTTTTGCAAAATGTCGCGGTAAGCAAGAGTCGCCACCGACTTTTATTTTATCCAACAAGGAAAGGAAAAAAGCACAGAAAAATTCCTTTTTTCAAGATATTTCTCGGGTCCGGGGGGTAGATTATAGAAAGGGAAGGTGTTAGCACCCTTTCCATCTGTGGTTATCCACTGGCTCTTAGGTACTTGCTCAAAGTGTTTTCAAAATTTGCTTTTCTTTGTGTTTGAGGGTTTGAAAGAAGTTTTTGTTTGAAAGGAGTGTAAGTGCGAAAAGTTTTATTTTATTTTGAAAGGAGCAAGTACTTAAGAACCATCTACCTACTCGAAAAAGGAATCAATCTGTACTAATGTCCTTTAGATAATGTTATCCCACTATTGATGAGTAGGTAGCGTCGTCGCTGGAGTTTTAAGGGTCAATTCGATTAAGGGACGTGTGGTCACCAAAGCAAGGTTAGGACGCCTTAGCGGTAACCCTAATGTCTTAGATCATTTTTCCGAGGCAACCGTTTCGAGGCAACTATGATCTTTGGACAAGAGGGCGACCTCTAAAACTTCCTATACTCAATGACCACGTTCGAAGGCAACCAAGTGAGGTGTACCCTAAGAGTGCGCATGTGCAAGTGTGTTATTTTCAGTTAACTTGTCTTTGTACATGTCATTGGTTATCTATGTTGATTTTAAGTTCATACATTTGATCTTGTCATGCATTCCCTATTACCAAACATCTAACAGTTTATAAGTTTGGAAAATTAAATTGCGAAAATTAAATCTAACTATTACAAGGCGTCGGGTATTTATATCGCCAAAAACAACCCTTAAAATTAAAATGCGGAAATTAAATAAAGCGATAAAATAATCAAAATCCTAGTTTAACTATTACATTCCGGGAAACAATTACATAAATATAGAAAAATGGATCGTGTGCGAGAAAATTAAATCGGGCGCATTTTTTAGGGTTTTGACCCTTTTTTGAAAGAAAGTTATTTTTTGTTATTTTTTGAATTAAAAGGAATTAGATCTAAATTAATTATTAAATTAAATGAGCTAATTAATTAATTAATGAAAATAATATTTTTTTGGATTTTTGAATATTTAAAGAAATAAAATAAATTTGATCAAAGTTAGTAAATCCTAATTATCTAAATTAATTTAAATTATTGCAAAAATATTAAAAGTTTTACCTAATTAAAACTAAATTAATTGAATTAATTTTATTTACAAAAATAAAGTGCTGAATTTAATTTTAATAAATAAAATATATTTTTTGGTTTTTGTTTTTATGACGAAAAAATTTAATTGGTTAGTGATTTAAATAATAAAATTAATAACAATAAAATAAATAAAGAAAGAAATAGAAAAAGAAGTAACCAAAGGGGGGTTTTGGGCCCAAATTGGAGGTGAGACTGGCAATTTAGAGGCCCATTTATGCAAGCCTCGTTTGACTTTGCTGATTCCCCACGCATGCGCTGACTTGATGTATGATGTATTGCGCCTTGGATGTTGCTGATCAGGTGATGATGTATGATGTGTTGTGCCTTGGATGTTGCATGGAATAAACTGAAGAAAAATAATACAAATGCATTGGGGGACCTGGGATTCGAACCCAGGTCCCATGAGTCACTGAACAACGCGCTTACCACCACACCACTGCCTTTCAATCGTTAGTGGATTAGATAGCAATTATTATATGGGAAACAAATAAAATGCCAGAATTAAAAAAATAAAAAGCGCGAAAGTTTGAATGGTGCAATAGGATGGGGACACTCTTCGTCCCTGTCCTCAGATTTACACAGAGGTTACCTGCGGATTTAAATCCGCAGCAAAAGGCATAGGTCCAATCCAAAATCCATCTCAGGCCATAAAAATGGAAGGTGATACCATGGATGAATTCGTCTCGTTCCCCTGAGTAAGATAGTACCCTTCTCACAAGCCAATTGTCCCCGTAATGGAAAGCCCTAAAAAAACCATAAAAAACCTTTCAATGGCGTTTTGGATTATAGGTCAGATAAATACAATCAAATAATATAGAAAGCATGGAAATTGTTTGGTGATTGCAAATATGCCATTAGTTTCTTGTAATGATGCGTAAATCTTGAAACATGAAAGCAAGTTCAGAGGGAAGTCGTATGTCACTTACATTGCATTTGAGGAGGTGAATGGCCTTGCTTTTGATTGCTACAAACTCAGTGGATGTCCAGCAATTGATTCACGTTGAGTTTTGGTTCTGAATTGGCCTCTAAGACTGATTTCAGTTTCAAGCTTTTTTGCAACTTTTCCAAGTTTTGGTTCTTGTGATTTAGCAGCCTGCAACCTCTGATTCGTGCCTCTTTAGCTTGTATATGTAATGAGCATTGGATTAGGTTAACATTTGTGGACTCAATCTTTGTGCATTGATGTTTTAGGATTTGATTTGATCCTCCATGAAAAACCTTCCAAAATTGTCCAAATTCCATCTTTTTGTTCATGATATGGTGAGATACGAGTTTGATCATGTCCATGATGACAATTAAGACCTATATCAATCAAAAAGATCCTAAATGATCAATATTTGGATTTTATTTGGATTTAAATTGATTAAAAATGAATTAATTCAATAAAAATCAAATAAAATGGAAAAATTAATAAATGGACACAAGGCTGAAGATAGGACACGTGTGTAGTGTGACAAGATCAAATCAAGTGGAAAAGAATGGGCCCATTTGACAAAATTTAAAGTTTTGGGGATAGTTGACTTTTGGCAATTTTGCAAAAATGCCCAACTTCAACAATGCATAACTTCTTCAATTTTGAACTTTTGGAGGTGTTCTTGGACTTTTTAGAAATCTTGAGATGTCCTATAACCAACCCTTTTTGTATCGTCTCATTTTGATATTCCATGCTCAAGTTATAAGCTTTGGCAAAAAAAGGTGTTTTTGTTGACTTTCAAAAATGACCTATAATGTCCTAATTTGTAACTTTTTGTGAGTGCATTTCTTGATCTTGGAGTGTGAATATGGATTGTATGAAATTGCATCCTATTCAAAATGAGCTTTGTATGGGTCATTTCTCATAAAATATGAGAAAGTTATGCTTGGTCAAAGTTGAGTTGAATTTTCCTGCAAAACCCTAATTTAGCAACTTTTGAGTCTTGATGAATTTTGAGCAATCCTTGATGAAACATGATCAACACTTGATAAAATGATGAAATATCCTTCAAAATGAGAATGTTGACAAAAAATCTTGAAGTTTTACTATTTGTAGGTCACAGTTGACTTTTGCCCTAGCACAGTCGATTTTTGGACCTCTTGAGCAATTGACTGGCCAAACTTCCTCTGCAAGGCTTGAAATTTGACATGGATGAACTTGAGAACATATTAGGACATTGGGGAACACTTGAGGTCATTTGGATGTAAGGACCTTGATGCAACACAAAACCCTAATTTGAGGTTGACTGCCTTAGAAGATGATTTGACTGTCCAACTCTTGAGCAATCTTGAGCAACTTGGAGATTATTCTTGCAATGTCTTGAGAAATATGAGAAGGCAAATTTTGGGGTACAACACCTCACATGCATAATATGGCCATTTTTGTAAGGCACCAAAGTGGATTTACCCTAGGGATGTGTGTGTGCAAGTGGATTGATTTACATGCTTGATTTGTCTTGATTAGGGTTTTCTATTTGTTGGTTTTAATCTTTCCATACAAAACCCTAATTACTAGCATTTGTATATAAAACAATAAATTGCGAAAAATAAAATTACTACGCTATTACAACATTTAGGGGAGGGGGTGTACAAATAACAAATGGGGAATTGCAAGAAATTAAATCTAAATAATTATTACAACCATATTGAATTTGAATAAATGTACAACAATGGAGATAAAAAATGCAAGAATATAAAATGTAAAAAGAAATGTGATTTTGTTTGGTTTTCATGAAAAAGGGGTTTTTTTGACTTAATTAATTAAAATAAAAAATAATTAACTAAAAATGAGAAAATTAAGATTATGTTAGTAAAATAAATTAATTTAAAGAAAACAAGTTTTTTTAGGGTTTTTGTGAATTTAATTAAATTAGTAAATAAAATAAAAATTAAATAAAAGTCCTAAATTCTAAATTAATTTTAATTTATAAGAAAAATAATATAATATAATGATCAAAACTAATTATCTAAGTATTTAAAAAAGTAAATTAAATTATTAAAGGAAATATTTTTTGTTCTTTTAGTTTTTATGAAGAAAATAAACTAAATAAAATATAAATAATAAAAATATAAATATTTTTGGATTTTTTATTAATGAAAATAATAATAATAATAATAATAATAATAATAATAATAATAATAATAATAATAATAATAATAATAATAATAATAATAATAATAATAATATTAATAATAATAATAATAATAATAATAATAAAAGATGAAAATAAAAATAAAATAAAAATAATAAAGTCAGGGATTTTAAAATTGAATTTTAGAAGTTTGTTAGAAAAACAGTTTTTTTTTAATTTGGCCCAACTGATGTTTTTGTTTAGAAATCAGAAAAATAAAAAAAGTATATGGGCTGTGTGGTATGAGCAACCAAGGGGGTCAGGTTGAGTAAAAAAACAAAGCCCGTGGGGGAAGGCCCAAGCCCTTCCTATAACAAAAAAAATGTCAAAAAAAGTGAAAAAAATGAATAAGGCAGCGCGCCGAGGTTCGAACCCATGACCTCTTGATTACCAGCGCGCTGCCTTACCACTAGATGGCTATACATCTGTTAATATAACTAAAATAATAAATATATAATATAAAACAAGTCCTGAATACACTTCATCTTCAACCTCCAGCCAGACCACCTACAACTTCATCATTTCTCAACCAAAATGGAAAATGTAAACAGGAAAGTTGCTCCATTTTTCCATACGAATCCAACCATATAAATATCATGAAATATAAATCAAAGATGAATGAGAATTTTTGAAAGTACCAAACTCTGGCCTAATTATTTTCAGAGGTTCAAATTTAAAATTCTAACTACTCAGGCAATAATAATGAAATCTAAGGACATGGTTAGCTTCAGGACAATGATATCTACAATTCTTATTCACAAATAAACCATTAATGATGCTTGTATGAAGAGTTCAAAAGTCAGAAAACTCACCTTGCAAAAGGGTATCGTGTTTTGAGTTTGAGCAATTTTGATGAGTTCTAGTGATTGGGTTAGCTTCCTCAAGTTCCCAGGAAGATAATGTGATGCTTGGCTTGAGCTGAAAGTGGCTGAGGAGTTCCAGAGAAGTCAAGGTGCAAGGTGTTGTTTTTGAAAATGGTGGATGGTGATGGAGGTGTTACAGTCGTGTTACAGGTGTTGGAATTGTTTGTATATGTTATTTAGAAGCTTTTGAAAGTAAAAGGCCAAGAAACACACGAGTAAATTTGGAGATTGGATTCAAAACTCAGAAATGGCAAGTTTTGAGATGTTTTCGGTGGTTCTGTGTTTTAGGGGGTTTCAGGGATTGAGCATGTGTGTCTTTTCTTGCAAATGACTTGTGTTTATGTATGGAAAAGGTTTGGATACTTGAGGTGGTCATAAGTACAAGATCACATGTTTTGGCTTCTTGACTTGTTTTTGAAGTAAGGTTGACAAACATGGTTTCAATGCATAGTACAAAGTTATCTAGAGTGGTTACCAACTTTAAACATGCTTATTTAATTTTGTAGAGGAAGTTTGTGTAGAAGGAACAAGTGCAAAGATTAATGCAAGTTGACTTTGCATAAATCTTGCTTTATGTAAATGGCAATGGTGCCTTTGTGCCATTAATGGAAAATTGACTTGGATAAAGCTTGAATCAAGTGGATAATAGCTCAAAAGAAAGTGTAATCTTATGATTATGGAGAGATATTGAGGTTTAGATGCCTGTAAAGCAAGATAGTGCAGCATAGGTTTGAGATTTGAATTTTGTTCATCACAAAATTTGCCTTGTAAAATAACTTGAAACCCCAACTTCTGACCTTCGATTCTCCTTGCTCACAAATGATCTCAAAGAGTTATTGGACATTTTGGAAATATTGTAATTTTATTTACATCCCCTCTATGAATCACTTTTGCAAATTCCAAATGGAACTATGTGAAACTTGGGTCAGAAGTTAGGTCAAAATCCTGACCTAAACTAGGGCAAAATTTTCACTAAGTGTTTAGTTTCATGACCATGACTTCATGAATTAATAACTTAAGATCCAAGAATTTCTAGGAGAAGTTGTGTAAAGTAATGTTGTAGATCTCATGTAGATCTACAACTTTCATGTTGAAAGTTTCTTTTGAATCATCTTGCATCATGGTGAAAAATTGGCTCAAAGTTATGAAAAAATATGAAGTTTTCAACACAGAAAAATTTCTAAGTTTGAAAACTTTGACTTTTCAAAATGAAATCTTGAATTTTTGATTTCTTGATGAAAAAGTTTCATATTTTGACATGTTTTGATGAATTGTGATTTTTGACACTTGATTTTGACCAAAAAGTCAAAGTTTGACTTTCAGTATACAGTTGACTTTTGATCAGTTGATTAAAAATCAACTATCAATCCAATTGATTTTGAGCAATGTTTTGAGTCATGCCATTAGGTCAAAATGATGCAATTGAACTCTTTATATCATGCATCAAACCAATTAACCATTTTCTAGGTCAAAAATTGTCCTTTCTCAATCAAAACCCTAATTTTGACCATTTTTCCCTTTTGATGATTTCATCAAATTTCTTGAGGAATTATGGTCCAAACTTTATCAAATGATACATATGAGTTTATAATGTTGATGTGGATCAAAAATTTTGGGGTACAACAGCTTCCCCTGTTCAATCTTCTTAAACCTGAAGAGTTAGATAGGCGGATCCGCCATTCGTGACTTGAAGGTGGAAGATGATTGGACACTAAAATTCCCAAAAATTTGCACTTGGAGATGGATTGTGAACGGGCTTATTGATTCCATTTGAAGGAATGTTGGAGATTTGCTGGAGATGGGCTTGTAGATTCCATACAAAGGTGATTGTTGACAGAGAATGTACTAAGTTTGAACTTGATTTCAATTGGAAAAGAATCAGAATAAATCTTTGGAGCGACTTATTTGAACTAGAAGAAGTCTTGTATGTTGTTTGACTGGGAAGAATCAGAATAAATCTTGGAGTGATTTATCTGAACCAGAAGTGTTCCTTTTGGAAAGTATCAGGATAAACCGTTGAGGGATTTAAACTGAACCAAAAGAAATTTTGAATGTTCTTTAACTGGAAAGAATCAGAGTAAATTTTTGAGTGATTTATCTGAACCAGAGAAAGTATATGTGGGAAAGAATCAGAATAAATCATTGAGAGACTTATTTGAACCCGAAATGTTACTTTGGAAAGTATCAGGATAAACCGTTGAGGGGTTTAAACTAAACCAAAAGAGGTCTTGAATATTCTTTAACTGGAAAGAATCAGAATAAATCTTTGTGCGATTTATCAGAACTAGAGAAAGAGTATGCGGGATAAAATCAGAATCAACCGTTGAGAGATTTATCTGAACTGGCAGGGATCTAGAGAAGAATCAGAACAAATCATTGAGAGATTTATCTGAACCAAAGAACACAGCTGCGGGAAAAGAATCAAAATAAATTGTTGAGATATTTAAAATGAACCGGCAGGAGTCTGAAAGAAACATCTGTTGTGTAGATGGTTGACCAATCCTTTCTTGGGAATTGATCTGTAATTGACTTCTTGAAAATTTGATGATAATTTTTTGTTGATTGATCTTTCCTAAAAAATATGAAAGGTTAGTTGTATGCAATGTCATGATGTATGCAATGCATGATGTAATGATGTTCTCAAGATAAATGAGATTGTGTCGTATGTATTTGTGCTGTCAATGTTATGACGTATGGATGTGATGTATTGACATGTTAATTGTTATGCTGCGGTGTTGTTGGAGTCGGGGAAAATAAATCCTGGAGTGTTGCTAGGTACGAGGAATGTGAGTCTTCATATTTTGAAGTTTGAAGTATTGATGAGCTTCCATTTGTTAGAGAAATAAACTATGTTGTGAAAGGGAAACGTTGTGTATTTCTTGTAGATCTCGTGGAATCCTGCTGGGGAATCCTGAGAAATTGGGCGACATTCACTGGGGAATCTTAGGAGCGGTAACTGGAAGTTTTGTTCTGTCAGGGATGTGAGAGAGCTTGATATCATTAAGCTGCATACTATGGGGGATTTTATGGAATAGTCTAAAGATATTATCCTATTTCTTAAAGCCATTAGTGATTATCTTTCTATTTTTTTTGTTCCTCCTTTTTTCGTTCATTTGTAAATAGTAGTCATGTTCAAATGCATATGTTCAAAAATAAATCATTGGACGTTTTTGTAAACAAAACACAAAAATAAAGAAAAACAGATAGTTTTGCACTTTCAAAGGGATATCTTTGTATTTAACTTGAATAAGTATTTTTGTACAATGAGACGAACATCCTAGTAAGAGAATGTCGTCGTAAAAAAATGAAAATTTGATACAAAGAAAATATATCTATGTGCAATAATCCCATGGGGTTCCCATTCTGCTATAGTCTTCGTGTCTCTGAGCGTCTTGTCCACTTGCTGCCTTGTCCGAAGTTGATTGGATTGATTAGACCCGTTTGAACTTGCCAGTCGATGCTAAAGGTTATCTGTAAGGTGATCCAACGGGACATAGTCTTACGCTTTAATTCCCTAACTTTTGCCTGGACCTCCCTTTCGGTTTTTCAGTCCACCGGGATACCCTTTTTTGCCCAAACCGCCCTTTCAGGTTTTCAGCTTGCCGGGTGTACAGATTTTTTTTGTTTTATCCCTAAATTTTGCCTGAACCTTTGTGGTTCACCAGGATGCCCTTGTTTTTCCTAGGTGTGTCAACCTAGCGGGTCTCTTATGCATAGTATCTTTTGACTATGTCTGCGTTCACAGGGTGCGGAAGGTCGTCGCCATCCATAGTGGTTAAGATAATTGCTCCACCAGAGAATATGTTTTTGATCACAAATGGTCCCTCGTATGTAGGAGTCCATTTTCCCCTGGGATCACCTTGTGGTAATATGATATGCTTGATTACTAAGTCACCAACCTAATATACATGGCGTCTGATCTTTTTGTTAAAAGCTTTGATCATATGTTTTTGGTACATCTGGCCGTGACAGACAATCGTAAGCCTCTTTTCATCAATTAGGTTTAAATGGTCAATCTGAGTTTGGATCCAATCGTCTTCGCTCATCCCTGCATCCTTTATGATTCTCAGAGAAGGTATTTGGACTTCAATTGGTAGAACAACTTCCATGTCGTATACCAAGGAGAAGGGAGTTACCCCAGTTTATGTGCGCACCGTGGTACGGTAACCGTGGAGAGCGAATGGTAGCATCTCATGCCAGTCCTTGTAGGTTACTGTCATTTTTTGTATGATCTTTTTGATGTTCTTATTTGCGGCTTCGACAGAGCCATTCATCTTTGGCCGGTAAGGGGAAGAATTATGGTGTTGGATCTTGAATTACATGCATAGTGCAGTGATCATAGTATTGTTGAGATTCATACCATTTTCTGTGATGATTCATTCTGGGATATCGTACCGACATATGAGATTTTTTTTGATGAACCGGGCCACAACATTCTTGGTAACGGAAGCGAAAGAAGCTGCCTCAACCCACTTTGTGAAATAGTCAATGGACACTAAGATGAAACGATGTCCATTAGAAGCTGTAGGTTTGATTTCTCCAATCATATCGATGCCCCACATCACGAACGGCCAGGGAGCAGTCAGGATATTTAGAGGAACTGGAGGCACATGCACTTTGTCAGCATAGATCTGACACTTGTGGCAGGTTCGTGAATGCTGATAGCAATCTGCTTCCATGGTATACCAGTAGTACCCTTCCCGTAGGATCTTCTTAGCCATTGTATGCCCACTAGAATGGGTGACAAAAGTGCCTTCATGTAGATCAACCATGATCTTTTCTGCCTCAACCTTGTCTACCCAATGAAGCAACACAGAGTCGTGGTTGCGTTTGTAGAGAATGCCCTTACTGAGGAAGAACTTAGCAGAGAATCTCCTCAAGAACTTCTTATCATTGACTGAAGCTCCTTCCGGATACTCTTGAGCCTCAAGATACCTCTTGACTCCATGGAACCAAGGCTGGTCCACTACTTCTTCAGTATTGATCTCGTGACAAAGTTGGTTCGTCCATCCGCTCAATGGTGATCTGGGGAACCTCGTTACCCCACTTGAGTTTAAACATGGATGACATGGTGGCTAGCGCGTGTTTATTGTGTATTGAAGATGATACCAAATGGCATAAGGTGCAGTATTGGGTTTGTGATCCCAGTGTCCCTAGTCAAGTCTTGGTTCATTTTTCATTTTGGGTTTGCACGGTCTGAAGTCTCTATCCCAGATTCCCCAGCAAAATCCTCCCTCATATGACGAAAGGTCTTGTTCCCTTGGTATGATAAGATCAAACCATTTGTAGAATATTGTTCTTTTTGGCAGTAATTGGTGTTTTTGTTGGTAGTTATTTCCCAAGAAGGCTATCCCAGAGCATATTTTGTGGAATAAGTTTGCATGATATGAAGACTCAATCTAAGATTCTCCAGTGTAGGCCTCGCTTATTTTATAGAAGTCATTTCTCCCCATAGAATTTGGTGCAATAATTACTCTCGAAGAAGAACGTATCTCTGGTTTCCCCAGTGAAGAATGTATCTTGGTTTTCCCTCGATAATGTGGTGTTGACCTCCCCAATAAAGTCAACACGAGGTCCCCAGTTGATATCTCGGTGATGAAGCGTTATCTCCCTTAGTTAAGTCTGTATGATTTTTATCCATTAAAGTTGGTCTGAATTCCCCAGTAGATGTTTTGACAATTTGGTTTCCATCTGCCTTATTTGAAATCAGTTTTGCAATCCCCGGTAGAAGTGTTACACATGAAAACATTTATTTCCCCATTGAAGTTTGAGTACTATTCTCTGGTGAAGCCTGGAGAAGGATGTTATATCCCTGTATCTGTAGTGTTTTGTCGCTATGTTATGTTTCTCCCCAGTAAAGTTAAGCCATGCAGTAGGGCTTTGTTTCCTCAGTTGGTGCTTATTTTCTTTTGGAATGATCGTCTTGGATGTAATTTAGCCGAGTGTTGTATGCATCTGAGTTGGTTTTGTTTGTTTATCCCCAGTATTATATGTCTGTCTTGTCAGCATATGCATGATAACACTCATACATTCATACATACATCATGCATATCTAAGCTTAGCAAATCATTGCTCATTCACATCCATTAATATCTTGTTGACATATTACTCTGTTTTACAGAGTTGTGTTATCCTCTCCCCAATAGAGTGTCAACCATAAGCAGAAAGTGTATATTCTTTCAATTTCCCCACCGAGTTATCCCTCATGGAAGATTTTTGCTTTAGCCTTCTTACACAGCTCTTTGTCTGGACGATTTGGGTTTCCCTCTTGAGTTTATTTCTCAAAGAATGTATTTTGGAAGACCATTTAATTCCAGTTTATTTCTGGTTTGAATCCTTGATCTTCAGCAATATTATTACTTTGGATTTCTGCAAGCTTCGAGTTTTGATTTGAGAATGTGCATTTATTTTGCACGAGAAAACTATATCTCCTCAGCAGGAGTATATTGGCATTTCCCCAGGAAGTTATGGTTCTTTCCCCAGGAGGTCATATTGCTTTCCCCGGGAAGTCATTTTTACAATCCTTCCCATAACAGCAAGTATAAGGTCTCTTTATTTGAGCAACTTGTACTTCCCTGTAAAAGTCGACGTCGCCTTTTTTTGCTATCTTCTCTATGGGTGGATAGTTTGCAGTTTGTTGTCAAATTACTCCCGTGGGTGGCAAGTCTTTCAATATCGCAAAAACAGTTCATTGTGAAATCTTTACAAGTGGTAGTCTCTTTATTTGAGACATCTTATTACCCTTTCCAAGCAGAATGCCTTGGTTAAAGAAGAAGTTGAAACCCATTCTAGGTGAAACTCCAGAATGTTGAAAAAAACTTTTTATCTTTTTGCTACCTTTAGTGAACGTTGGTAGTTCATCATTAGTGAACGACAATGCTATGATATGTTCTTTATCTACCTTCAGTGAAAGTTGGTAGGTCACCATCAGTGAAAGTTGGTGATTGTTATCTTTTTTCTACGTTCAAAGAACGTTGGTATTTCATCGTTAGTGAACAACGATGCTATGATATATTCTCTCTCTACCTTCAGTGAAAGTTGGTAGGTCACCATTAGTGAAATTTGGTGATTGTTATCTCTCTACCTTCAGTGAAAGTTGGTAGGTCACAATCAGTGAAAGTTGGTGATTGTTATCATTTTTCTACCTTCAGTGAACGTTGGTAGTTCATCGTCAGTGAACAGTGGTGCTGTGATATATTTTCTCTCTACCTTCAGTGAAAGTTGGTAGGTCACCATCAGTGAAAGTTGGTGATTGTTATCTTTTTGCTACCTTCAGTGAATATTAATAGTTCATCGTCAGTGAATGGAGATGCTATGATATATTCTCTCTCTACCTTCAGTGAAAGCTGGTAGGTCACCATCCGTGAAAGTTGGTGATTTTCATCTTTTTGCTACCTTCAGTGAACGTTGGTAGTTCATCGTCAGTGAACGGCGGTGCTATGATATATTCTCTCTCTATCTTCAGTGGAAGTTGGTAGGTCACCATCAGTGAAAGTTAGTGATTGTTATCTTTTTGCTACCTTCAGTGAACGTTGGTAGTTCATCGTCAGTGAACAACGATGCTATGAAATTTCTTTTCCTTCTACCTTCAGTGAAAGTTGGTAGTTCATCGTCAGTGAACATCGATGATTCTTTCTTTCTACCTTCAGTAAGCGTTGGTAGCTCACCGTCAGTAAACATCGGTGTTGTTATTTCTTTCCTCTTTCTACCTTCAGTGAACGTTGGTAGTTTTGCTTTCAATAGAAGTTGGTCTATCCTTTTACTTTTTATCATCCTCTATGAGTCGAGTCTTTTGATCCACCAGTGATTTATTTTCCTGGTCGGGTTTCTCTTTTGTTTCTTTATTTCCTTTATTACATCCCCAGTGATGTTTTACGTCTCTTTCATTTTGTTGATATGCATTCATGCTCATAAGAATTGCATGGCATCTTAGGGCCAAAAATAGGGTTTGTTTTTATATTTAAGTATCTTCGATCGCGTCGACACAAAGACTTTTAACCTTCGTATATCCGAATAGAAGAAACTTAAATAAGGGCAACTGTTATACCTCAATTATTGCCCCTAAGACCCCTTCATCATACCATGTTGATTCAATCACAAAAAGACCACATTAGGGCTTTTGGTTCTCCTTCCTATCTTTAGCTTTGCACTTTGAGGAATCACCAAGCACCTTGACTTGTTTTCTTTTGTGATCATGAATATTTTGTCTTGATTTTATTTTTAATTAATAAAATTCAATGTTGGTTTGTCTTACTTGTTAATAATTTAGGTAAAGGCAATGAGGCTTAGCAAGTTGCTCCATGGGTTCATGAGTTTATTTCCATGCCCTAGTCAATAAAGCTTGAGAAGTCCAAACCTCACCATTGAATTTGTTTTGGAATAAATGGCATGGCCAGGTTTATCTTGGTTCACCATATTTAAAAGCTATCAAGATTGATTCAAAAGCACAAGGGGTTGATTGAAGAAGTAGTCATGTTTGGACAAGACTTTTTTCCCCTTGGTCACAAGTGCATATTTCTCTCAATTCTCAAGATATGGAAGTTGTTTTGTTGGCTATTAGTTCTCATTATCATCCTCAACAACTTCCATTTACAAAAAAAAAGTGTTGGTACAAGAAGGTTGTTCAAAATTGTCAAAGTTCCTCAAAGCATTTTCTTGATCTAGAAGCTAGGGTTTTGAACTTCAAAGAAGTATATCTTGCTCATATTTTGGTATTTTTGAGTGATTCCAAATACATCCTTCTCTTCAAAGGGATATTAACAAATCACTTCAAAAGTTTCAAGTAGTTTTCATGTGGAAGAAACTTGATGATGAAGAAAGAGTACAAGTCCTCCAGATGAACCCCCATTTTCCCATGTGTGACTTCAAATGATCATAACTTGGTCAATATTTATCACCTTGAGCCCACTCTTTTTCCATAATAATATTGAGGATATGAACTTTATGCCTTCTTTTTGTTAGAACAAAGTTTGAATCTACTACCCTATGTTTAAGTTTTGATGATAACAAAATGAAATGATATATTATTTATATGATTCATGTATGAACTATTTGCTACCTAAAAATATTACGTTCTGCCTTGCAGAAACTCTGATAGGTACAAGCAAAAGCACACGTAATTCAACATGAGAATATTGGTTCTTGACATCAGCATCAGAAGTTGTTGTATCAGGATACCAGAATCAGAAGATCAACTCACGTATATGCTGAAGCTTGATGAACAGAATTGCGCTCAACACTCTGATATATAATACAACAGTTCATCAGCAGTTAAGCAGAGTCAGAATGAGCCAAGCCAGAACATGCATTAAGTAAGCAACGGTACTGTGCATTGAAAGCAAATTATTACCAACGGCCTCATTCCAGACAAGATCTGCTCAATAAGGAAAGTTTGTTATTAGCATTGAATCAAGAATATTGCTCCAACGATCAAGAATCTCAGTGCTATATAAACAAGACTATGAAGATTGAATTGGCTAATGCTCTCCAACACTTTACACGCCTAAAAGCTAATCATAATCTTCCTTCTCTCAGTTTGCTAAACTCTACACATCTCCTTACTCAATCATCGTTTAGCAATCTAGTTTCATAAGCTTAAGTTGTGTATACATCACAGTTGTGATACAGTTTTGTAGAAAACATTCACACACCTAGATTTATCTTCTTTGTAAGAAAGTGTTTCCTTGACAAACCGGGTTGTGGTTTGCATCAAGAAGGCTTTAGCAGTTGCTGAAGCAGATTGTAATATTCAGTTGAATATAGTGGATTAAGACCTCGTTGGAGAGAGGCGAAATCACCTTGACGGGTGGACTGGAGTAGTTTGAGATCAAACGAACCAGGATAAAAATATCTTGTCCTTTGCATAGATTTTCAATTTACAATTCAACCCCCCCTTCTTGTGTTTTTCACTCCTTCAATTGGCATCAGAGCGCCTGGTTCTGAGCTAAAACACTTAACCGTGTCAGTACAAGATCCAACGTCAGAAAAACACAATGGCAGGAAACTACTCTTACACCAGCAATGACAACCATGAGGACAGAGACAGATTCAGCGGCAAACCTCCAGTCTTTGATGGAGAAAACTTTGATTACTGGAAAGACAGAATTGAAAGCTTCTTTCTGGCACATGATGCTGATCTGTGGGATATGGTGACAGATGGATACACGCACCCTGTGAATGCAAGCGGTCAGAAGATTGATAGAAAAACAATGTCTGACCAACAAAAGCGTGACTTCAAGAATCACCACAAGGCCAGAACCATCCTTCTCAGCGCCATCTCCTATACTGAATATGAAAAGATCTCCAACAGAGACACAGCAAAGAACATTTTTGACTCACTCAGAATGACGCATGAGGGCAACGTTCAGGTCAAAGAAACAAAAGCTCTGGCGCTCATTCAGAAGTATGAGGCGTTCAAAATGGAAGAATCTGAATCCATTGAAACAATGTTCTCAAGATTCCAGATTCTGTTAGTTGGTCTCAAGGTTCTGGACAAAGGATACTCTACTGCTGACCATGTCAAGAAAATCATCAGAAGTTTACCCAAGCAGTGGAGACCAATGGTTACTGCTCTGAAGCTAGCAAAAGATCTCAACAAAATCACTCTGGAGGAACTTATCAGCTCCCTCAAAAGTCATGAGATAGAGCTAGAAGCTGACGAGCCTCAGAAGCAAGGTAAGCCTTTAGCATTAAAATCTAACAGAAAATCTGAGTCAAAAGTTTTGCAGGCAGTTGAAGAAACATCTGATGGATCCTCATCAGAAGAAGACGAACTCTCCCTCCTCTCCAGAAGAGTAAATCAACTGTGGAAGCAGAGGCAAAGGAAGTTCAGGAATCCCAGAAGATCTGATCAGAACGAGTCGTCTTCCAGATACAGAAGGACTGATTCTTCCTCTGGATACAGAAGATCTGAAGGCTCCTCAAGTAGCAAAAAGCCAAACACCAAGGACATCATCTGCTATGAGTGCAATGAGCAAGGACACTACAAAAGTGACTTCCCAAAGCTTTAGAGGGAAAAGCCCAAAAAGAAGTTTGGAAGAGAGAAGAAGAAAAGTCTCATGGCTACATGGGATGACTCTGACTCGTCTGAAGCTGACTCAGAATCAGATGATGAGAGGGCAAACATAGCTCTCATGGCTAACATTTCAGAAGATAGTGAAGCTTCTGAATCAGACTCTGAATCAGACACTGAAGAGGTATTTCCTAACTTCACTGTTAATTTTACCAAGGCTGAACTTGCTGAAAGCCTTAATGAAATTCTGGAAAGGTATCAGCAAATTAGAGTTAAATTCAGAGACCTGAAAAGGAATCTTGAATCTGACTCTAATAAGACTGAGAATCTCAAATTGGAGAATTCTGAGCTGAGAAATAAGATTTCAAAATTAGAAAATACTTTACAAAACTCTCAGAAGGAACCAATTTTTGAAACTCCCAGCAACACTGATAAGATCATCAAGGAGTATGATCACAGTTTCCAGAAGTTCCTTGCTAAAAGCATAGATAGAAGCAAAATGGCTTCAATGATCTATGGAGTTAGCAGAAACGGCAGGAAAGGAATAGGATACCAAGGTAAGGTTCCTACACCAAAGAATGTCATGGATCTAACCATTAAACACACTCCTCTGAATTCACATTTTGTGTATGGTCACACACATGATATTAAATACACCAGCAGTAAGTACTCTGTGAAACCAAAATTCAACCAGAGTTTTGGTAAATCTAACAAATCAGGACCCAAGAAAATCTGGGTACCTAAGGATAAAATAATACATGTTGCAGATATCTTTAGCAGCAAGTCAGAAACACCAGTCATGGTACCTGGACTCTGGCTGCTCGCGACACATGACGGGAAGAAGGCATATGTTCCAAAGCCTGGAACTTAAGCCTGGAGGCCACGTTGGCTTTGGAGGCAATCAGAGGGGAAAGATAATTGGCTCTGGAACTGTAGGTAATGGAAATCTTCCCTCTATTAATAATGTTCTGTTAGTAGATGGATTAATGCATAATCTGTTATCCATAAGTCAATTAAGTGATAACGGTTATGATATAATCTTTAATCAAAAATCATGTAAAGCTGTTAGTCAGAAAGATGGGACTATCCTGTTTAATGGTAAGAGGAAAAACAACATTTACAAAATCAAACTTTCTGAACTAAAAAGTCAGAATGTAAAGTGCCTTCTGTCTGTTAACAACGAGCAGTGGATCTGGCACAGAAGATTGGGGCATGTTAGTATGAGAAGAATATCTCAGATTAACAAACTCAATCTGGTCAGAGGACTTCCTAATTTGAAGTTCAATTCAGATGCTCTGTGTGAAGCATGTCAGAAAGGCAAGTTTTCAAAACCTTCTTTCAAATCTAAAAATGTTGTTTCTACCTCTAAGCCATTAGAACTTCTGCACATTGACTTATTTGGACCAGTTAAAACTGCTTCAGTCAGTGGCAAGAAGTATGGGTTAGTAATCGTAGATGACTATAGCAGATGGACATGGGTAAAGTTCTTAAGACACAAGGACGAGTCACACTCTGTGTTTGTCACCTTCTGTAACCAAGTTCAGAATGAAAAGGATCTTAGAATCGTTAAAGTCAGAAGTGATCATGGTGGAGAATTTGAAAACAAAGATTTTGAGTCATTCTTTAATGACAGAGGCATTCTGCATGATTTCTCTTGTCCTAGAACTCCCCAACAAAATGGAGTTGTAGAACGAAAGAACAGAACATTGCAAGAAATAGCCAGAACCATGATCAATGAGACAAACGTTGCTAAGATCTTCTGGGCAGAGGCAATAAACACAGCGTGCTACATTCAGAATAGAATCTCAATAAGACCTATTCTGGAAAAGACTCCATATGAATTATGGAAGAACAGAAAGCCAAACATTTCATATTTTCATCCATTTGGATGTACCTGTTTTATGTTAAATACAAAGAATTATTTGAGCAAGTTTGATTCTAAAGCACAGAAGTGTATTATGTTAGGATACTCTGAACGCTCAAGAGGGTACAGAGTATACAATACAGAAACACAGATTGTGGAAGAATCAATCAGTGTTCGTTTTGATGATAAGCTTGACTCTGAAAAGTCAAAGCAGAATGAAGTTTTTGCAGGTATGGAAATTGAATTTACAGGTTCTGAAGACAAGTCATCAGAAGCTCTCAATACAGACACTCCTTCAACGTCTGAAAGGAGCGCTGCTAGCAATCCTACATCAGCTGCTGATCAACCTCAGAAGAGATTACCCAGAAGCAGATTGGATCACCCAGAAGAGACTATCTTAGGAAGAAAGGAAGATCCAATCAGAACAAGAGCAAGCTTCAGAAACTCTGAAGAAACCCTTATGGGACTTGTGTCTCTGATTGAACCTTCTTCTATTGATGAAGCACTTCTGGATAATGACTGGATTCTGGAAATGCAAGAAGAGCTAAATCAATTCACCAGAAATGACATATGGGATCTTGTTCCCAGACCAAAAGGATTCAACGTCATTGGAACAAGATGGGTGTTCAGAAACAAGCTAAATGAACAAGGTGAAGTCATCAGAAACAAGGCACGACTGGTTGCACAAGGTTATAGTCAACAAGAGGGGATAGACTATACAGAAACCTTTGCTCCAGTCGCCAGGTTAGAATCTATCAGACTTTTAATTTCATTTGCTGTTAATAGAGGCATCACTCTGTATCAGATGGATGTCAAGAGTGCATTCTTAAACGGTTATATAGAAGAAGAGGTTTATGTGCACCAACCCCCTGGTTTTGAAAATACAAAACATCCAGAACATGTTTTCAAACTAAAGAAGTCACTATATGGTCTGAAACAAGCTCCCAGAGCTTGGTATGAAAGGCTAAGTAACTTTCTTTTAGAAAATGAATTCACCAGAGGGAAGGTGGACACTACCTTATTCTGTAAATCAGTTAAGAATGACATCTTAGTCTGTCAAATTTACGTTGATGATATTATTTTTGGTTCTACTAATCCCTCTCTTGGAAGAAAATTTGCCAAGTGTATGCAGGCAGAATTTGAGATGAGCCTCATGGGGGAACTGAAATTCTTTCTAGGAATTCAGATCAATCAAACTCCAGAAGGAACTTACATTCATCAGAGCAAATACATCAGAGATCTTCTGAAGAAATTTGATCTCTCAGAATGTAAGCCATCAAAGATTCCAATGCATCCCACGTGCATTCTGGAAAGAGAAGAGGTAAGCAAAAATGTAGAACAGAAAGTCTACAGAGGTATGATTGGTTCTCTCCTTTATATGACTGCTTCAAGACCTGATATATTATTCGGCGTTTGTATTTGTGCTAGATTCCAATCAGATCCTAGAGAATCTCACTTAACAGCTGTTAAGCGAATTTTCAAGTATCTGAAAGGTACTACTAATCTGGGTTTGTTTTATAGAAAATCTAGTGATTACAGTTTAGTAGGCTACTGTGATGCTGACTTTGCTGGAGACAGAGTGGAGCGTAAAAGTACTTCTGGAAGCTGCCAGTTTCTGGGAGAAAATCTGATCTCTTGGTCCAGCAAAAGGCAATCAACAATTGCGCTATCAACAGCAGAAGCTGAGTACATAGCAGCAGCAGGATGCAGCACACAAATGCTCTGGATGAAAAGTCAGCTTGAAGACTTCCAGATCTTTGAGAGTAACATTCCTATACTCTGTGATAATACTTCTGCAATATGCTTAAGTAAGAATCCTATTTTTCATTCTAGAGCTAAGCATATAGAAATAAAACATCACTTCATTAGGGACTATATTCAGAAAGGAATTTTGAATTTAAAATTCATAGATACAGACCATCAATGGGCTGATATCTTCACTAAACCCCTTTCTGAAGATAGGTTCAATTTCATTCTGAAACATCTCAGCATGAAAATCTGCCCAGAGTGAAAATGTTTTAATTCCATATATTTATCTTCAGAATGTAATTGTTTTACTGTGAACTTCTGATCAATCTTCTTTCAGAAAGATAGAACATGCAGATTGTATCAGATGCAAGTCTAAAGATCCGAGAGTCTAAGCTCAAAGACAGACGTGCTGATCACTACATCAAACAAGTGTCATCCAATCATCAGCAAAACTTTGAAGCAGAACGCGTGCACGCTTCTGAGAAGACAAAACGCTGATTGGGTGCATTGAGACACATGTCTGGTAACAGTTTTTAAGTATCTTTCTCAAATCCCCCAAAATCAGCAAGCATTAAATGAAAACAATCATGTTTTTAAACGTAATCATGATTTTATTTCTCTTTCTTGAAAACGTTTACAATTTCAAAATTTTCTGAAGGCTATTTAAACACGTTAACCTCTCATTTCAATCTTTTACAGTTTCTCACTATTTCTCAAAGTATTCTCTGTATTTTTCTGTGTTCATCTGTCTCAAATCCATTTTCTCAGTTTTCTCAAAATCCCTAAGTGTGAACATGGCCACCTCCAGCAGTGCTTCTGCAGGTCCTCAGAAGAAAGCATCATCTGAACAATATCAAGTGCCATTCAGAACTCTCCTCACTCCTGTGAAGAATCTTGAAGTATTATCTGAATTGATCATTGATTTTGGAAGCCTGAAGGAAAACGGGTTTGACCTAACTGAAGAAGTTAGGGCACAGAAATGGGAAAGGTATTTTGACAGGTTGGTTGGACCAACATTCCCTATGTTAGTCAAGGAATTCTGGATTCACGCAACAGCTTCAACACATCAAGTCACCTCATACATTATGGGGAAGAAGATTGTGATCACTGAGGATCACATAGCAAGGTTAATTGGTTACAGTGGCGGTGGCGTCCGTTGTATTGATATGGCTGAGAGATGTGCCGACGTGGGCGTCATAGCTGAAAAGATTTTCACCCATGGGGTGCCCAGCAGCAAGATCAAAGATCTGAAGGATCATCACAGAGTTTGGGCGAAGATAATTCTGGGGTGCTTCAACCATAGGAAGCCAACTAGTTCCCCTGATTACATAAATGTGGATCAGCAGTTTCTGATCTACTTTATCAATCAGAAGGTAAAAATCAACTTGGCTCATCTTCTGTTCAACCACCTCAGAACAAGCGTGAAGGAAACCAGGGAAGAAGAAAGAACAAAGAGGGATTGGATTCCCTTTGGAAGGTTGATATCAGATATTCTGACAGAGAATAGGCTGATAGAGCATCTGATAGAAGCTCAAGAGTTAAGCACCATTGAACCAACGATTGGGAAGCCTCTGAACGCGAAGAACTTGAAGAAAATGAAGTTGATAGAGAATATCAAAAAGGAACCCAGCGCTACTCCTATTGCTGATATCACCAGCAGAAGAGTCCCACCGAGTGACTTTCCCTTATTCTCTGAGATAGAATCCAAACCAAAGGTAGTTCTCAGATATCTGGACGCGTGCAAAGCTGATGGTACAGATCCAAATCTGAATATCAAAGATCTGCATCAACCTCAACCAAAAGTGACTCTGAAGAAGACGAAGAAAAGGAAGGCACCATCAGAAGGATCATCCCAGCAGACACCCAAGAAAAGAGGTAATTTATCTGCTGCTTCTGTTTTAAATTCTTCTACTATTCCAGCATCAATTCCACCTCCAACCTCTCATAGAATTTCAATCCCCATCCCAACAATAGATGAAACTGAACCAGAAGATGACCCTTCTGAGGCATTACAACTCAGAAGACCCAGAACCAAACATCCCAAACCAACAATCTCAACTTCATCAGCAATTGACAAAGTGCTGTCTGACATTGATCAACACACTTCTGATCACTCCTCCATCAATCTGAACTCTGAACCACAATTTGTCCCTTCTCCACAACCAGAACAACAGCAATCTGCTGAAGAACCAGAACAACAACAACCTCTCCCATCCATTCCAGAAGAACCTCTTATCCCTGAAAAACCAGAAATTCCAACAACTTCTCCACAACCAGCAATTCCGTCTCCCTCTCCTCAACCAGAAATTCATCCACCATCACCTCAACCTGAGTTTCATAACTCTGAGACTCAAACTCCTCCACCTTCTGAACCCCATTCACCTCAATCCTCTGAACCACAACCTCTGGCAATACAGCTGCCAGGTGGAACAACAATAACAATGGCCCAGCTGCCATCCTCGACTGAAACCACACCACCAAATACTCCCAAAACACCACACAGTCCAATCATAATTTCTGACTCCCCCACTCCATCTCCAAAACAAACAGCTCCCAAGCAAACCACCGAAAACCCCAGCAGGACCTTCATAGATTTAACAATCCTTGATCGTCTTGCTGATCTGAAAAATAAGATAGCCATTCCAAAACCAAAACAACCAGATGTTGGCTCTGGTATTATGAATTTTGAAACAGGTTTGCAGCAGTGGATTGCTTCTCTGAAACAAGTCTGTCCTGGAATGATTGACCCAGCTGCCTCTGACCAGCTCTGGTCACAATTCAGAATCTGGGTACGTGCTGAAGCCCTCAAGTTGCAGGATATCAACTATGAGCAGGCACAACAGAACTTCAGCAAGCTGCTGAAGGAAGTTGAAAGTCAGCTGCAACAAGAAAACGTGCTCCCTCTGGATAGTGAGCCATGGTCTGAGAAACAGCTAGCCCCAAAGGTGCAACCAGAAGAAGACAAGACCATTCAAGCTGAAGCAAGTCAAGCAGAAGATGTTGCAGAAAGCTCTCAGAAGCTCCCTACTTCTGATGCTTCTCAAGCTGCCTTGGATAGGCAGACTCTGGAAGAATTGAAGCTGAATGACATTCGTCTGCAGCAGAAGATGGATGAAAATGACCAGAAGATGAAAGAAAGGATGGATGCGCAGGATAGCAAGATAGACACAGTTGTCAGCATGGTGCATAAGCAGAATGAGACTGCTGATCAAATCAAAGCCATGCTGGAGAACCTGTTCACACGCCTTCCTCCCCAACCTTAGTTTTTTTTTCATTCATATCATTTTCATGTTCTCTTTGATTATCCGTTGTACTGTTTTGTTTGATTCTGAACCTTTTAATATGACAAGTTTTTCTGCCTTAAAAGTTTTAGCACATCACTTACACTTTTTGACTGCTGACAAAAAGGGGGAGAACAAGAATGATATTTTAAATAATAACGGATTACTAAGACAAAAATTCTCGAACATTCTAACTCTGATATACTTGAATATGTTCTCTGTTTTGCTTAAGTCTACAGGTACAAGAAAGCTCCATGATACTCTGAAGACTAAAGCTCTGAAACTCTGACCCGCTCTGATACTCTGACCCAAGGCAAAGCTCTGACAAGAAAAGCTCTGATACGCTGATCTGAAATCTCTGCCCTGATATGCTGATCTAAAGCTTCTGATAGTCAAAGACTTTGATACTCTGATGTTCAAAGAAAGGCAAAAAGATCTGATCCTGAAGAACTCTTGGAATCAAAAAGGGAAGTAACAAACTCAGGGGGAGTATCTCTCAACTCTGATTCCTTATCTTTGATAACTTCTTATTCTGATACTTTTTCACGTTATTTTCAATTAAAAATATCTAGTTTTTGTCATCATCAAAAAGGGGGAGATTGTTAGAACAAAGTTTGAATCTACTACCCTATGTTTAAGTTTTGATGATAACAAAATGAAATGATATATTATTTATATGATTCATGTATGAACTATTTGCTACCTAAAAATATTACGTTCTGCCTTGCAGAAACTCTGATAGGTACAAGCAAAAGCACACGTAATTCAGCATGAGAATATTGGTTCTTGACATCAGCATCAGAAGTTGCTGTATCAGGATACCAGAATCAGAAGATCAACTCACGTATATGCTGAAGCTTGATGAACAGAACTGCGCTCAACACTCTGATATATAATACAACAGTTCATCAGCAGTTAAGCAGAGTCAGAATGAGCCAAGCCAGAACATGCATTAAGTAAGCAACGGTACTGTGCATTGAAAGCAAATTATTACCAACGGCCTCATTCCAGACAAGATCTGCTCAATAAGGAAAGTTTGTTATTAGCATTGAATCAAGAATATTGCTCCAACGATCAAGAATCTCAGTGCTATATAAACAAGACTATGAAGATTGAATTGGCTAATGCTCTCCAACACTTTACACGCCTAAAAGCTAATCATAATCTTCCTTCTCTCAGTTTGCTAAACTCTACACATCTCTTTACTCAATCATCGTTTAGCAATCTAGTTTCATAAGCTTAAGTTGTGTATACATCACAGTTGTGATACAGTTTTGTAGAAAACATTCACACACCTAGATTTATCTTCTTTGTAAGAAAGTGTTTCCTTGACAAACCGGGTTGTGGTTTGCATCAAGAAGGCTTTAGCAGTTGCTGAAGCAGATTGTAATATTCAGTTGAATATAGTGGATTAAGACCTCGTTGGAGAGAGGCGAAATCACCTTGACGGGTGGACTGGAGTAGTTTGAGATCAAACGAACCAGGATAAAAATATCGTGTCCTTTGCATAGATTTTCAATTTACAATTCAACCCCCCCTTCTTGTGTTTTTCACTCCTTCACTTTTATGTGCAACGTGAGAAAATGGATGGAAGATTCCCTAAGGATGCAAAAGATTATAGGTTATTTCATAATTTTTTGCCAACTTCAACAATTCATGACTCTCTCAATTTTTGGAGATTTTGAATGTTTCAAGTTTCAAATTTTCATTCAAGAGGTCTATTTCATGCCATATTTTTTGGTAAAGATCAAATTCCAAGTGGAAGGTCATGTCTGGATGCAAAACATTATAGGTCACTTTTGAAGAAAAATTTGAAATATTTCTAAGTATGGAAAGTCAACCTTTTTTCCCCAACTTTGACTCAATGCAAATTTCAGCTCAAGCATCCATTTGATTCCATTCTTTTCCCATTGCAAAGCTTGTAACCTCATATTTCTAAAACATCAAGAATCATGCCTTAAGACCCCTTGAGCTAAGAATGCCATTGGATTAAACTTGGTAACTTGGAACTGAAGTTTCTTTATAAGTCAGAATTTAAAATTCATGTTTTGGCCTCTAAACATCAAATTAGCACGCGTTTGTGATCTAAACATGTTTAACCAAGTTGCCAAAGTGGATTAGAGCCTTAAAATGCAAGGATTGGATTAGTTTTGATGCAAATCAGATCACACTTTGCTCGTGCATCAGGTTCACACGATTTCCCTCCAAACTTCATCATTTCACACGCTTGAACATTCCATTTGATTCCCTGTAAATAGAGGGTCATCCCCTATTCATTTACTCAAGCTTTGAGAGCCAAATACACTCTGTTAAAACCTCACACGAACTTCAAATTTTTGAAATCAGTTTCTGTGATTCCAACATTTTCTTCCAAAATTCTTTGCACATTCATCTTCCTTAAGCATCATACAAACTCTCTAGCACTTAAACCAAGCAAAACAAGCTATAATTCAAGCTACAGAAGTCCAGTTTCAGAGCTTCTTTCTTGAATTTCGAAAAGGTAGAATTCTCCACCATTTGGATCCAAATAAAGCACTAACCTGTTCTACTCCTGATTCTTGTATTTCTTACAATTTTTAAATCCATTGATAATTGAGAGAAAAATCTCAAATTGAAGGTGCTCGCTATTTTCTGGATTTTTGATTCATATCTTTTTGCATACCTTATATAAATTTGGCGCGATTGTGGTGTTAAGATCGTCTTGAAGAGACGAATCTAATGATACTGGTCTGAGATCCTAATTTTTCCATTTGAAAGATCTCACAAAGTCTCCATTGCAGGGTGGCTGGAGGTTGAAGACGATGACATGTCTCGTCTCATCCAATGATAGCGTGCCAAACATTTTAATTTCATTGGTTGCCCTTTTTCTGATCCCATGCACATCTTACTAAGGTCCATATCAAGCACAGCGCGTCTGGTCCATTGGATTAGCTTACTAACGCGTTTTGACTATGATCTGATGGTCCATATCTTTTTGGTTTTATTTTATTTTCTAATTTTTATATTTTAATTAATTTAATTTTCAAAAATTCATAACTCTTTTATTTTTTATCTAAAAATTATGAAAAAATTCACAAAAATACTTTGAATTATTTCTGATCTCATGACTATTTTTTCACATTTTTTATTTTGATATTTGATATTTTTTTATATTTTTTTCATTATTTTCTTCCTTTTAATTACTTTAAAAATATTTTGTGACAGTTTTTTTTATTCTAAAAAATTTCATAAATATCATTTTACATATATTTCTGGCTTTTTGAAAATTTTATGGAATTTTATATTGATGTTTACTATTTTTGATCTATTTTATATTTGTTTGAGCAATTTTAATTAGCTAAAAAAATAGTTTCTGACTTTAAAAAATTACCAAAAATTTTATAAAAATATTTGAGTCCATTTCTGATTTTTTTATGGTCCTACTTATTTTTCTTGATTAGTTTGATGGTGCACGAAAGCTTTGGAGATAAAGAACGAAAGGAGTAGTAAGATCCAGGTAGTCAATTTACATCTATTGCGTCTTGGTCTTTCTCAATATCAAAAGAAGAAAAGGGTTTGAATCAACAATAAGCATTAGGGCTTCTGGAGTTGCTCTTGAACGCTTCTTTTGTATCTTCTTTTTGCATAGTAAGAATTATACAATTTCATTGGAATTAGGCGTAGACGTACCCACACGCAAGGATAATAGTAGGGAATTGTGAAACCAAATCCCTTGTGTCTCTTTTATTTGTGCTTTTACTTGCTTTGATTTTCATCAATAAGTTTATCTAATAAAATTGCGTTATCTATTGAATTGTAAGAAATTTTCTGAATCGTTTTTGATTCTAAGTCAAGTGTTGATATAGCTTATAATAATTTTTTATTATAAGTGGTTTTGTCTATCAAGACAACTCAAAGAACAATTCTGAAATTTCACTTGCACACCAAGTTTTTGATAAATTGATTCAACTTGTTCTTTTAATATTGCCATTGGATATAACTTTACTAGTAACTTGCAATAAACATTAAATAAGCTGTAAAGTGATTCAAGCATATAATTCTATTTGTTGATCTTATTCCATATTGAATTTTTTTTTAAGTTTGCATATCCGAGTTTCCAATAACGTTCGTATAGACAACATTTTGTGAAAGCTTCCGCGTAGCTCTTTGATAAAACAACTTTTTTTAAACAAGAATTTTTATGGAATTTGTTTAAAGGGGTATATATTCAACCCCCTTAGATACATTGTCGTCGTTAAACAAAAGATATTTTGTAAGTCCTTTGGAATCCTATAGGTACATTGGTGTGGAAAAATATTGTGTAGAAACTCCATTCCAGGTATTGGAAGTGGATACAGTGGTTAGCCTCCCGGTAGAGAAGATTAAAAGACCCGGGACCTCGGTGACGTCGTGGCGAGACTTAAAAACAATTGTAGAAGATCGAACATCTAAAGATTGGGGAAAGCTCGTGGAGATACCTGAAAAGAAAGACCGCTTTGGTTTGGGATATCAACCGTCAAGAGCTACTAAGAAAGATAAAGGGCGTATTCCCCCGATCCAAGAAACTTTCATCAAGTGGACAATATAGCGGTAGAAATGTTAAGACTAAGCCATTGGATTGACTTAACTCGCATAAATCAAATAAAAATCTCCATCGCGCTTTATTGTTTCCAGAGGAATAAGAAAAAAGAGAATAAACCAAAAGAGAGGGGGGGGGAGAATCTAGGTACGAGGGTTGGTTATACAAAGGGAATATATTATAGCCCTAAACATATACGGTACTCCGCGGGAACCTCTTTGAAAATTTGTGTATTTTGGCTATAAATGTTGTATACAAAAATAGATGGTGGAGATGAGAAAAGAAATATATATTTCTACAATGTTGCATCCGCCGCGGTTGTGAACCTTTAGTGCCTACGTACCACCTTCCGTGCAATAGGGGATCAGGGTACTCGTAGTTCACCTTTTAAATAAAATTTGAAACACAAGTGTGTTGGTTAATTTTAAGAGACGAGACATCATCGTCATATCCAAGTGGAAGAACTTACTTACTACCCACGATTATGAGAAAGGAGAATTTGCGTCATCTCAAAGTGGAGGATATATCTTGGATTTTAAAATCAACAAAGCCTTACTCGACACCCAAGTGGAAAATATCTCAATTCACTATATATCGTAGAATTATAGTAGCTCGCATCACTACAAGGATTGACAAGGGTCTAATATTTTGAAATATTTTTTTAAAGTAAGAAGCCAAAGTGGAAAAAATGGTTTGAATGAGGTTGATTGACTTTTAATCTTCTCACAAATAATGTCAAAGTATGATTAAGTTGTTTAAAGTTTAATTAAGAAAATATTTTTGAAAATGCATGGACCTAAGTCCAAGTTTATTGTCAAAGCGGTTCAAGTTAGAAAACAAGAAAAGTTTTTAAAAGGAGGGAGGAGATTTTTGAAATTAAATAAGATGGGAGGAGATGAAGGGACTATCCTAAAGCATAAGGTAAAAGCTAGGAAAAATAACCGTCTAACCAACAAGAAGTCAATACTTAGCACAAAGAGTCAATGTAGAATTCTCATCCTTTGGATTGAAACCAAGAAAGCAAAGATACTAAACCTCTTAAGAATACCAAGATTCAGATACATTAAGTCTTCACAAAAATTGGGCAGAGTAACAGTTGTATACAGAGAAATTCTAAATCACAGACAAAGCATAAATTAGAATAACCTACACATAAAGAAGAAAAACAACCCAATATCTTGGGGTAAACCCCAAGAACTCCAGACAAAATAACAATTAGAGCCACAAGGTCTTAAGGGTATCAAAGGCTTCTAATCCTAAGTCCGAGAAATCTACAATCTCCATAATACCATGGATAGTAACCAAATAGTCCGAGTGACCTTAAGGTTTTTTAACATTCATGTTGGTTATTAGGTATCTTCAAAAAGAAAATGAAAAGCTCAAGTGAGCAACACAAAAATGACATAAAGATAAATGTTCAAATGAGCAAAGATGAAAATAGCATGAAATGTAAATGCTAAGATAAATGGTGTATGAAAGTAAAGGCATAAGGTAAAGGGCATAAAGTAAAAGCACAAACCACAAAAATAAAGTCAATTATTAATGAATTAGAAGTTAGAGTTTAGATGAATGACCATCTTGAAACTTGCATTTGAAGACTCATTAGAAGATTGATAAAATAAAAACTTCTCAATAACAAGTCTCATTTGCTTTTTGTCAAGTATATCATTCATTTCAAATTCTCGAAGCGACAACATATGATCAACGCCTCCTAACAATGAACTTCAAAGTTGTTGGATCAAATGTTTCAAATTAACATACTTGGATTTGCAAACATAGATTTGGGCCAGGAATGATCATTTCTCAAATCGGGATAAATTTAGCGCTATGTTAAGCAATCGTAAGTGGACTTATGTAGAAGTCATACCTATTTTGAGTCCGGTCAATAGAAATCTATGTACAACACGTTAGAGGAATGATATGTAGATCATTCTCCAAAAACATGTAGCACAAGTAAAAATAAGAAAGAGAGAAGATAAACAAGAATTAAATTCCATATTTTAACCAAAGATTTAATCAAGCTATCGTTAAAATCATTCATCCATTTTGGTGGAGTTAAACTCAACACCCAAGATCCAATGATGTTAATGAAGCTTATGATTAAAGTTCACATAATTCAAGATCAGCCAGAAAATATACAAAAATAAAATTGCATTTAATAAGAAAAATAGAATGAGAAAAATTGATTTTTAAATTGTTTTTTAGATAAAAATAAAAGGGCAAATATAACAAACTATATACAAAATATCAAATAAAAATTGAAAGAGACCATAGAAAAGTAAGAAATGATCTCAAATATCTTTACAAATTTTTCGATAATATTATAAAACAGAAAAGTATTTTTTTTAAAACTATTTAAAATCACTCAAGTAAGTGAAAAATAATTAAAAATTAAAAAATGTAAAATTAAATTCCGTAAAAATTACACTAAATCTGAAATGAGATAAATGAATTTTATGAATGTTTTCAGAATTTTTGGATAAAAATTTAATTTATTATGAATTTTTAAAATTTAAAATAAAAATAGTAAAAGAAAATTAAACAGAAATAATGTCAGCGTTTAGATCTGGTGAACAAAGTAAAATTATGCAAGATCACTGAATCAAAATTAAAAAACACTGTAAAATATATAAGATGCATGTAGAGACTCATTTTTTGATCATCTTTCTCATGTGAGGACAAGTGGCTCCAGTGGCCACTTTTCACTCACCGGTACATTACACATGAAGGCGGAGAAGGCGGGGGGGGTCCCAGCGGGGCGTGCGTTTCCGGCGAGATTTTGGTCTCAGGTGAGTTGAGATATACAATTTGTGTTCTTGGTCGTCCTTTTTTTTTCACTCTGTCCATCAATGCTTTTATAACACTGTTATATTAGGGTCTGTGTATGAACAAACAAGGCTAAGATTGAAACTATGTTATCATGCTAATACACTATATAATTTCTTCTTTTCATGTGTTGATAAATGAGCTTAGAAAAAGTAAACGGTGTGAAGAGAAAACCGTGGCATAGAAGCAAGATGGAGAAGCTTGGCGTGGGGGGCAATGGTGATTCAATAAAACAATCAAGGCTATTAGGACTTACGAAAGATTGTAGTATTGATGTATCTTTATAAAAAGAAAGACTTGTTCTTATAATAATAGAAACTTGAAAGAATCATGTATGGAATTTGAATGAACTTGATTTTTATGTATAACTTTTAAATCTTGAATGAGAATGGATATTGGAGCTTGCATGAAGAATTTTGGATTCTTGAGAATGAATTTGACATTAGACACTTGAAAAATTGATAATGTTGCTTGAAATTGATGAATTGAAATTCTCTTGCAACCTGATGGCATCACTTAAGAAATTTGAAGCTTGGAATAAAAAGTGCTTGAAATCTTTGATGAATATCTTAAATTTCAAGGAACATGAATCTTCAAATTTTGCACTTGAATTAATTCTTGAGATCAAGATGTACATTTTCCCCTTATAATTCAAAATAATCCACATGGGTGGTCTTAAATGAAATTGATGAGATTGAATAATTTGATCTTAGAAAACTTGGATTTGAAAGAGATACTTGAAATTGAGACAACTTGAATTTTCCTTTAACTTGTAAATTCCAAACTCATGAAAGTGAGAATTTCCTCCATCTTTTGAATTTTTGAGCTTTTGACATAAAGTCTTTATATTTCGAGTAACACAAAATTGAAAATAAATGAATCTTCTATACTCGAAACAATTAAACTTGGGAGCCGGTCTCTAAGAATATCACACCAAAACTTCTAAAAAAATAAAATTTCAAGAAATAACCCAAGTTCCATTTGAAAGAAATGGTGAGATCTCCATCCACAATAAAATACTTTAACTTGGTGCCTAAACCTCAAACGCGAGAAATCAACATTCCAAGAAAGTAGCCATAATTGAAATTAGAGGTCGAAAATAACTTATAATGTTCCAATAGAAATCGTAAATTTCTAAGCACAATTAGTTTTTCACCTTTAAAGCATGACATCGTGAAGAGTATTGTGCAAAAAGAATCAACCCGAAATGATGAAAATCGAAAGAATTATGATCATTGAAAGCTGGATGAAAGTCATGTGAATTTTGGTCAAAGTCACAAAACGACCTCTAATGTACTCAGACTTTTGATGGCCTTCTACGCATAATTAGCTCTTGATTTATAAAAAGAAGTTGGAGATAACGTCAATGAGATTCATATGCTCAAAGAATCGACCAAAAATATTGAATAATGCAAAAGTTATGATTATTTGAACTCAAACTTGTAAACATTGACTTTCAGTCAACCAACTTAGAATTAACTACAAACTTTGTCTTTCTTCACAACCCGAAGAACTCTTAATCACACATGGATTTGAACTAACAAAGTCTTGATTAAATCATGCTCACACCTGCATGGACTTGAGGTTATTCTTCAAAGAAGGCATGGAAATAAACACATGAACCTATCTCGAAGAATTTCGAGAATTAAGCAACTAACTCGCCTGAACTATGCTGAATGAAGCTTAAGGATAGCGTTGCCTAAGATTATAGATCACCACTCTGAAAAATAGTCTTTTGGGAACCATCTTTGGCCTGAATAAACCACAACCCTAATTGAAGAACCATCACCTGAATTTCTTGATTGGAAACCCTGTCTTACAAGAAACAAAATAAACAAGACATATTTTTGGATTTTGATTAGAGGTCACTAAAATATAAAACACATATATACAAGATACATGATTCAAGGTTTTTGGTGATCTCTCAAGAAAAAACTTAAAGATGGGATAAAGTAGAAAGAGAGAACCAACCCTAATGCATGATCTCGATGTATTGATAATATGAGATGATATAGGGATCTTAGGGGCAAAAATTGGGGTATAACAGCTGCCCTTATTTAAGTGTCTTCTATCTAGAGATACGAAGGTTAAAATCTTCGTGACGACGCGATTGAAGATACTTAAATATAAAACAAGCTATATTTTTTCCCTAAGATGCCATGAAATGCTTATGATTATGAATGCAAATGAACAACTCCAAGGGTGACATAGAAAACCACTAGGGAAATATAAAATAAAATAAAGGATAAAAAATAAAGTCCGACCAGGAAAATAAATCTCTGGTGAACATAAGACTCAACTCTACTGGGGTAAAGCCCAAAGAGGAGATAAAGCATCATCAACTCAAATATTGAGGAAATAAGTAATGGATGACAAAGATTAACAAATAACTTCGAACTACCCACTTACAGAGAAGATAGCAAAAAAGTAACATTGACTCACATGGAATAGAAATGGTAAGAAAATACCAGTATATAGCAATATTAAAGTAGGTAACAAATGATTAACATCAATACTTATGACTGGAAACATGTGAACTCTTTAGACCAAAGTGAATCTCAACGAAGAACTATCTCCTATAATGACGAGACTACCATCCATCGGAATAAAGGATCTCACAAATGAACTATCTCCCATAATGATGAGACTACCATTCATCGGAGTAAACAAATCTCAATAACAAACTATCTCCCATGATGACGAGACTATCATTCATCGGAGTAACAAATCTCAACAAGGGACTATCTCCCATAATGGCGAGACTACCATTCACCAGAGTAACAAATCTCAACAACAAACTACCTCCCATAATGACGAGACTACTATTCATCAGATTAACAAATCTCAACAATGAACTATCTCCTATAATGATGAGACTACCATTCATCGGAGTTTCAATTCTCAACAATGAACTATCTCCCGTAATGACGAGAGTACCACTCATCGAAGTAACAAATCTCAACAACAAACTATCTCCCATAATGACGAGACTACCATTCATCAGAGTAACAAATCTCAACAACGAACTATCTCCCATAATGACGAGACTACCATTAATCAAAGTAACAAATATCAACAATGAACTATCTCCCATAATGACGAGACTACCATTCATCAGAGTAACAAATCTCCACAATGAACTATCTCCCATAATGACGAGACTACCATTCATCGGAGTAACAAATCTCAATAACGAACTATCTCCCATAATGATGAGACTACCATTCACCGGAGTAACAAATCTGAACAACGAACTATCTCCCATAATGACGAGACTACCATTCACAGGAGTAACAAATCTCAACAATAAACTATCTCCCATAATGATGATACTACCATTTATTGGAGTAACAAATCTCAACAATGAACTATCTCCCATAATGACGAGACTACCATTCATCGGAGCAAATAAAATGAATTTTCTTTGGGAACTAACATACTTACTAGGAAAGTACATGTTGCTCAAATAAAGAGACCTACCATTTGTTGTTATAAGAAGCTTGTTGGGAAAAGAAATATGACTTCTCTGGGGAAATGCCAATACATTCCTGTTGAGGAGGTAAAGTCTTATCGTACAAAAATAAATGCACATTCTCAATCCAAGGCTCAGAGCCTACGAAAGTCATAATAATAATGTCACCGGGGAGCACAGAATCAAACCTGGAATAAACCAGAGTGAAACAATCAACCGAGACATCACCCAATGAGGAATAAACTCAAATTAGGATCACATTCCATCCAGATAATGAGCTGAATAGGAAGGATGAAACAAAATTCTTCCATGAGAGATAACTCAGTGGGGAAATTAAAAGGATATACACTTTCTGCTTAAGGTTGAAAATCTATTGGAGAGAGAGTAACATAACTTTGAAAATAGGGTAATATGCCAACAAAAATATTAATGAATGCAAATGAGTAATGAATTTTAATTCAGCTATGTATGTTGTATGTATGAATGTATGAATGTTATCATGTATGTGCTGACAAAATAGACATATAGTGCTGGGAATAACCAGACAAAACCAGCTTGGGTAAAGTCAACATTTGGCTAAATCATATTTAGGATGAAGATTTCATAAGAGAGTAAGCACCAACTAAGGTAATAAATTCCTACTTCACAACTCAACTCCACTGGGAAGAAACATGGTTTGAAAATAATCAAAGCATAATATAATAGCAATAAACCAATACAGATGCAGGGATATATCACCCTCCTCTAGGCTTCATTGGGGAATATCATACAGACTTCACTAGGGAAGACAATGCCTCATTCTCTAGACTTCCGCTGGAGATTATAATACTGACTTCACTAGGGAAGATGAAAAGCACATCGCTGAGACTTTAACTAGGGATCTAATGCTGACTTCATTGGGGAGTATAACACCACATTATCAAGGGGAACCCAAATACGTTCTTCGATATCAAAAGTAATGGTTGTGCAAACTTCTTTGGGGGGAAATTATGATGTTTCACGGGGATAACAACTTTCAAAGAAAAGCATCATCTCAACTTTATTCGGGGATCTAAGAAGTTTAATAACACATCAGGAAATTAAAATTATGGGGATTCTAAATCAAACTCAGCACTTGGCGAGAGAAAACCCAAAAAGTTGACAACTGTTCCAACACTTCTTAGAAAAGATACTGCCCTTGTTTAGCTTCTTAGTGGGGAAAATGGGATTATAAACCCAACATCGCACCATATATCAATTGGAATGAATTCAATCTATCTAAGGAAAGAAAAACAAGAGGATCATGTATATATCAGCAAGAGTAACCTGGGAAAGCTTTCTTGGGGAATATTTTTTTCAAAACTCCGGAGTTCGTCCATCTTTGAAATCACTACTTTTGTTCTACTTGAATCACAAAATATGAAGTAAAAGTAATTTGTAAATTCTTTTCAAAAAACATTTTTTTTTATTAAATCTTTTTGTTTTTAAAATTACTATCAATAATAAATGAAACCTTTGCAAACAGAATAAAATAAGAACTAGAAAGAGTTGGATAAAGGCTCAAACTTTATTAATATAATGGTAGTATGCGAATGGAGAAACTACATGGATGATTGCAAAGTTTAGAAAAATGGTAATATATGGAAAAGATACATTGAAATATAATGACAACTATTCTCCCTAAAAACTTTGAACTCCTGAGCAGAGACTTCAGTTGAAGTGTGATGAGGATCCGAGAAGATTGTTGCTTCAATGATCCAGTCTTGTCTAATGCAGTTACTTGCCAAGAAATCCCTAACTGTTGCCTAGGTTTCCCTTGCTGGTTTTTAACCTAGCGGGAACATTTATTCTATTTGTGTCTCTCATTTTTTCTTAGACCACCCTTTCGGGTTTTCAGCCTACCGAGACGCTCCTTTTTGCCTAAGCTGCCCTTTCGGGTTTTCAACTAAGCGAGTTGTTCTTTTATTTCTTTAGGCAAAGTATTTATTGACTGCATCAGTATTCATAGGTCGTGGGAACTCCTCGCCATCCATAGTTTCAAGAATAAATGCACCGCCAGAGAAGGCTTTCTTGACAACATATGGGCCTTCATAATTAGGAGTCTACTTTCCCCTAGAATTAGTGTTAAAAGACATGATCTTTCTGAGCACGATGTCGCCTTCATTGAAATCATGAGGCTTGACCTTCTTATAAAAAGCTTTCTTCATTCTCTTTTGATATAACTGACCATGACACAAGGTCGTAATTCTCTTTTCTTCAATAAAATTCAATTTGTCAAACCTGTTCAGGACTCATTCAGCCTCTGACAATTTGCTTTCCATTATCACACGCAAAGAGGGAATCTCAACCTTGATGGGAAGCACTGCTTCTATACCATACACAAGAGAGAACAGGGTTTCCCTGTTGAAGTGCATACGGATGTACGATACCCATGCAAAGCAAAAGGGAGCATCTCATGTCAATCTTTATAGGTAACAACCATCTACTGGATGATGAATAGGGCTGTTGAAGCTGCTAACAAAAACATTATGGGTTTGTTTGGGTATTGCTTATGTGAAAGATCCTACACCCAGATCTAGTGATTCCTTAGGTAAGTAGCAATAGATCATAAAGACTGTATGACATAGACCGATATGGTTAACATGATAGCTACAATTAGTGTGACACTTTGGTTTGTATTGATGTTCCTTGAGTCAGTCAAGGATAACATTAGGCTTCCGCAAGGTGTCGTTAACACTAACTTACTTTTAGAACCTTAATTTACCCATCTTGGACATTAGAAAGTAGTGAGATGGCCGACTTTGGTGTAATCCAAAGTTGGTTGATACTCGAAACTACGCTCATTGAGATTCGACTTTCTGGATGTTTTGGTGGCAAGCCATTTGCCATGCTAAAATGAAGCCTGCGAGAAAGGTCCACAATATGGAATTCCTAGAATCTGATTACTATTTTAGGACAGGTTGAGCCAACTTAACTTCAGAGGGGAAGCATATTTACCTATGGACTTCATGCAAGCCGTAAACCTAAGGCTCTTGTGTGAGTTATTTGTGCTTTCTACTTATTTAAACATGAACATAACATCATAACATCGTATCATCATAACATAAATTCTTCACTAACCATTTCAAGGACCTAGGTATTTATCTTTGTTCCTTGTTGCAGGTTATGGCCTCCTCTTACAGAAATACAATCTGGATCAATTTTGTGAGGGTACCTTCCAAGCTTAAGGAGTTAGTCTCAAAGGTTATCGAAAAGTATCAATTCACCAAGATTACCAGTTGGTACCAACAATGGAAGAGTTTTATAAGCTACTTGGAGTACCTATTCTTGATCAGACACCCTTCACTGGTTTAGAGAAAGTTCTAAAGCCTGAAGTTATTGGAACAGCCTTACATCTGAAGCAGTCAGACATTGTGTCTAATTGGGAAACAAGAAGTGGAGTTAAAGGTCTTCTTGCTAAATTTCTGATACATAATGCTTAGTTGTTTCTAGATGCTATGAGTTTTCATGCTTTTGAGGAGATCTTGTCTCTTTTGATCTATGGTTTGGTACTATTCCCTAATCTCGACCAACTCATAGATGTGAACGCCATCAAAATATTTATTACTCATAATCCTATGCCTACTTTGCTTTGAGATATTTTGCAATCTCTTCACACTCGTACTATGAGGAAGCAAGGGATTCTCATGTGTTGCATACCTTTGCTATCCAGGTGGTTTATTTCACACCTTCCCCAATTAGTGATGAATACTGAACAAGGTTTGAGGTGGTCTCGAAGGATGATGTCACTCTATTATTCAGATATCTATTGGTGTTCCCGATCTCAGGAGGACATCAGCATTATTGACCGTTGTGTGGAATTCCCTAATGTGCTACTCCTTGGCATAAGGGGAGGTATTACATACAACCCTTCTCTAGGTCTACTTCAATTTGGTTATGATCAAAGAGACGGTCCTCATGATATGCTTATCCAGGGTATTATATTCGATTACAAGAATAATCCTCAAGGTTACTGTCAAAATTTTATACGTGCTTGGGGCATGGTGAATAAAGTTGATAGCAAGACTTTGGGACAGAAAAACTCCATCCCTTTGGAGCCTTACCTAGGATGGGTGTGATCTCACGCTCAAAATCTTATAATTCCATATCCTGCGATCCTACCAGTAATTGTGGAGTCTATTGTTGATGGAGATATTCCTTTTACCATTCTTCATCCAAATATGCCTACTAACCTTTAAGAGCCACAAAAGTCTTAGATTCAGTTGAAAGAAGAAAGGGACACCTTTGAGACTCAGTTCTATGCTAGTAAGAAGAAAGTGTTGGAATTGAGAAAACAATTTCACGAAGAGAAGAGAATTAATGCATATGTCAACACAAAGAGGAAGCGTCCATGGAAGACTTGATTCCTAATTTTTTCCCTTGTAACCCTTTTTGGTTTCATTGTAAGCCTAGGAGGCAGTTATAATTTGAACTTACAAATAAGATTCTTTGTTTCTTTTCTCTTTTTGATTAACAAATTTAAATCCCTCGAGATCCTTGAAAACATTGCAAATTAATATACATGTCATACATATCATTGCATAACAGGTTTCTAAGACAGGTTTCTAATCTTCTTGCTATTCGTTTTAGCAAAAATGGCTCTCGAACAAATAGTTAAAGAACTCCAGGCTCAGAATGCTCAGTTCTAATAGATGTTCCTAAACTTAGCCAAGGGGCAAGAAGAACTGAAGGAGCTCATAGACAACGAGAAGAAGAAGAAGACAAAGAAACCAATTGGCATCCTTAACATGGGGAGAAGGTTCAGACGTTTAGTCAAGCGAGCTCAAGATCTTGATATCCCATTGGACGAAGATGGCGAATGGGATGAAGACGATAAGAATGTTAAAACTGAAAGAAGCAATCATGGTTCTGACAAATATTCTGATGAAGAGGGAGAGGATTATTTGGATGAACAATATCCTTCTCTGGCGAGAAGTATAAGCTGTTAGAAGAGCGTCTGAAAGCTATGGAGATCCAGAAGGTGCCTGGATTAAACTTTGAATAATTGGGCTTAGTCTCAGGAGTCGTCATTCCTCTTAAGTTCAAAACTGCTCCCTTTTCTAAGTATGATGGAATTTCTTTCGCGAAGTTACATTTGAGATCATATGTTCGGAAAATTCAACCATACACTGCTGAAAAGAAATTGTGGTTGCATTTATTTCAAGAAAGTCTGTCTGGGACACAATTGGAATGGTATTATCAAATCGAAGGTACCAATATTCATACCTTGGAATATTTGGCTGCAACATTCTATAAATAGTATCAGTATAATTCTGATTTGGCACCAACTTGCATGCAACTACAGAGTATGTCCATGGGTTCTAAGGAAAGCTTTAAAGAGTACACACAAAAATAGAGAGATCTTACAGGAAAAGTTCAACCTCATTTGGCTGATAGGGAATTGATTGACATGTTCATGAGTATGCTAACATGTCCTTTATATAATCACTTACTTGGAAGCTCTTCAGCCGATTTCGCTGAACTAATACTGACAGGGGAACACATTGAGAATGGAATCAGAAGTGGTAAAATTCAGGTGGCTACATTTTCGAGTACTGCAAAGAAGTAATACAATGGCAAGAAAGAATCCAATGTTGTATATGGAGAGAAGGGTCGTAATAAGAGTGACCGTAACCAATCTGTGGGGGCAGTTTTGATCTCTAGTCCTACGCCAGTGCAATAACAACAGCAGAACAATCAGCATAGGCAGGATGCACCCCGGGGAAAATTCCCAAGAATCAACATTCTGTTGTCTCAAGCATTGCAACACATGTTGAAAGCAGAGCTGATTAAATTGAAGGCTCCCCCTCAGAATCCAATACTTCCTATCCCCGTTATAATCCTAATGCAAGGTGTGCATATTACTCCAACAATCCTGGACACGACACTAACAACTATTAGGCCCTGAAAAATAAGATTCAAGATATGATTGACTCTAAGGAGATTGAATTTGATCCTCTTGAGACTCCTAATGTGATCACTGCACCTATGCCTAATTATGACAAAGGCATTAATGCTGTTGGTGATGTTTCTTATGTTTCTGCTGTGAGTGACTTGACTACTCCACTGATGATTGTTAAGAAGAAGCTGTTGCAAGTCAGTTTATTTCTAGTTGCATTGAAAACTGCTACTAATGTGTGTCCCAATCTAATGGTTGTTTACTTCTAAAAGAAGGCATTCGACATTTGATGGATGACCGTGTGATTCTATTTGAGAAGATTCCTCCTGTGAAGAGCCTATATATGTCTCAAGGTCTGGAGCTTGAAGACGTGTCTATGATTACAATTTCCTGTACTCCTATAAGTATAACTTCTAAGGGTTTTGTGAATATTACTATCAAGCCTAAGGTTTCTCCTTTTATTATTATTGCACCTGGGCCAATTCCATATTCCTCTAACAAGGCTATCCCTTGGAATTATGGAGCTGACGTCTACTACCATGGAGTTAAGCAAGAACCATAGTTGTCAAAGATAAAAATATCGAAGTTACTACTCCCAATGTTGGAAATATCGCTGGGACTAGTAAGGTTACCAGAAGTGAAAGGGTTTTTTCTCCAGAGATCTCTCCAAAGGCTGTTTCTGCACCAGTTTGTATCTCTACTACTGAATCAACTACTGAGACTCGAGACAAAGAAAAGATGATTGGGCCTGCCTAGACTGAGGCACCAAAAGAGGTTACTGTTGAAGATACCTCCAAGAAAGAGATGAAGGAGGTATGGAAAATTATTCGAAAGAGTGACTATAAGATTGTTGAACAGTTAAAGCATACCCCCTCCAAAATATCTATGTTATCTCTGTTGTTGTGCTATGAAGCCCATGCTCAGGCTTTGGTAAAATTTCTGAAATGTGCTCATGTACCACAAGAAATGTCTGTTGATCAATTCAAAAATTGTGTTTCTAGTCTGACAACTGATAATGGAATAGGCTTTTCTGAAGCTCATTTAACTCCCGCAGGAAGGAACCTTAACAAGGCCCTGCATGTCTCCATTGAGTGTAGGGGAACTACCTTATCTCATGTGTTGGTGGATACAAGTTCCTCATTGAATGTATTGCCAAAAGTTGTTTTAGACAAACTTGACTATGAAGGGGTTGTGCTAAAACCCAATGACATTGTGGTGAGAGCTTTTGATGGTTCAAAGAGAATGGTGCATGGAGAAGTTAATCTTCCAATCAATATGGGGTCCCAGGTCTTCGACTCTACTTTCTATGTGATGGACATTCTTCCAGCCTATTCCTGTTTTCTTGGACGCCCTTGGATTCTTGGGGCATGCGCTATTACTTCTACTTTACTCCAAAAATTGAAGTATCCCGTGAAAGGAAAAATTATTACAGTTTATGTCGAAGAAGAATATGTGGTGAGCCATTTGAACTCCTTCAAGTATGTTGAGATGGATGGTGAATTCCTTGAGACTCCTTGCCAGACATTTGAAGTTATTCCTATGAAAACTCTTGTTTCTAAAACCGCTCATACTATTCTTGAAGTTACCAGGATTCCACCAAAAATGGCTTCTCTGAAAGACACTAAGGCTATGGTAGAAGAAGGTGGTGGCACTATTTGGGGTCAGCTTCCCAACATTCCTTACAAGTATGGTTTAGGTTTCACCTTAGAGGCTCAGAGGGATGTCCGTCATGCTCGTGCTAATTCTTGGAGACCGCCATTCTGCATCAACAACAATGGAATTCACAAAAATCAAGTCAACATTGTGGAAGATGCTGATAGCGACTGCGACATAGACATTATACCGACAATGGGCTTAACAATTGGAAGGCTGAAGACTTTATACCAATCTCCTTTAGTCAGAAGTAAATACTATTTTATTTTTTCTTGTTTTCAAGTTTTTTTTGGTTATGTAATTTGAACAAAAACTTTAAGCCTTGTGCCTTACCCGAGGCACAACGGTCCATTTGTTAGGGTTATCATGTTTCATCCACATATTTTCATTTAATAAACCATTGTACATTTGCATTTAAATTTTGCGCTCTTTGTCTTTATTTTACTTTATTGCTTTCATAATAGAAATGTGTTGTGATACGGTGGGAGAATTGACTATTTTAGAATGCTGGTTTGCGTTTTGCGTTTGTTTTTGCAAAATGTCGCGGTAAGCAAGAGTCGCCACCAACTTTTATTTTATCCAACAGGGAAAGGAAAAAAGCACAGAAAAATTCCTTTTTTGAGATATTTCTGAGTACGGGGGGTAGATTATAGAAATGGAAGGTATTAACACGCTTTCTATCTGTGGTTTTCCACGGGCTCTTAGGTACCTGCTCATCATTTTCTAAATCGTTTTCTTTGTGTTTGTGGGTTTTGAAAAGTTTTTGTTTTGACTTTGATTTAACTCTTGCTTCTGTCTTCAAGAGTGTAATGAAGTGTTTTTGAAAACTTGTTTGTAAAAGAGTGTAAGTGTGAAAAAGTTTTGTTTTTGATTGAGCAAGTACTTAAGAACTAATCTACCTACTCGAAAAAGGAAGCGTTTTATGTTTGTTTCCTTTAGACAATGCTATCCCACTATTAGTGAGTAGGTAGCACCGTCGTTGGAGTTTGAGGGTCAATTTGAAAGGGACGTACGGTCACTAAAGCAATGTTAGGACGTCTTAGTAGTAACCCTAATGTCTTAGATCAATTATCCGAGGCAACAATATCCGAGGCAACTTTGATCTTTTAGACAAGAGGACGAACTCTAAAACAACCTATACTCAATGACCGTTTACAAAGGCAACCAAGTGGGAGTGTACCCTAGGAGTGCGCATGTGCGAGTGTTTCATTTTCAGATTTATTATCTTTGCACATTTAGGGGGTATCTAATTGTTTAAAATTAGTCATACATTCTTTTCATGCAAGCCCTAATTATTCACATATCTGGCAGTTATATATTTGCAGAAATTAAAGTACAGAATTTAAACTAACTATTACAAGGCTTCGGGTATTTACATAGCCAAAAACAAACCCTTTGAAATTAAAAGCGGTAAAAATAAATAAATGTCCTAATTTAATTATTACAAATCAGGAGCAGATACAATAATTGGGTAAAAATAAAGCGCGCGAGAAAATTAGATCGAATGCGAAATTAGAGTTTTGACCCTTTTATCCTAATAAAAAGAGAAAGTTTTTTTTTGGTTGTTTTTATTAAAGAGAAATAAGTTTTCTAAATTAAAAAAAAGCGATTAATTAGTTAATTAAGTTAATTAATGAAAAATAATTAAATGACATATTTTTGGGTTTTGGTTATTTTAGGAAAGAAAATAAAATAATTAAGTTAATGATAAAGCCTATTTATTCTAATTAATTTTAATTATTTGCAAAATAGATTAAAGTTATCTAACATAAATAACCTAATTAATTTAATTAACTTATTGATGAAAAATACAAATTCTAATTTTAATTGGACATAAAATATTTTGGTGATTTTTGATAAAAAGAAAAATTTAATTTGTTAGTAAAAATAATTAAATGAAATAATTAATAAAAATTAAAAAATAAAAAGGATGAGAAAATGGGCCTGAGTTAAGCATTTTTGGAGGTGTGAATAGCAAGAATCTGGGCCCATTTGTGGAGGTCCATGCTGACTTTTGTAATCTTGTATGGCATCTTTGACTTGGCTTATGGTGCACTCTCAATGGTGGCCACCAGATTTGGCCATTTGGCGTGTTGATGATGAAGACCCATAGTAGATCTCTTGACTTCGCATGCACACAAAATTGCCTGAAAACAAATGAGAAAATAACAAATGCTGGAGGCAGGGATCGAAACCCTGACCTCCGGCCTCCCAATGCCTTAACGACCAGCTGGCTACCGCTAGGCCAATTGTTTTTATTTGTTCATAAAATATACAAGAATAACAATATACGAAAACAAACGTTAGTGGAGATATGGCGCGAGAATTCAAACAGGCCAATGGTGGGATGACAACTCATTGTCTTCTTCCTCTCTCAGTGGGTAAAGGTTCGTTCACCTATACCTACGGACAAACATTCGTTGCTACAGATGATGCGCTCTCAAAATCTTCCACAGGCCATGGAAATAATATTCAATGCCATGGTTGTGTCTGTTTCGTCCTCCTGAACATGCCAGTACCACTCACGAAGGCCAATTGTCCCTGCATTCAAAAACCCTAAAACCAAACTCGAAAACCTAGCAATGGTGATTTTCGCTACAGGCCATATAAATGAAATTGAATAATGCAGAAAGTTTGCAAATGTCTCATAGATCAACAATATGCCATTAATTCATGTTAACAATGCTTAAATTACTAGATGCAAATTTAAGAACAGGGGTATATCGTGTTGGACTTACAGCGCGTTTAGGGACCGGAACAGACTTGTTCTTGATAGCTTTAGCTTCTAGAGAGTTCCAGGAAGCGATTGGGAGAGGAATCGAGCCTTGAGGATGCCTCTAAGTGGGATTTTGATCTCACACTTTTTTGCTTTTTTTTTCAAATCTGGTTCTTCTTCCAGCGCCTCTTTCTAACCTGTTCTTAGGTCTGCACGCAGTCTATATGTACCTAGCAATGCATTAGGGTTGATAATTGTATCCAAATCTTCCTCCTTAAATGCTTTTGATATTTGATTTGATTCTTCTTTAAAACTTTCCAAAATTGGTCCAAATCCAATCTTTTTGTGCACACAAGCCTTGATACGAGTTTGATTGATGCTAGCTGTGTAATAAGACCTGAAATAACCACCAAATCTTTTGTTATCAATGTTTTTGATTTTATATGATTTATTTTGATTTAAATTAAATTAATTCAAATAAAAATCAAAATAAATAATAAAAATAAGATATGGACAAGTGGCAAAGGCTAGAGCACGTGGGCTATATTGCCAACTCAAAACAAGTGAAAAAGATTGGGCCCATTTGGCAAAATTTGAAGTTTTAGGGATATTTGACTTTTGACAATTTTGCAAAAAAGGTCAACTTCAACAATGCATAACTTCCTCAATTTTGACTCTTTGGAGGGTTTCTTTGACTTTTTAGAAAGATTGAGATGCCCTATAATTAACCCTTTTGGTCTCATCTCAATTTTATATTCCATGCTCATGTATGAAACTTTGACAAAAAAGGTGTTTTTGTTGACTTTTCAAAATGACCTATAATGTCCAAATTCATAACTTCTTGTGAGTGCATATTTTGATCTTGGGAGATGAAGATGGATTGTAGGTAATTTCATCCTCTTAAAAATGAGCTTTGGATGGGTCATTTCTCATACAGTAGGAGAAAGTTATGCTTGGTCAAAGTTGAGTTGACTTTTCCTACAAAACCCTAATTTAACAACTTTTAAGTCTTGATGAATTATGAGCAATCCTTGATGAATCATGATCAAACCTTTATCAAATGATGAAATATACTTCAAAATGAGGATGTTGACCAAAAATCTTGAAGTTTGACTGTATGTAGGCCACAATTGACTTTTGCCCTAGCACAATCAATTTTTGGACCTTTGAGCAATTGACTGAGCAAACTTCTTCTGCAAGACTTGAAACTTGACATGGATGATCTTGAGAACATATTAGGACATTGGTGAGCACTTGGGATCATTTGGACTTAAGTATCTTGATGCAACATGAAACCCTAGTTTGGGGTAGACTGCCTTAGGAGAGAGCTTGTCTGGCCAACCCTTGGACTACCTTGAGCAACTTGAGGATCTTTCTTGAAATGTTTTTGAGAAATATGGGAGGGAAAATTTTGGGGTACAATAGCTGCCCCTGTTCAATCTTCTTAAACCTGAGGATGTAGATTGGCTTTCATGCCTTTCGTAATCTAAAGGTGGAAGTTGATTGAACACTAGAGTGCCCAGAAATTTGCACCCGCATGAATTGGTGATTGTCTTGTGATGTCGGGAATGGGCTTACAGATGCCATTTGGAGATTGCTGACAGCATATGGGCTTAAAGATGCCATCTGAAGGAGTATCGATCGCATAAGGGATTCCTTAGCGAGAGCTTGCATACCTGTTGTTGAGGAAGATTCCGCCGGGGAAGGTTGATCTTTGTTGAGAAAATAGAATTTTAGGGGCTTCGGCGTCCGTTATTCTGCTGGTGAGTCGTCTCTGTTGATATTTAGGAACTTCGATCGTCCGTACTCAACTGAGGAGTCATCTCTGTTGATATTTAGGAACTTCGATCGTCCGTACTCAATGGAGGAATCATCTCTGCTGATATTTAGGAACTTCGATCGTCCGTACTCAACGGAGGAATCATCTCTGCTGATATTTAGGAACTTCGATCGTCCGTACTCAACTGAGGAGTCATCTCTGTTGATATTTAGGAACTTCGATTGTCCGTACTCAACTGAGGAGTCATCTCTGCTGATATTTAGGAACTTCGATCGTCCGTACTCAACGGAGGAATATTTTTGTTGAGATTTAGGAACTCGTCCGTAATTCAACTAAGGAAACATCTCTGCTGAGATTTAGTAACTCGTCCGTAATTCAACTGAGGAAACATCTCTGTCGAGATTTAGGAACTCATCCGTAATTCAACTGAGGAAACATCTCTGGTGAGATTTAGGAACTCGTCCGTAATTCAATTGAGGAAACATCTCTGCTGAGATTTAAGAACTCGTCCATAATTCAACTGAGGAAATATTTTTGCTAAGATTTAGGAACTCGTCTGTAATTCAACTGAGGAAACATCTCTGCTGAGATTTAGGAACTCGCTCGTAATTCAACTGAGGAAACATCTATGCTAAGATTTAGGAACTCGTCCGTAATTCAACTGAGGAAATATTTTTGCTGAGATTTAGGAACTCGTCCGTAATTCAACCGAGGAAACATCTCTGTCAAGATTTAGGAACTCATCCATAATTCAATTGAGGAAACATCTTTGTTGAGATTTAGGAACTCATCCGTAATTCAACTGAGGAAACATCTCTGCTGAGATTTAGGAACTCGTCCATAATTCAACTGAGGAAACATCTCTGCTGAGATCTAGGAACTCGTCCATAATTCAACTGAGGAAACATCTTTGTTGAGATTTAGGAACTCGTCCATAATTCAACTGAGGAAACATCTTTGTTGAGATTTAGGAACTCGTCCGTAATTCAACTGAGGAAAGATCTTTGCTGAGATTTAGGAATTCGTCCATAATTCAACTGAGGAAAAAGCTTCATAGCTTGAATTCTGTGAGAATTTGATTGTATCTTTCCTGAAAGGTAAAGGTTAGCTGTATGTAATGCATGATATGTATCAAGCAATGATGTTCTCAAAATAAACGAGATTGTGTTGTATGATGCGTATATGCATGTGTCATGATGTATGGAAATGTAATGTTTTTTAGTTGGGGAAAATAAATCTCGGATTGCTGCTGGAGAAAAGAGTTGAATTCTTCGTTTCCGCTGGGGATAGTGGATGAAGATGTTTGTGAGAATAAACCTGCAGGAGAGGATAACTCCGCTAGGGAATAAATTGACGAGAGAATGACTCCGTGGGGAAGAGATGTTCTGCTGAGGGTTCCGTTGATAAATTCATCTGGGGATGAATTACCGTTGCTGGTGATAATGAACCTTGTTGGGGATTGAATTCCTGTTTTATGAAAGGGATGAACTCCGCTGGGGATGATTTTCCAATGGCGACTTCACTGGGGATAATCTTCCAGACTCCACTGGGGATAATCTTCCAGTGCTGGTGATAGATAAACTCTACTTGGGGAGAATCTTACCGACCCATTCGTGGTTGCGAGCCTCAGCTAGGGAGAATTAACACCACTGTCCTTTTCTTGCTCTGCGGGGAGTGTAGATGTTACTGGGACGCGGGATGAGGATATGACAATGGCTTTGCATCGAAACTTTTCTGCCCCTGTATCTGCGGGAGAAGGTGCCTGCCGAGGCCTTGTGGATCGAGTATTATCCTAACCTATGAGGTGCTTGGTATCTTTCGATTAAAATGACAAGTCTTCTTCTGGTAGGCAAGTGACGAGATAACGGGACATAGTCGTACGCTTTGATCCCTAATTTTTGCCTGGACTGCCCTTTCGGGTTTTCAGTCCACCGGGATACCCTTTTTTGCCCAAGCCACCTTTTCAGGTTTTCGACTTGCCGGGTGTACAGATTTTTCATTTTCATCCCTTATTTTTGCCTGAACCCTTTTGGTTCGCCGGGAAGCCCTTATTTTTGCCTAGGCCAGTCGACCTAGCGAGTCTTTGATTATGCGTAGTACCTTTTGACTATGTCCACGCTCTCAGGGTGTAGGGAGTTTCCACTATCGGTAGCGTTGTGTTGCCATACGTCCAGAAGATGTTCGTTTGATCATGCAAGATTCGTTGCTGGAATTCATGTCCAATGCCCCAAGTGATTCAGATGGAGATTTGCCCCTGGCTATTTGGCATCTTTGAGAGATTCCTTGAATCTTGACTTGACTTCCCCAGATGATGGACAAGGACCATGTCGTGCCCCTCGTTCGGAAGTACTTTTCCACTTGAGGTGATCCTTTTTGTTGAGAAGGTTTTTTGTTCACTAGATATTCGACGTGCGAATTTCTCTGCTGTTTAACAAATAGTCATATGCAAATAATGTTATTTTAAGAATGCAAAACTTATGTCTGTTTTGAAGTTCTTTGAAAATGCAGTTTTCAATAAAACAAGCGAATTTTTGTAAAATGTGATGTCAACTCAGGATTTACAGCAAGCCCAACAGGAGTCAGGATACCTTTTGTAACAGTATGCTTTCAAACTAACCCATGCTTCAGCTAGGACTTTTAAGGGTTATAACATGGCCTGGTTCACGGTTCAAGAAACAAAGGATAAAGGCTCAAATTTTATTTGTACCCACCCGTTCTTCGTGATGTTCTTCGATCCTAAACTCAGCTAATTGTGCATTTAGACCCCGTTTTGAGTCTTTGATCTGATATTCCAGTGATGGTTCGGATACTGACATATTATTTTGAACAGGACGTCATTTTATTGAGAGTTTGTAGGACCTCTTTCTTTTTTATTTCGTTATCCCTGTCTTTTTTCCTGAACTGTTTCTTTCTTGTGATTACAGTCAGCGGGATGCCCTAGTTTTTTTCTTAAGTCTCCTTCACAGGTTTTGACTTAATGGGCTTTTATTTCTGAGAGATAATGACTGCCTATCCTGATGATTATAAGGAACCATCACCATCTTTTATTTTAGGAGGACCTCTTTGATGCCATTCATTGTGCACCCGAATTAACTGAGAAACTACCCTGTCCTAGGTTGTGATTAAGGGTTTTAATTTGTGTGAAAAGAAAAAACTCCAACTTCTTTGGCTCAAAGGGGTTGACTAGGGATTATCTTCCTTATAACTCCACTGTTTAGGATTTGAAACAACGCCTGTACATCGTCAGCGGGGTCCGTTCAAAATCATACTGTAGAGATTTTGATACCATTTTCGTCATCCTCCTTCTAAAGGCATAGAATTTTTTTAATCGAGAGTTGAACATCACAAAAAATGAAAGCAATTTGCATATAGTGAATTCGAATGGATTGATTCAAAACAGACATATGCAATGCATTGACAAAGTTAGAAAGTTTAACATGAATAAATGTTTGAACAATCAAAAGAAAATTACAAATTGAAAATTCTAATAAACAAAAGTCTTCTCGTCTGGTCTTGTCACTTCAGAGGACGTGCCTTGGAGGGATGGTAGAAGAACTCAGCCTGACTATCTTGTGTGAATTCTAATGCTCCTTCATCAATCAGGTTTTGAATTTTGTACTTCAACTTCCAACAGTCGTCAGTATCATGCCCCGGGCTGTTAGAATGATATGCACACCTTGCATCAGGATTGTAGTTAGGTGAAGAAGTCTTGGGATTCGGATGAGGCCCTACCAACGTCACCATATTCAATCTCAACAGGTGTTGTAAAGCTTGAGACTGCGGCATGTTGAGCTTGGTAAACTGCCTCTGATTAACCCGTTGTTTATGGCACGGTTGTTGTTGGACCCATGAGGTAGTAGCAACTTGGAGAGGTCCATTCTTCACCAAACCAAACTCTTTTCTTTTTGGAGGCTGATCAATGACTTGGTCCCCAACCTTGACTGTTTACTTTATACTTTTGTATCTGTCTTGGTGAAGCTGGTTGATAATGGTTCTCAACTCTTCTTGTTCCCGGGCTAAGCCTTGGATAAGAGTCATCTGCCCCAGCATTTGGGTTCTTATTGCATCTACCTCAGCTTGCAATTGTTTCAGCCGTTCGTCCTTATTGTCTTCAGGACTTTTCTTGACCAAGTTCCCAATGAGGAGTATTTTTAACTCTTCCTGCCCCTTGGATAGGTTTAGGAAAATGTCCTTGAACTGAGTTTCTTGAAACTCTATGTTGTCTTGTTGGAGAGCCATTGCTGAAATAAACAGCGAGAACATGAGAGACCTGTACTGGGAGACCTGTTGTGCAATGATATGTATGATATATGTATGCAATGTTTTCAAGGATCTCGCGGGGTAAACAAGAAACTGTTAGAATTTGTTTGAAGAAACTTCGTGTCGTTAAGAGTCCTTTTTCAAGAGTCAAGCTCACCATATCGAGTGGGTTATAGCCCCCGACTCAAGTCATCGTGTTTTGATCTCTAGACGACATTGGCTAGAGGAAAATAAATCCCCTTTTCCCCTTGCTAGACGTTCGATTTACCATAAACTGCATCACAAACCCTTGAGATCCTTGAAATGGTTAAGGAAATGTTACGGCATGATGTTATGACGTGTATGCTATGCGTTTAAGAAAAAGTGTGAGGTAATGTAAACAAGTAAATCCGGCAAGAAATCCAAGGTATTGGATAAGGACTGTAAATAAAACCTGCAAGGAGCTCATGTTGTCAAACAATAAAAACGTGCAAGTAGTTCAAGTTTAAGGCACACAAGTCATACAATAGCTCTTAAATTTCAGGCTGGCATGGGGTTTAGGTATTACCCTCTTTCAGTTTAGTTGGTTCAACCTGTCCTAGTAATAGTAATCGGGTTCTAGAGGTTCTCAATATCACTGACCATCCTCGATCGGTCATAATTCCAGTTTAGCAACCTTTTCTTGCAGCCGGAATCATCACGAGAGTATGGTCTCAATGAGTGTAGCATACTGCTACTTTTCTATGGCCAAGTTGGTCAATTATAGGTCCTAAGGTCAGTTGATGCTTAATGACCCATTAGCAGCCCCATACTCTCCTTGTTCCTCCACAAGGGATATCGGTACCAACTAATATGTCACACCAATGTAGCTACTGCTTCAACCGTATCGGTCTACGCCGTACAGTTCCCTCACAGTCTATTGCTACTTACCTAAAAGGTATCCCCAGATCTGGGTTAGGATCTATAGTAACTCCGATACAAAGACCACAAAGATAAAGCATACCGATCAAATAATTGAAAATAATATGATGAACTAATCCTAAGGTACACCCCACTTATTAAGTCCCCAGCAGAGTTGCCAGTTCTATGATACGGTGGGAGAATTGACTGTTTTGGAATGCTGGTTTGCGTTTTGCGTTTGTTTTTGCAAAATGTCGCGGTAAGCAAGAGTCGCCACTGACTTTTATTTTATCCAACAAGGAAAGGAAAAAAGCACAGAAAAAATTCCTTTTTTGAGATATTTCTGAGTACAGGGGGTAGATTATAGAAAGGGAAGGTATTAACACCCTTTCTATCCGTGGTTTTCCACGGGCTCTTAGGTACTTGCTCATCATTTTCTAAATTGTTTTCTTTGTGTTTGTGGGTTTTGAAAAGTTTTTGTTTTGACTTCAATTTAACTCTTGCTTCTGTCTTCAAGAGTGTAATGAAGTGTTTTTGAAAACTTGTTTGTAAAAGAGTGTAAGTGTGAAAAAGTTTTGTTTTTGATTGAGCAAGTACTTAATAACTAATCTACCTACTCGAAAAAGGAAGCGTTCTATGTTTGTTTCCTTTAGACAATGCTATCCCACTATTAGTGAGTAGGTAGCACTGTCGTTGGAGTTTGAGGGTCAATTTGAAAGGAACATACGGTCACTAAAGCAATGTTAGGACGTCTTAGTAGTAACCCTAATGTCTTAGATCAATTATCCGAGGCAACAATATCCGAGGCAACCTTTCCGAGGCAACTTTGATCTTTTAGACAAGAGGACAACCTCTAAAACAACCTATACTCAATGACTGTTTACGAAGGTAACCAAGTGGGAGTGTACCCTAGGAGTGCGCATGTGCGAGTGTTTCAGTTTCAGATTTATTTATCTTTGCACATTTAGGGTGATCTAATTGTTTAAAATTAGTCATACATTCTTGTCATGCAAGCCCTAATTATTCACATATCTAGCAGTTATATATTTGCAGAAATTAAAGTGCGGAATTTAAACTAACTATTACAAGGCTTCGGGTATTTACATAGCCAAAAACAAACCCTTTGAAATTAAAAGCGGTAAAAATAAATAAATGTCCTAATTTAATTATTACAAATCGGGAGCAGATACAATAATTGGGTAAAAATAAAGCGCGCGAGAAAATTAGATCGAATGCGAAATTAGGGTTTTGACCCTTCTATCCTAATTAAAAGGAAGATTGTTTTTTTGTTGTTTTTATTAAAGAGAAATAAGTTTTCTAAATTAAAAAAAACGATTAATTAGTTAATTAAGTTAATTAATGAAAAATAATTAAACGACATATTTTTGGGTTTTTGTTATTTTAGGAAAGAAAATAAAATAATTAAGTTAATGATAAAGCCTATTTATTCTAATTAATTTTAATTATTTGAAAAATAAATTAAAGTTATCTAACATAAATAACGTAATTAATTTAATTAATTTATTGATGACAAATACAAATTCTATTTTTAATTGGACATAAAATATTTTGGTGATTTTTGATAAAAAGAAAAATTTAATTTGTTAGTAAAAATAATTAAATGAAATAATTAATAAAAATGTAAAAAAGAAAAAGGATGAGAAAATGGGCCTGAGTTAAACATTTTTGGAGGTGTGAATAGCAAGAATCTGGGCCCATTTGTGGAGGTCCATGCTGACTTTTGTAATCCTGTATGGCATCTTTGACTTGGCTTATGATGCACTCTCAATGGTGGCCACCAGATTTGGCCATCTGGCCATCTGGCGTATTGATGATGAAGACCCACGTTAGATCTCTTGACTTCAAGTGCACACAAAATTGCCTGAAAACAAATGAGAAAATAACAAATGTTGGAGGTAGGGATCGAACCCCTGTCCTCCAGCCTCCTAATGTGTTAACGACCAGTTGGATACCGCTAGGCCAATTGTTTTTATTTGTTCATAAAATATACAAGAATAATAATATATGAAAATAAACGTTAGTGGAGATCTGGCGCGAGAATTCAAACAGGCCAATGGTGGGATGACAACTCATTGTCTTCTTCCTCTCTCCGTGGGTAAAGGTTCGTTCACCTATACCTATGGACAAACGTCCGTTGCTACAGATGATGCGCTCTCAAAATCTTCCACAGGCCATGGAAATAATATTCAATGCCATGGTTGTGTCTGTTTCGTCCTCCTGAACATGCCAGTACCACTCACGAAGGCCAATTGTCCCTGAATTCAAAAACCCTAAAACCAAACTCGAAAACCTAGCAATGGTGATTTTTGCTACAGGACATATAAATGAAATTGAATAATGCATAAAGTTTGCAAATGTCTCATAGATAAACAATATGCCATTAATTCATGTTAACAATGCTTAAATTACAAGATGCAAATTCAAGAACAGGGGTATATCGTGATGGACTTACAGCGTGTTTAGGGACCGGAACAAACTTGTTCTTGATAGCTTTAGCTTCTAGAGAGTGCCAGGAAGCGATTGGGAGAGGTATCGATCCTTGAGGATGCCTCTAAGTGGGATTTTGATCTCACACTTTTTTGCTTTTTTTTCAAATCTGGTTCTTCTTCCAGCGCCTCTTTCTAACCTGTTCTTGGGTCTGCACGCAGTCTATATGTACCAAGCAATGCATTAGGGTTGATAATTGTATCCAAATCTTCCTCCTTCAATGCTTTTGATATTTGATTTGATTCTTCTTTAAAACTTTCCAAAATTGGTCCAAATCCAATCTTTTTGTGCACACATTCCTTGATACAAGTTTGATTGATGCTAGCTGTGTAATAAGACCTGAAATAACCACCAAATCTTTTGTTATCAATGTTTTTGATTTTATATGATTTATTTTGATTTAAATTAAATTAATTCAAATCAAAATCAAAATAAATAATAAAAATAAGATATGGACAAGTGGCAAAGGCTAGAGCACGTGGGCTATGTTGCCAACTCAAAACAAGTGAAAAAGATTGGGCCCATTTGGCAAAATTTGAAGTTTAGGGATAGTTGACTTTTGGCAATTTTGCAAAAAAGATCAACTTCAACAATGCATAACTTCCTCAATTTTGACTCTTTGGAGGTGTTCTTAGACTTTTTAGAAAGCTTGAGATGTCCTATAATCAACCCTCTTGGTCTAATATCAATTTGATATTCCATGCTCATGTATGAAGCTTTGAAAAAAAAGGCATTTTTGTTGACTTTTCAAAATGACCTATAATGTCCAAATTCATAACTTCTTGTGAGTGCATATTTTGATCTTGGGAGCTGAATATGGATTGTAGGGAATTGCATCCTCTTAAAAATGAGCTTTGGATGGGTCATTTCTCATAAAGTATGATAAAGTTATGCTTGGTCAAAATTGAGTTGACTTTTCCTACAAAACCCTAATTTAGCAACTTTTGAGTCTTGATGAATTATGAGCAATCCTTGATGAATCATGATCAACCCTTGATCAAATGATGAAATATACTTCAAAATGAGTATGTTGACCAAAAATATTGAAGTTTGACTGTATGTAGGCCACATTTGACTTTTTCCCTAGCACAGTCGATTTTTGGACCTTTGAGCAATTGACTGAGCAAACTTCTTCTGCAAGACTTGAAACTTGACATGGATGATCTTGAGAACGTATTAGGAAATTGGTGAGCACTTGGGATCATTTGGACTCAAGTATCTTGATGCAACATGAAACCCTAGTTTGGGGTAGATTGCCTTAGGGGAGAGCTTGTCTGGCCAACCCTTGGACTACCTTGAGCAACTTGAGGATCTTTCTTGAAATGTTTTGAGAAATATGGGAGGGAAAATTTTTGGGTACAACATGTGTTCTTACACACGCCCACGTAACAAGTTGCAGATCCACATCCACCCTGGATCTCATTGATAACAATTATACTATTGACAATTATGACTTCGAAAATTCGATCTACCAAGCCGAGGACGAAGTGGAGGAAGATTGTGAAGTACTTGGAGAGCTTGCTAGACTGCTAGAGCAGGAAGAAAAATCCATACAACCGCATTAAGAGCCAATCGAGGTTGTGAACTTGGGTACTGAAGAAGACAAGAAAGAAATCAAGATAGGTGCCAACCTAGAAGACTGTGTCAAAAAGATGTTTATCTAGATGTTACGTGACTATGTTGAGATATTTTCTTGGTCTTATGAAGACATGTCAGGGCTTGATACTAACATTGTGGTTCACCCTCTACCAACGAAGGAAGGTTGTCCTCCTATAAAGTAGAAGGTCCTTCGCATGCGTCCGGAGATATCTGAAAAGATCAAAGCTGAAGTCATGAAGCAGTTCAATGCAGTTTTCTTAGCTATTACGTCCTATTCTCAGTGGGTTGCAAATGTGGTGCCGGTACCTAAGAAGGATGGTAAGGTGCATATGTGTATAGACTACAGGGGCTTGAATAGGGCAAGCCCCAAAGATGACTTTTTTCTTCTGCATATTGATGTTCTGGTTGACAACACCGCTCAGCATAAAGTATTTTTTTTCATGGATTATTTCTCTGGTTATCATCAAATCAAGATGGCACCTGAAGATATGGAGAAAACTACTTTTGTCATATAATGGGGCACTTTCTATTACAAAATTATGCCTTTTGGTTTGAAGAACGTCGGTGCAACATATCAGCGTGCTATGGTAGCTTTGTTCCATGATATGATCCATCATGAGATAGAGTTTTACGTTGATGAAATGATAGCCAGGTATCAGACTGAAGAATAACATATCGACCACCTGTAAAAGCTATTTGAGAGACTGAAGAAGTACAAGTTGAGGTTGAATCCAAACAAGTGCACCTTTGGGATAAGATCCGATAAACTCCTAGGTTTTGTCGTTAGTGGTAAAGGTATTGAAGTTGATCCTGCCAAGGTTAAAGCCATTCAAGAAATGTCAGCTCCTCGTACTGAGAAGGAAGTCAGAGGTTTCTTAGGACGATTGAACTACATTGCCAGATTTATTTCCCATTTGACCGCTACTTGTGAGCCAATCTTTAAGTTACTGAAGGAAGATCAAGTAGTGAAGTGGAACAACGATTGTCAGGTAGCCTTCGACAAAATCAAGGAGTACCTCCAGGAACTTCCAATTCTAATGCCACCAGTTGAAGGAATACCTCTGATCATGTACTTGACAATGTTAGAGAACTCAATGAGGTGTGTATTGGGGCAACATGACGAGTCTGGTCAAAAAGAGCATGCAATATACTACCTGAGCAAAAAGTTTATCTAATGTGAAACAAGATACTCATTGTTTGAGAAAACTTGTTGCACTTTGGCATGGGATGCTCGCCAACTAAGACAATATATGTTGACTCACATTACTTTGTTGATATCTAAGATGAATCCAATAAAATACATATTCTAGATTCCCGCTCTCGCCGGAAGAATAACAAGATGGCAAATGGTCTTGATAGAATAGGATATTCAGTACACTACTCATACGGCAATCAAATTAAGTGTATTGGTAGATCATTTGGCTCATTAAGCTGTAGATGACTATCAGTCTATGAATTTTGAGTTCCCAGATGAGAACATCATGCTACCTACTGATTATGAAGAACCGGGACCATATGAAGGACCTGAACCGGAATCCCAATGGACTATGGGTTTTGATGGAGCTTCTAACACGCTTGGTAATGGAACTAGTGTTGTGATTGTCTCTCCCTAGGGTTGCCATACGCCCTTCCGCGCTAGATTATATTTTGACTGTACCAACAATATGGCCGAGTACAAAGCATGCATCATGGGTATCAAAGCTGCCATCGATATGAGAATTAAAATCTTGAATGTATATGGGGACTCATCCTTAGTGATCAATCATATTAAGGGACAATGGGATACGAAGCATCCGAACCTCATTCCTTATCGAGAGCATGTGTTGACATTAATTCCATACTTCGAAAAAATCACTTTTTAACATATTCCACGAGAAGAGAATCAACTGGAAGACGCACTAGCTACCATGTCATATATGTTCAAAGTCGGGTGGGATAATGAAGCTCCTCAAATTACTATTGAGAGACTAGACGAACTGACACATTACTATGAAGTTGATACTAATGGAGTAGAGGAAAAGCCTTGGTACCACAGAGTAAAAAGATACCTCGAAACTCAAGAGTATCCTGAAGGGGCATCTATCAATGATAAGAAATTTATAAGGAGGGTCTCTGCCAAGTTCTTTCTGATTAACGAAATCCTGTATAAGTGCAACCACGATTCGACTTTGCTTCATTGTATAGACGAGAAGGAACCTGAGAAAATTATGGAAGATATGCACGAAGGTGTCTTTGGTACTCACTCCAGTGGACATACAATGCCTAAGAAGATTCTGAGAGCAGGTCATTATTGGTCTACCATGGAAACCGATTTCCATCATCACTCTAGAACTTGCCACAAATGTCAGATTTATGCCGACAAAGTACACATGCCTCTGGTTTCTTTGAATGTCTTGACTGCTCCTTGTCCATTTGAAATGTGGGGCATTTATATGATTAGAGAGATTAAACCGACTGCTTCCAATGGGCGTCGTTTCATCCTTGTTGTCATCGATTACTTCACGAAGTGGGTAGAGGCAACCTCCTTTGCTTTTGTTACCAAGAATGTTGTGGCTTGGTTCATTAAGTATAACCTTATATGTCGGTTGGCATCCCTGAAAGAATCATCACCGACAATGGCACAGTGGAAGCTTCCAACAAGAATATCAAGATTAAGCATCACAAATCTTCTCTGTACCGACCAAAGATAAATGGCACAGTGGAAGCCGCCAACAAGAATATCAAGAAGATCTTGCAGAAGATGACAGTGACATACAAAGATTGGCATGAGATGTTACCATTTGCTCTCCATGGTTATCACACTTCAATACATACATCAATTGGAGTAACCCCATTCTCTCTAGTCTACCGTATGTATGTTGTCTTACCTGTTGAAGTCCAGATTCCTTCCCTAAGGATTATGAAAGACACGGGTTTAGATGAAGACGAATGGATTTAGACTCTACTTGATCAGATAAATTTGATTGATAAAAAAAGGATTGCGGCTGTTTGTCATGGTCAGATGTATCAGAAATGCATGATCAAGGCCTTTAACAAGAAGGTCAGACATCAGGTGTACCGGGCTGGTGATTGGTAATAAGGTGCATCATCCTACCACAAGATGATCCTAGGGGCAAATGGACTCCCACATACGAAGGGCCATTTATGATCAAAAAGATTTTTTTGGCCGTGCTATGATACTTACCACCATGGACGGTGAGGATTTTCCGCACCCTGTGAATGCAAACATAGTCAAAAAATACTATGCATAAAAGAGACCCGCTAGGTTGAATGGCCTAGGAAAAAATAAGGGCATCCCGGCGAACCAAAATGGTTCGGGAAAAAATTAGGGATATATATATATATATATATATATATATATATATATATATATTGTACATCTGACAAGTGGAAAACTTGAAAAGGCGGCTAGGGAAAAAAGGATATCCCGATGGACTGAAAACCCGAAAGGGCGGTTCAGGCAAAAGTTAGGGATTAAAGCGTATGACTATGTTCCGTTGGATCACCCATCTACGTACAACGAGCTTTATTACTAGTGTCAAGTTCAAACGGTACAAATCAATTCAATCATCTTCTTCCGATAACAAGTGATGAGATACTTGAAGACATAGGGGAAATAACAGAGTTAAAACTCAGTGGGATCATTTCCACATAGCTGTTTTTCTTTGTTTATCACTTTTTACACTATTTTCAATTTTTACGAAGATTTCCTCTTACTAGGATTTTTGTTTCCTTGTATGAAACTGCCTGAATCAATACAATTATATTTCAAAATTCAAAAATTGTTTTTACTTTCTCTATTTCGTTTGCAAAAACGTGCAATGATTATGTTGAATGAACATATGCATTTGAATATGGTTATTGTTTAAAAATATATGCATGAAATCAGGATAAGCATTTACTAAAGAATCCATGGAAATATCTCTACAGAGCTATCTTCACAAGCTCATCCCCAATAGAGATAAATTCCACAAAAAATCTAATATGCCCTAGGACAAAAATAGGGGTATCCTCCAGCAGTGCACCTCCATATCCCTGATGGATAGCTTGACATGATCATCTTCCCTAATAGGTCCCCTAGAGGATTAAGAAGTTGGATTATTTCCCCAGCATATAGTGGAAACTTCCTCAACATAGTCTATGAATTTCCAATCCCCATTATAGATTATTCCCTTAACACAATCTACATGATTTAATTCCCCAACAGAGTTTATTTCTATGCTACTACAAATTACCCAAAAGAATTCTAATCTCCATCCAGATATCATTCAACATTGTCAACCCTAGAAAAGATGATACCCATATCTGAAACCTGGTCAGATAACCATCAGATAAATATCCATCTCTTTTATCTCCAGTCAGAGTACATAAGAATCAAATACTCTAATAAAACGAACGATCAACTCTCCTCGAATTCTTCTATCCCTAAACAGAAGTCGAACATTCCCAGTGGAGTGTCCTCAAGCAGAAAGCGGGAATCCCCAATAAAGTTGTTCTAAACAAAACTGAAGAATTACTTTCTTCATTCCCAAAAACAGTCAGGGATTTATTTTCCTAGCCAAATGGTGTTACAAGAAGCTACCCATACGCTTCGGCGACATATTGCATCCATACATCATTCAAAAAATATCATAACATATACATGCTTAACGCATATAATATTCTTATTTATTTTGAGAGCGTCACTAAAAAATACATTTCATGCATCATGACATTGCATAAAGCCAACTTTGTTTTCAGGTTAAGTTCGCAAACAGACGAATATTACCAACAATTAATAGACAAGTTGTAGATCAATTCCCGAAACAGGACAGGGCGACTATCTACATGACCAGATGATTTCCTTTAGAGATTCATTCTGAAAAGAACTTCCTCAGAGACTAATTATGACGAGCATTTCCTTCAGAGATTCATTTTGAAAAGCATTTCCCTCAGATAAAATCAGATAGATTCATTCTGAAAGGCATCAACCAGATAAAACCAAGAAAAGGTTCATTCTGATACTCCTCTGGATATAGTCGGGCGTAGACTCATTCCAATACATTTTTCAGATACAATCGGATGAAGATTCATTCTGATCCACTTCTGGATACACTCGGGCGTAGACTCATTCCAATACATTGTTCAGATATAGTCGGGCAAAGACTCATTTTGATCCACCTTTAGATACAGTCAGGCATAGACTCATTCTAATACTTTTTTAGATACAATCAGGCATAAACTCATTCTGATACTCCTATCAACATTTAATTTGGATGGCATATATAAGCCCATCTTCGACGACAATGTCAATTTTCCAAATGGCATCTTTAAGCTTGTTCAAGCAGTACAATCAACCAACAGTGTTACTCTGTGGACATATGAGTGCAAATTTATGGGCACTTAAGTGTTCAATCCTCTTCCACCTTCAGATCACGAATGGCGGACATGCCAATCTAACTCCTCAGGTTTAAGAAGATTGAACAGGGGCAGCTGTTGTACCCCAAAATTTTCCCTCCCATTTTTGAGACAAATTAATTCAAGATATCTCCTCATGCTCATGAAGGTCTCAAACACTTAAGACTACTCAAGGAATTGATCAGACAAGTCCTCCTCCTAAGAAATTGACCTACAACTAGGGTTTTGTCTTTCTCAAAGGAAATTTGATTTCTAATGCCTCGAGTGGACTTCATGGTTTCTCATACATCACATACCAAGTTTGATTCATACATCACAAGTTTGCTCAGTCAATTAGCCAAATGATTGGAAATCAATTGTATTGGACAAAAAGTGAACTTCGACCAATCTATAGTCAAACTTCAAGATTTTTGGTCAACATCAAGATTTTTAGGTCACATTCATCATTTTATCAAGGGTTTATCATAATTCATGAAGAAAACTCAAGATTAATCAAAATTCAAAAGTTACTAAATTAGGGTTTTCTTAAGGACAAGTCAACTGAACTTTGACCAGACATAACTTTCATATACTTCATTAGAAATTACTCAACCAAAGCTCATTTTAAAGGAAATTCAATTCTCTACAACTTTGTCAATCTAAGCTCAAGGACAAAAAATGCTTCATTTGAGAGACATTGGCCAAAACATTACATGTCATTTTAAAAGTCAACAAAAAACATTTTTTGTCAAAGCAATTTAGATAAAGATAAAAGCTTCAAATGAAAAATGACCAACATGAAAGTTGTAGAAGACAACTTGAGGTTTCCAAAAAATCCAAGGTCATTTTTCTATGACAAAAATTGAGAGAGTTATGATTGGTGCAAATTGAGCAATTTTGAGAAAATGCATGAAGTTCAAATTGAGCAAAATTGAATCTTTGGGCTAATGGGCCTAAGTTTTTAGGTTCAAATATGTTCATGACCTCATATTAGACCCATAAATTCATTCACATATTTTTTTTATGATTTTTATTTATTTTATTTGGATTTTATCCATTTATATGCAAATTAAATCAAATAAAATATCGGATTAAGGCGTGTGGACTTTTGTTCTAATCATGTTGGAGGCCCAAAAATTTACCTTGAAGACCAAGAAACCGTGTGGCCTATGTTTGAAATAAATCTTCATAGTTTTGGAAGATTTGAACTTATTTTCAAACAAAATCAAAGATATAATTTCATGAGATGTACAAGCCCAAATTTAGACCTAATCTTTTCCTCTATATATACTTAACATATTCAGATCAAGAGGACACGGTTGGATAGCCAAGAGCATTAGTGTTTCAAAGAGAAAATTTCTCAAAAAGTGCAAGAATTCGAGTTACAAGTTCCAAGCAATTTCAATCCGAACTAAGCCTTGAAATCATCTCCTGAAGATCTATAGAGTAAGTACAGCTGATCTTCAATTGTTTCCCATGCTTGAAATGATCATGTTTATCATCTCCGATTGTATTCTTTTCCGTCATTCATATTTTTAATTCCATGCATTGTTAATTGTTTCTAACCATATGGATCTTCATATATGAATGTTTAGAACATGTTGCAGTCATCACATGGAGTTTATATCGTTAGAATCGTGAATCACCATTGATGAACCGTGATATACTTTTTTATTTGAAACTTACTCTACAGGCACTTTCAGGTAAAACCAATGCCACCATTGGATTTGCAAGGGTAAAATTAGGGGGATAATGTTCATCTTGTGTTTCAATTTTGCGTAATTTGCAGGTTTGAAAGTGGAGCTCATCGGAGAAGATGACTGGAGCTGGTCCATTCAAAATCCTAACCCCACCCACTAGCACGCATGTGTAATTTTGTTTGACTTCTGATTGTTTGATTTTTGTTTATATTATATTGAATGGTAGTGTTCATACTAACGCGTAACATAGATGGCCTGGTGGTAAGAGTGATGACTGGTATTGCAAAGGGCGTGGGTTCGAGCCAACCTTTTGTCAAAATTATTTATTTTTTCAGGTTTTAACGCATGATTATACTATATTGATTCATTCATGTTCTCATGTCACAAACGCAGCGCTGGCGCAATGGATAGAAGGGCATTCTTTAAGATTAGGGGTGTGGGTTGAAGTCCCACCCCATGCATTCTTTTGTTTTATTTTCTACTAACCCTAATTTTCATTCATTTTCTTAATTAATTCCATTTTAATTAAACCATTAACAAACCTAATATTTTAAAAACTATAAAAAATTAGGGTTAGGGTTTTTAATCAGTAATTAAATTTTTTAATATATTTTATTAATTAATTAATTAGCCTTTTCTTAATATTAAAATAAATTAGAATTTAGGTTTTATTACTATTGTCACTTAAACTATTTTCTACACAAAAACACCAAACACTAACACATTTTTCTAACATCTTTTTCTTATCTCTTTTGTTATTTAAACTCCTAGAAAAGTGTATAGGTCGCGCTCTCCGATGTAATAGCGTATATTTATCTTTTTTGCGCCTTTTTTATGTATCTGCTCCGAGGATGTAAAAGCGTAGATTTATCTTTTCTTGCATTTTCCTATTATGTAACTGCCCCAAAGCCATGTAATAGCGTAAGACTTTACATTCCACATTTTATTTTTCTGTACATATTTAACTGTTAGTAAATAGGATTTGTATGGCAAGACTAATAATTGAACATAGAAAACCCTAATTCCATGGTAAAATGACTGAAATTAACACACTCTTCACACTTGCACTTCTAGGGTAACCTCCCCTTGTTGCCTTACGAATAATGATCACATCCCTCGAAAGTAGGGATACTTTAGCAAAAAAACTCGATCAAATCATAATAGTCCCTTCGAATAAAGATCACAGTCCCTCCATGACCCTTCGAGTTTGTTGCACCCCAAAATTTGCCCTCTTCATTTTAGTTACATGGTTTATGCTTCATCATACATATTCATACATTCTCAGGGTAAGGATTAGGGTATTTGGGTTCCTATGTACTTCTACAGGCCATAAAAGATGTTTGATTGGTCAAATTAGTGCAAAAGAGGATCTCATATCTTCAATCATTAAACTTTCTCAAGATACAAGGGTTTCTTATATTGGTATACATTTCATGTGATCATTAGAAGTTGGAAGTTTGCAAAGTTTAGAGAAGAATCACATTTTCACTGTTCATCTCTCAAGATTAGGGTTTTGATCAGCTGAGGAGTTTGGGGCTTGTAAAAGACAAATGTGTGAATCATCATCTCCTCATCATCATATAAGACATCTTTTTTTCAAAGAACTTCTCAATTTGTCCAGGAGAATAAGGGTTTTTGAAGGTTGGTCACTATCTCCTAACATAGAGGGCCAAAATTAGGGTTTTGATTTTAATTAGGAAATCTCTAACTTTTTGGGCAAGGCTTAATTCCATGCCTCTCTATATGTTGATAAACACCTACGATTGAAATATTGGGTGTCAATTTTGAGCAAAAGAAGTTCAATTTATCAAAAGGGGTAAAATATTCATTTTGACCAAAAGTCAACCAAAGTTAAAGTTGACCAAGGGGAGTTTTGGTCAACCATCAATTCAAAGATCCTATTCTCATATTTCATAATCGATGGTGGAATAAAATAAAGATGAAAATTTGATTTGGAGTTAACTTGTGTAAGAAGTGATTTGAGCATTTTTGAGAATTTTCCCAAAGTGTCCATAGTACTGAACTTTGAACGATCACAACTCTTTCAATTTTTATTAAAAATGTACAAACCTTATATGGTTGGAAAGAGAAAGGAAAGTTATTCAACTTTGTCCTTGTGGTGTCAAGGCCAAAAAGTGATTATTTTGAGAGATATTTGGCTTGGAAATTTCTGGACACTTAGAAATTTCTAAGATTTTTGACTACAACGCTGATTTCTTCATGTCCACTTTTGAAGTATCAACATCAAAATTGTAGCTTGAATCTTCCTGTGGATTTTTTATTCAAGAAGTATCTCATTTGGTCCTGTATAAAGAAAGATATCATGGTCAGGATCTCAAGGCTTGAGAAGGCGCGTAAGCTTAGTAAACGAGGCCTCGCGCGTAGAATTTGATCAAATATATGGTGGACATACCTTCACCATAGTTTTTCTTTTGAATTGGTAAGAATTTCAAGAATTTTTGAACATCAAAGTTGGAGTTTGATGTCTCCTCTTCAATTTTGATTCAAGGTTTTTTTTTCAATTGAGGCATTATGGAGAGAGTTATTAGATTTAAAAGTTGAAAAAAAAAGCTGACAGATGTATGCCATTCGTGCGCAAGAATTCCCAGCAAGAGAAGGTCGTGCACGCATCAGGCCAGTCATTACATCAAACACTTGGTGTGCCCATGTTCATGGTGGTTAATCTCTTAATTCAAACTTTTAATTTGAGAAATGATAAGAAGGGAGTTGTAATTAGATGTATAAGCTTCATGTCACTCCTTGAATCACATCACTTGATTCAGAAATGAGGGAGATATCATCATTTAAATCTTGGTTCTCAAAGTTTTCAACAAGCCCTGCCAATGTACAAGCATGCGGGCTCCCAGGCCTGCCAGACCCCATTTCCACCAAATCTCATGCCATGTTTTCTAACACTTGCAAGCATCATTTTGAATTTCCATCAACTACAACAATGTTGCTTATCATGTAAGCTTTCCAAAGGCCTCATTCTTTTAAAAAAATCACGAGGAAATATTGAGAAAATTTGAACTTTATCACAACTGATTCAAGTGTGCATGGCAAGGCAGGCATGCATTTCATGTGCATGAGGGAATGTTATGCTACATGAATCTTACCATACACTTCATGCACGCATTACACATCTTGACCTCATCATTTTTCCTTTCCAAATCATGTAAAACACACGCAATCATTGTGAATTGCTATTTTGGGAAATAATCCGCTACTGCTCTCCTATCCATGTGCAGTCCATGCCAGCTCATCCTTCACACGCTTATCTCATTCAATTCTACTTTCTTTTCACTCATCAAAACACACACAAATGATCATAAACAAGGCATGAAATGTAGGCTTGCATTGCTTCACTCAAATTTGCCACAAACTTCCAACATTTCCCCTCTAATGACTCCAAACTTGCAAAAGACCGTCCTATCCCTTTGCAAAGCTTCCTTAACACACTTCTTTGCTCTATATAAGATTTATCTTCACTCTCATTTTGAAGGAGTGCTTCATTATTCACACGAGAGCATAAATCAGTTTCTCTCTTCACATTTAGAAGAGCTTTGTAAAATTTTCCTTCAAAGCTTCTCTAATACTCATCCTTTCTCCATATAAAGGAAGCTTCCTCTTCACTCCAGGGGGAGATTTTGAATCCTGAAGTTGCATACAAGTGTCTTCTTCAAAACCGGATTGCACACTTTTTTCTTGCATTTTCAAGAATTCACAAGTTTTCTCTTAACTGGCTCGTTCGTTCTTCAAATTTTATCTTGCATATTTATCTTTTGATCTCAAGGAGAAGATCCATCGGGTTTCTTGTTAAATTCAGAGGCACCTAGTGAATTTACTTTTCACTACTTGAGGTATGTTTTCATGAACTTCACATCATCATTTCATCATGAATTTTCAATGAAGATCTTGTTTTAATCATGCTAGCTGACCGGATCTTAGATCTGAAGTATGTACATGAGTGATTTGATGATGAAGTCGTGCTCTGCAAGTTTATTGAACTTTGATTGAAACAATTATTTCATGCTCATATCTCTCCTTAATCTTGCATTAATTGTGAAATTTATGTTCATCACATTGTTCTTTTCATTTTCATAATGAACTTTGATGTTTGGATCAAGTGATTTGGTTCAGAAATGAATGAGATATGTGGATCTGAATTTGGCTTGATGAATTATGATTTTGCAAGTTAAAAATATATTGATTTCAGTGAATTTCATGTACATTTTTCTCCTTGATTCATGAACCATTCTTGAAAATATTTGATCATATAATGATCTACTTCATAAGATCTTTAATTTGGTTACATATTCGTGTGTTTTCATCAAGAATTGAAGGAGATATCATGATCTGAATTCAGTTCAGAAAACTGATCAACATGTGTTAGGACATGGTTCAGTGGTAGGGACGATGATGTTTGTTGTCACCCAAAATTTTCCCTCCCATTTTCTTCAAAAAACATGCTCACAAAGGTCTCAAATACTCAAAGTCACTCAAGAGTTGACTAGTCAAACCTCCTCCTAAGCAAGGGTCCTCAACTAGGGTTTGGTACTTCTCAAAGAATATTTGGTTGTAAGGATCTAAAATGACTTTCATGGTTCACCATAGGTCCTCAATAATGCTTATTTCAACTTGTAAGCGTTGCATCACAAGTTTTCTCAGTCAATGGCTCAGATAACTAAAAATCAACTATATTGGACAAAAAGACAATTGTGGTCAACACACATTCAAACTTCAAGATTTTTGGTCAACATTAATATTTTAAGGTGATATTAATTATTTTATCAAGGATTGATCATGATTCCTCAACGAAATCCCTCAAATCATCAAAGGTCAAGAAATAGCCAAATTAGGGTTTTGATTAAAGATGACTGATCATTGACTTTTGGCCTAGTGCATGAACTAATGGCTTGAAGCATGATCTCAAGATCTCAAACTCAACATCTTGATCTAATTACATGCCTCAATACATTTCCAAAGATGCAAGTTATTGATAGTTGAATAAATTGATAAAAGTCAACAGTCACACAAAAGTCAAACTTTGACATTTTGGTCAACATTGGAATTCAAAAGTCAATAATTATCAAGATATTCAAAACTAAGAAACTTGATAATGAAGAACATAAAAGTCAACAAAAGTAAAAAATTTGGAAAATTTTCTAAAACTTAGAAAAATTCTAAGTGTTTTTGTTCTTAACAAAAGTCCTAACTTCATAGCCATTTTTCACTAAGATCCAAGTTGATTCAAAGAAAACATTCAACATGAAAGTTGTAGAGATTGATGAATTATACAACTTTGTCAATGAGAGTTGATTTCCAAAAAGTTCTTGGATTGAGAGATATGAGCCCATGAAGTTGTGATATTTTTTATCCAACCCTTAGAAAAATTTTCAACAAGTTTTGGTTTGTTTTTCATCTCAACTTCTCGGCCAATTTCCACCAAGTTCCCATTTGATTTAGCCAAAGTGGTCAACATGAAAGTTGTAGACAATGTTTCAAGCTTTCCAAAATGTTCAAGAACACAATTTTATCATACTTGAGCTAGAAGTTTCGAAGAGATGAAGTTGTGTATCTAGGGTTGCATTATAGGTAATTTTTGTGACAAGTTCATAACCAATTCTCATTCCATGCTTAGAGATATCACTTTTTAGGTCCATTAACTTACAAATCTATCCATAATTGAGTGTTTACACAGTTGATTGAACCATTACCCAAGTGTTTGAGCCATTGTCCAAGATGATTTTCCATTTATGGAAAAAAGGCACCATTGCCATTCACATAAAGCATGCTTTATGCAAAGACACAATTTCACAAGCCCTCAAGCACCTTCAAATTCTTTCAAACTTATAATCACTAAGAAACCACCATTGTTGCACATTTGAAGCTTCCAACACCGAACTCTCAATCCACTTGTGCATTTTCTATTTTTATCATTCAAACATTATCTACACATCATATATAACTCATCCATATCCTTGTTACACTACTGTAACATCATCATCGCAATCCTCCAAACTCCAAAACTGTGACCTGCAACTTGACTTGGCTAGAGCATTTTTTCGTACCCCAAATTTGTCCTACCTCGATGATTTCATTTTTCGAGATTAAAATTGAAGAAATATTCAATTAAAGATGGTATATCAGTATATGATAATCCTTCTTTATCCGACTAGGGGGTGTACCTAAAATTCAGGAAAGCGGGGCTTTCTAAATCAGAAAGACCCGTGTATCCGTAAACCCATTCGCAAAGCATGTTGGCCAATGGCCCATGCAATTCGAAAATAGAAAATTATTTTAAAGAAAAAGGAGATAATAATTACTAGGTTATTAAATTATTAAGTCCACTTATGTTTAATTTGCTAGTAATTAGTAATTAATTTTTAATTAATAAAACTCATTTTAGTGTTATTAGTAAAAAAAGGGGGTGAAAACTTCAAGTCCATTAGAATTCAGAGCCCATTTTTGTTTTGATTGAGTAGCAAAGGGGGGTGTGATTATAAATTTATTGGCCCATTAAGATTTATTATGAAACATTATATTGAGTTTAAGAGAATTGATTATTAAAATATCCTGTTATTTTATTTAACATTTTTATAATTAAGTTATTGAAGATTTATTATAATTATTTTTAAACTATTTTATTAGATATTTTTTTTATAATTTAATAAAGAGTTTTTGTTTGTCTGAGGAAAAAAGATTTGTTTCATAAGGCCATTTAGGCCCAATTGGAAAAAAGACCTTGTTATTTTAATTTAAAAAAATACACTTAGAAGATTGATTTTGCTATAAAAGAAAAATGTTGGGCTGGGTAAGTAGGAAATGCGTTGCTGGCCCAATTGAATAAAAAAACAGCAACGGTACCAAATAAACCAAAATTAACGCATATTGTTACAGCTACTGTAGAAATCTTCTACAAACTAAACCCAGGATATTCAATCAATTGAAAATTATCCAGAATATTCAATAATACAAATATCTTCAAATCAACAAATCTTACGGAATTAACTAAACATATCAAATCTGGAAAATCAGTGAACATTCAATCGAATCTTTCTAAAATCAATATGCAATCAAGCAATATCAGTATTGACCAAATCCAAATCCAGAATTCATATATTACAAAATTAAATCCCTAATTACAAAATAAAATCTTCAATTCTCTTATTACAAAAACAAATCTCAAAAACTAAACAAAATCAAATATGAATCTAAGAATTACAGAATCAATCTCTAATTCCTAAATCGATACTAATAATTGATAATTGTAATTCTAGAAAACCCTAAAACTAATCCCTATAAATACTAATCGAAGAAAATACAGAAAGGGGGCGGATTCTACAGAAAAGAGAGAACAAAAGATTGTTGGGGGAGAAAATTTGAAGAAGATACGAGGGCGGATACCAAACAGTAGCACGAAGAACAAAAGGGTTATAGAAGAACGATCCGGAAACTGGGGTTTCGATATCAGAAACCCTAGTTGCTATCCTCCCCAACGCCGGATATCTCATCACCGTCACCATTATCGCCACCGGAATCTGCAAAAAGGAGAGAAATAAGGGATTAGACCCAAATCGAAACAGCCCAAGAATCAGAGTCAGAACAATCGCGAAAGAGGGTAATACTTATCTCCTTATTACTGTTTGTGTTTTAGATTTTTGAGGGTGGGGTCGTGGTAGCCGCCGCCGGTGTTAGGTGGGTGTTAGGGTTTGTAAGAGCGGGAAGAAGAAGGAAAGAGTTTGGTGAATGAAGAGAGAGAACGAAAGGTGATTGCTGTAACAAAAAACAAACAATGAACAAAATATGTTAAAACAAAATATAATCTCGTCCAATTCCATTCACGATGACCCATGATAATTAACAGAGTTCTTCTAATTCTATCCCTTAGATCTCAATCAAACGGCCGTTAGGCCAAGTTCCATGATAAGCATCGTACTTCCTCACAACTCAATTACACCATCCCTCTCCAAAGTTGTAACGGGCCTAAGCCCATTATTATCTACACCCCCTCCGCTAGCTTTACTAAACTATCAAACCCATTACACCCCTCTGTCCAGGAACCTACGTTTGGGCTTAGCCCATAATCTTAACAAGACCCGCTGTTTTTACTTGCTAATTAGAAATTGCATCCCCTGGAAATTATTTATTTTCTACAATTATTATGTTGTTTTCTATTTTTTATTTATTATTTCTTTTATACTATATTATCATTTATTTATTTTTTCCTTATTATTATTATTTATAGTAATTAATATTATTAATTTTTTATCATATTCTACTATTTATTTATCATGTAAATAAATTATTTTTCCTAACAAACTCATGTACATGTTATTTTCCATATATTGCATTAAATAATTTTTTAATCATGCATTAATTAGAAATTTTGCAATTAACACAATTAAAAAACACTCAACAAACAACAAACTATTTTCTGCAATCAACTAAGCTAATCAACTATTTTTTGCAAAAGGGTTTCAAACAGATTTTGACTTACCGCGCATTTAGTCAAAATCTCCGCAATCACTACTCCTCGCCAAAATGCGAAATCTCCGCAATCACTACTCCTCGCTAAAATGCGAGGTGATTCAAAGTACATTTGCAACCCCTAAAAAATACCAACCCCTACGAACTACGAATTGGGACTCTGATTCCTCATAAGAGGATACCTAGGCATACGAGAAAAAATCGTAGCGAGTTCTCCTATAAAAATTAAAACCCTTTTCCCCTATTAAAAATTAAAACTCTTTTCCCTTAATAAAATTCAAAACCCTGTTTACCCCAACTCAAACCTAAAACCTAGTATCCTTGTGAACAAGGTAGATGAAAGGTTCCTAACACCTTCCTTTCGTCTAAAGAAGTCCGAAACCTAGAATCTCTGTCTGCAAATTAGGGTTTTCTGTTAGATTCCCTTCCCTATGATAAAAACTAATAGTGGAGGCTCTGATTAAAAAACCAGTCGCAACAGCTGGAGACTCTGCTGGGGACTCTCCTTAACCCTAGGTTTTAGGTCTCTTTTGGGTTTTTATTTTTATTTTTTTATTTACATTAGTTTATTTATTGAAATTTTTTATTTTCTTGTCTATTTTTCATTATTATTATATATTTACTATGTGGCGGGTTTTTATTTCAAAAAAATATTTTCGATAACCCTTAGAAAGAAGGTTTGTCTATTAGCTTAGGAGGTACATCATCCCTTGAGTTTATGTGACGACTTCGCCTAGAGCCGGTGAACTTCCGAAAAAGGAATACTTATCGAGAGATATCCTCTTGATGAGTAGGACTTTGGAAGGTCACCCATGACTCTTTTTAACAGCCTTAACCTAAAATCTCATGACGAGACCTTTCACGAATTTGAGACAAAAGTTTCGGTCCGTAAAGAGGCTCCACCTAAGGGAGGCCCTTGTGCCTTTTCCCTCTGGTGTTATTCATGATACCTTTAAGGAAACCACCTTTTGGGAGGGTAGACTAACCGTAGGTCAAATTTAAGGAGCCTACCTTCTAAGAGTACTTATCACAAAAACCCCGTCACTGAACCATACATCCCTACCTTATAGGGGTACTTATTACAAAAATCCTGTCACTCAACCCTACACCTATGCATTCATACATTTCATATATTCGTCACCTGTTTATTTCTATTTGTCTTATTCAAAGGGGGTATAAAAGATGATAATAAACTCAAGATCTCGATGACTGTCTTTAAAAATGGATACCGAAGGAAACAACTTGTCCGCGTCATTGCGCCAAACATGCCTGAAATCAAAGCCACAAAAGAGAAATAATGTGCTGAAGACTTTCTCAAGCTTTTTCAAGCAAAGGTGGATGGTTTCAAGAGCAGATATCTGCAGGCGCACCTAGAAGACTTATTTCCCTTTGCTTGATTTCACGCAAATAAAGTTTTGGTTTAAGATTGTAATATTTTTCAATATCTGAATTATGTTACCTTTAATAACGACATTTTGTTCCCTATCTCATTGGCGTATCTATTTTTAAGCTGGTCACCAAATAAAAAATAAGCGAAAGACAAATACATACCCAAGTGAATAAGACATTTAAAACAAGTAACCATTTCATATTCATACATATTCATTCGTATGCATGCATTCATAAACACCTGCATATCATATCAAAACTCATTTTTTGAAAAACAATTTCTTCATTTAAGCCATGGATAGAAGAAGATCACCACCTCCTTGGCCTCCATAACAAGTAAGGGCCTATCAACAAAGAACCCTGGAAAAGATCGAGGAAAACCAGGCTGCATTCAAGGAAGATCTAGACCAAGTCAAAGGTGATGTGAGTTTGATGAAAGGAGATCTGAGTCATGTTCTCCTAGATTTGAAGAACATCATCGACCGACAAGATCAGATTCCAAGGGTAGCTTTCAAAGAAGTAGCCCAGACTATTGGTGCATCAAGCGGTCACCAACTAAGGAAGGAGCCAGAAGCAGGTCTCCAGAAGTATGTCCTGGACCAACAAGAAGCTGAAACTGAAGGGTTTGTCCTACAACCACCAAAAGCAGGGGCATCACATACCCTACAGATTCTGACCAATAATGAAAACAACTACTTGAACCTGCAATACGGAGACCACGACCTAGAGGATGCCAACCAAGTTCCCTTAAAGATGACTGGTACTTATGCTGTTGATAACTCACTGGTAATAAATCAGAATAAAGCTCTGGAGGAAAGATTAAAAGCTGTGGAGGGTTTTGACGCTTTCGAAGTAGACGCTCTCGAAATGGGCCTAGTTCCTGATGTGGTGATTCCACCAAAGTTCAAATTACCTGACTTTGAAAAATACAAGGGGCTCACTTGTCCAAGAAATCGTCTTCGCATGTATTGCAGGAAGATGCATGCCCATGCCCACGACCAGAAGCTGATGATTCACTATTTTCAAGATATCCTGATTGGGGCATCTTCAAACTGGTATATGCAATTGGAGCAAACACATATTCGAACCTGTGCAGATCTTGCTAATGCTTTCCTAAAGCATTACAAATATAACTTGAACATGGTGCCTACCCGCATGCAACTCCAGAATCTGTCCCAGAAGAAAGAAGAGTCCTTCAAAGATGAAGGGAAATGGAATCCCGTTTGCAACCACGGTTGTTGGAAAAGGTGTTAGTAGACATGTTCATGGGGACATTGCAAGGCCTGTAAATGAGAAAATGGTTGGAAGTATCTCTTCGGGGTTCTCAGACCTATTAACTATCAGAGAAAGAATCAAGACTGGAATAAAAAGAGGGAAGATATCAGGGGGACCATCAAATACCCCCTACAATTCAAGAAGGCCTGCTTCAAACGTCCCCAAAGGAAAAGAGGGAGAAATTAATGTTGCAGTGTCACAACCAAGGGTACAACAACCATTAGTGATCCCACTAGGGCAGCAGCAAGGCAGAAGGCCACCCAGGAAATTTGATCCACTCCCTATGCCACCTAGCCAGTTATTGCAGCAGCTAGTTAAGGCATCCTTAGTGGAACTCAAGCCCCTATCTCCTCCAGTCGGGCCACTCCCACGAAGATACGATGCCAATGCCAGATGTGAATATCATGCTAATTCTCATGGACATACCATAGAACAATGTTGGCCATTCAAACATAAGGTGCATGATTTTTTGGAATCTCAAGACATCACTTTTTAGAAACCCAACATTAAGTTAGACCCTACGCCTTCGCACGATGGGCTGAAAAAAAATGCAATTGAAGTAGTCATTGACTCTGAGGCAAGCAGACAAGCAAAACCCCCGATAAACTCGCTGAAAGAATATCTGTTGGGATGTGGACTCCCGCTAAAACACAATGAAGGTTTCGAAAAAGCTCTACAAAGGCTAGGGGACCAGGGGATAGTCCAGCTCGGACAATACCCTGAAGAAAAATACAAAGCTGCTCTGAAGGGCGAAGCACATTTTCCTCCAATCCAAGAGACCTTTGCCAACAAGGGAGTAGAGCATGGCGGACATGTGGCGAGGATATCCAACAAAGTCAACACCAAATAGGTAACTGACTCTATCCGAGAATGCGACCCGGGAGAGGAACTCTAAAGATGGACTGCCGTGGAGATTCCTTAGATCTTTTTCTTTCCTAATTAACTTTTCTTGTTTTTGAAAGAACCTATGTCAAGTCCGGGGCATAGGGGTTGCTTGTAAGGGTTTCCCCGTTTTGTTTCAGACAAAATTTGCGATTAATAAAAGTTATATTTTGTTTTCAATTAAGATCCCTGTCTTTCTTTTGCATTTATTCCTTAAATTTAAAAATGGCAATACTTTCTCTCCATATGCATCTTCAAAATTCATATACTAAAATCTGCACCAAAACATGATAAAGGTGCAAATCCATACCCAAAACCACTGATAATGCTACTGCTGCGACCTGATATAATTTCGATTCTCCTATCAACCAAGCTGAAGAGGAAGATGATGAAGATCTTGAACTCTCTGAGGAAAGGGAAAGGGAAATAGAATGAAAGGCTAACAATATACAACCATATCAAAAGAACATTAAGCTAAGCACAGAGGAAGATTCGGAAGAAACCAAGCTAAGGGGCAATGTTAGAGCGGAACTACACAAAAGCTGATCAAGTCATTATGCATATTTGCTTGTTCCTACAGAAACACGCCAAGGTCAAATACATACAGCACTATAAAAATAAGCAACTACAAAATATCAGGACCTGACGAAAAACCCGAGCTAGGGGCACGTTGGACATTCACGTTCGACGGGGCTTCAAATGCACTGGGGCATGATATAGGGGAAGTTTGACTTCTCCAAAGAATTTTCACAAGCCATAGGCCATGTCAATGGCAACTGGGATACTAAATATCCAAAACTGATTCCATATCGGGATCATGTTTTAAAACTGACTATGGAATTCACAAAGATCATTTTCAGCCATATCCCGCGAAATGAAAATCAAATGGTGGACGCTCCGACAATTATATCGTCTACGTTCAAAGTAACTTGGTCAAACCACGAGTCGTGCATCACAAACATACACGATCAAGAGCACGCACTTTGTCTTGCTATCAAAGAAACACCGAGTGACATACCTTGGTTTCACGATATCAAGAAAAGCCTCGAAAAATAAGGACATACAAAAAATGCCTCTAGCACCGACAAAAAAACTCTACGAAAACTAGCCTCGAAATTCTTTTAGAGTAATAGTGTGCTGCACAAGATGAACCACGATATGGTCTAGTACTCAAGAAGATTCTGCTACCTCATCTTGATTCACATGATAAATGGACACCCTACTACGAAGGTCCATACGTAGTCAAAACAGTATCCTTCAGTGGTAATCTTATCCCCACAACAATGGATGGGAAAGAACTACCACATCCGGCAAACTCAGACGCAGTAAAAAATACTATGTATAAGAAGCTTGCTAAGCTCGAACCCTAAAAGGGAGACTTAGGAAAAAAGGAGCGTTCCGGTGGATTGAAAACCCTAGAGGGCGGTCCAGGCAAAAATCAGGGGCATATAAACAAAAAAAATTATCCTGGTGGATTGAAAACCCGAAAGGGAAATCTAGGCAAAAGTTAGGGATCATTCAAAAAGAAATAAAGGACAAAAATACTGCGATCTAAGAATCGCGACTACGAACCACGAAGGGAGAGATAGATCTGAATCATACAACTCAGAAGCAAAGGAGATAAGATCATTAAAAGGATATTGGGGAACAACAGTAGCAATTATCATTTTTATTGCCATTTGTAATTTTAAAACCTTATGTAATTACCTCTTTATAGGAATTGCATCTTGTATTCTCGCCTATTCAGAGGCATATCAATAAAACATTTGCTTTCTTTGCATCTCTCAAATTTTATTTTTTATTTTCTCAGACTTGTTTACAAAATACTACGATCATTACTTGTGAATATTGTCTTGAAATCATTTCGGGGGATTTACAAATTAAAAGCATTTGACAAAACATCGAAAAAGCATTTTGGGTTAGAAAAACATCAAAAGAAAATCCACGTCTACATCCACGCACATGTCTACTCCTGCGTCTACAATACAAAATCTATACACATGCCCATGTCTACGCCTGCGCTTGCAACACAAAAATCTATGCATATCTACTCATACGTCTACGCTTACGTCTGCGCTTACAACATACGAATCTACGCATATGCCAATACATGCGTCTACGCTTACGCCTGCGCTTACAACATAAAAGGCTACACATATGCCAATACATACGTCTATGCCTACGCTTACAACATACAAATCTATGCATATGCCATTACCTACGTCTACGTCTACGCCTACACCTGCACTTATAATACAGAAAATCAATGTTCAAAATTTTGCTAACATTGCTCATTCAAATCAAGAATCAACAAAATGACAACGACACAACACACAACACCATGGAATTGGTAACTCTAAGCCAATGGTTTAAAGGAGAGAATTCCATAAATAGTCTTCATAACATTTCAAGGCATACACACATCTTACACACATTTCATACATACATTTTGTATATCCGAAGCATACACATACTATACATTTTTGCATACAATACTCAGGGTTCCATATCAATGTCAAACATCATATATTTTGCATCTCAATATTAGACACCATACACATGTATTATACAGCAAACAAACAGCCTCACCCTAGATTTAGCTATCTAAGGGTCAACCAACAAAATACTTCTCCCCGTCACCTAAGTCTTCATGCCATGACACGTTCAGCCCATCACCTATGTCTTCCTGTAGTGACGAGCTCCTTACAAACCCAATACATTGTCTCTAAGCCACAATGTATTCACAAAACTCATTACGTTGCCTCGAAGCCGCAACGTATTCGCAAAACTCAGTACATTACCTCTAAGCCGCATTGCATTCACAAACTCAGTACATTGCCTCTAAGCCGCAACGCATTCTCAAAACTCAATACATTTCCTCTAAGTCGCAATGCATCCTTAAAACTCAGTACATTTCCTCTAAGCGGTAATGCATTCACAAACTCAATACATTGCCTCTAAGCCGCAATGCATTCACAAACTCAATACATTGCCTCTAAGCCTCAATGTATTCTAAAAACTCAGTACATTGCCTCTAAGCCGCAATGTATTCATAAAACTTAGTACATTTCCTCTAAGCCGCAATGTATTCTCAAAACCCATTGCCTCAGACTTCACACAACAATGTGTTTCCATATTCTGCGACATAGATCATTGCCCTAGACTTCATGCAGCGATGTTCAAAAAAATTTTTTTTAGCTTATCGCCTTAGACTTCACGCAGCGATTTGCGAACCTAACCCATTGCCTCAGACTTCATGCAGCAATGCGTTCCAAACTAGCCCATCGCCTCAGACTTCATGCAACGATGTCCGAAAACAAAATTTAGCTTATCGCCTCAGACTTCACGCAACGATTTGCAAGCATAACCCATTTCCTCAGACTTCATGCAACAATGTCTTTCTTTATTACAAGCTCCAGATCATTGCCTCAGACTTCATGCTGCAATGTGCTCCAAACTCCTGACCATCGCCTCAGACTTTATGCAGCGATGTTCAAAACCAAATTTAGCTTATAACATCAGACTTCACGCAGTGATTTGCGAACCTAACCCATTGCCTTAGTCTTCATGCATCAATGTGTTTCTTTATTCCGCAACACAGATCATCGCCCCAGACTTCATGCAGCGATGTTCGAAAAAAACAAATTTAGCTTATCGCCTCATACTTCACGCAGCGATTTGCGAACCTAACCCATTTCCCCAGACTTCATGCAGCAATGTGTTCCAAATTAGCCCATCGCCTCAGACTTCATGCATCGATGTTCGAAAAAAACAAATTTAGCTTATTGAATCAGACTTCACGCAGCGATTTGCAAGCATAACCCATTGCCTCAGACTTCATGCAACAATGTGTTTCTTTATTCCAAGCTCTAGATCCTTGCCTCAGACTTCATGCATAAATGTGCTTCAAACTCCAAACCATCGCCTCAGACTTCATGCAGCGATGTTCGAAACCAAATTTAGCTTATCACATCAGACTTCACGCAATGGTTTGCGAACCTAACCCATTGCCTTAGTCTTCATGCAACAATGTATTTCTTTATTCCACGACACAGATCATCGCCCCAGACTTCATGCAGCGATGTTCGAAAAAAATCTAGCTTATCGCCTCAGACTTCACGCAGTGATTTCCGAACCTAACCCATTGCCCCAGACTTCATGGAGCAATGTGTTCCAAACTAGCCCATCGCCTCAGACTTCATGCAGCGATGTCCGAAAACCAAATATAGCTTATCGTCTCAGACTTCACACATCAATTTGCAAGCCTAACCCATTGCCTCAGTCTTCATGCAGCAATGTGTTTCTTTATTCCGCGACAAAAACCATCGTCTCAGACTTCATGCAGCGATTTGCAAACTTAACCCATTGCCTTAGACTTCATGCATCAATGTGTTTATTTATTCCACAAAATTTAGCTTATTTCCTCAGACTTCATGCAGCGATTTGCGAATTTAAGCTCATTGCCTAAGACTTCAGGCAACAATGTGTTTCTTTATTCCCTAACACATATCATCGCCTCAGACTTCATTCAGCGATGCTCAGAAGAAAACAAAACTTTAACCCATTGCCTCAGACTTCATGCAGCAATGTGTTTTTTACTCCGTAACACAGACCATCGCCTCAGACTTCACACATCGATGCTCCAAAATACAAGATTTAGCATATCTCCTCAGATGTCATGCAGCGATTCGCAAACATAACCCATGGCCTCAGTCTTCAAGCAGCCATGCATCATCAATTATTGTTGTATTCATCCTCCAAATGGATGAATAATTAAAAACCAAACTAAGACATACAAAATTGCGCTTTTAAGATCAAAGACTATCTGTCTCGTTATCAAACCCTGGTAAGCGATACATCATCAGCTTTGCCTATTGCCTTAAGACTCTTAAGGGTATGCTATATCAGTGCAACCTTATGTTTGTCGGATAAATTTTGGGATACTTCAAATATTCAATAAACTTCCAATCAGAATGTGCAAGACTTGATTTTTCTCATGCTATTCGACTAGAAGATAATTTAATAGGGGAAGCTGTCGTACCCCAAATTTGTCCTACCTTGATGATTTCATTTTTTGAGATTAAAATTGAAGAAATATTCAATTAAAGATGGTATATCAGTATCTGATAATCCGTCTTTATCCGACTAGGGGGTGTACCTAAAATTCAGGAAAACGGGGCTTTCTAAATCAGAAAGACTCGTGTATCTGTCAACCCATTCGCAAAGCATGTTGGCCAATGGCCCATGCAATTCGAAAATAGAAAATTATTTTAAAAAAAAAGAGATAATAATTACTAGGTTATTAAATTATTAAGTCCACTTATGTTTAACTTGCTAGTAATTAATAATTAATTTTTAATTAATAAAACTCATTTTAGTGTTATTAGTAAAAAAAAGGGGGGTGAAAACTTCAAGTCCATTAAAATTAAGAGTCCATTTTTGTTTTGATTGAGTAGCAAAAGGGGGTGTGATTATAAATTTATTGGCCCATTAAGATTTGTTATGAAACATTATATTGAGTTTAAGAGAATTGATTAATAAAATATTCTGTTATTTTATTAAACATTTTTATAATTAAGTTATTGAAGATTTATTATAATTATTTTTAAACTATTTTATTAGATATTTTTTTTATAATTTAATAAAGAGTTTTTGTTTGTCTGAGGAAAAAAGATTTGTTTCATAAGGCCATTTAGGCCCAATTGGAAAAAAGACTTTATTGTTTTAATTAAAAATGTATACTTAGAAGATTGATTTTCCTATAAAATAAAAATGTTGGGCTGGGTAAGTAGGAAATTCGCTGCTGGCCCAATTGAATAAAAAAATAGCAACTGTACCAAATAAACCAAAATTAACGCATATTGTTACTGCTACTGTAGAAATCTTCTATAAACTAAACCCAATATATTCAATCAATTGAAAATTATCCAGAATATTCAATAATACAAATCTCTTCAAATCAACAAATCTTACGAAATTAATTGAACATATCAAATCTGGAAAATCAGTGAACATTCAATCAAATCTTTCTAAAATCAATATGCAATGAAGCAATATCAGTATTGACCAAATCCAAATCCAGAATTCATATATTACAGAGTTAAATCCCTAATTACAGAATCAAATCTTCAATTCTCTTATTACAAAAACAAATCTGAAAAACTAAACAAAATCAAATACGAATCTAAGAATTACAGAATCAATATCTAATTCCAAAATCTATGCTAATAATTGATAACAGTAATTCTAACAAACCCTAAAACTAATCCCTATAAATAATAATCGAACAAAATACAGAAAGGGGGCGGATTCTATAGAAAAGAGAGAGCAAAAGATTGTTGGGGGAGAAAATTTGAAGAAGATACGAGGGCGGATACCGAACAGTAGCGCGAAGAACAAAAGGGTTGTAGAAGAACGATCCCGAAACTGGGGTTTTGATAATCGAAACCCTAGTTTCTATTCTCCCCAACACCGGACATCTCATCACCGTCACCATTATCGGCCACCAAAATCTGCAAAAAGGAGAGAAAGAAGGGATTAGACACAAATCGAAATAGCCCAAGAATCAGAATTAGAACAATCGCGAAAGAGGGTAATACTTAGCTCCTTATTACTGTTTGTGTTTTAGGTTTTTGAGGGTGGGGTCGTGGTAGCCGCCGCCGGTGTTAGGTGGGTGTTAGGGTTTGCAAGGGTAGGAAGAAGAAGGGAATGGTTGGGTGAATGAAGAGAGAGAACGAAAGGTGATTGCTGTAAAAAAACAAACAATGAACAAAATATGTTAAAACAAAAAATAATCTCGTCCAATTCCATGCACGTGACCCATGATAATTAACATAGTCCTTCTAATTCTATCCCTTAGATCTCGATCAAACAACCGTTAGGCCAAGTTCCCTGATAAGCATCATGCTCCCTCACAACTCAATTACACCGTCCCTCTCCAAAGCTGTAACAGGCCTAAGCCCATTATTATCTACACCCACTTTCCCTAGCTTTACTAAACTGTCAAACCCATTACACCCCCTGTCCAGGAACTTACGTTTGGGCTTAGCCCAGAATCTTAACAACACCCCCTGCTTTTACCTGCTAATTAGAAATTGCACCCCTTGGAAATTATTTATTTTCTACAATTATTATGTTGTTTTCTATTTTTTATGTATTATTTCTTTTATACTATATTATCATTTATTTATTTATTCCTTATTATTATTATTATTATTATTATTATTATTTATAGTAATTAATATTATTAATTTTTTTAATCATATTCTACTATTTATTTATCATGTAAATACATTATTTTTCCTAACAAACTCATGTATATGTTATTTTCCATATATTGCATTAAATAATTTCTTAATCATGCATTAATTAGAAATTTTGCAATTAACACAATTAAAAAACACTCAACAAACAACAAACTATTTTTTTGCAATCAACTAAGTTAATCAACTATTTTTTGCAAAAGGGTTTCAAACAGATTTTGACTTACCGCGCATTTAGTTAAAATCTCCGCAATCACTACTCCTCGCCAAAATGCGAAATCTCCGCAATCACTACTCCTCGCTAAAATGCGAGGTGATTCAAAGTACGTTTGCAACCTCTAAAAAATACCAACCCCATACGAACTACGAATTAGGACTATGATTTCTCATAAGAGGATACGTAGGCATACGATCAAAAATCGTAGCGAGTTCTCCTATAAAAATTAAAACCCTTTTTCCCTATTAAAAATTAAAACTCTTTTCCCTTAATAATATTTAAAACCGTGTTTACCCCAACTCAAACCTAAAACCTAGTATCCTTGTGAACAAGGTAGATGAAAGGTTCCTAACACATTTCTTTCGTCTAAAGAAGTCTGAAACCTAGAATCTCTGTATGCGAATTAGGGTTTTCTGTTAGATTCCCTTCCCTAGGATAAAATCTAATAGTGGCGGCTCTGATTAAAAAACCAGTCGCAACATATTTCGGTAACATTCAGTATAAAGTAAGGATTTCAATAGCTCCAGGGAGGTCCAATGAAGCTTAATCAATCATTTACTTGCACCTGGAAGCCTCCGTACGCGTTCTGAGTTTTTACTTCAAGAGGTAAGATTCTCCAACTTTGAAATCCTTATACACACATCATTTGCATTCAATTTCAAAAGATAAAATGTTGATATGATTGCCCTAAAAGTAACCATGTCCTTAGTTTTCATTTATGTTGACTATGTGATGAGAATTCTAGAATTGAAGTTTCTGAAATATTAGGTTTCAGTTTGGTACCAAGCAAAATTCGTTTCAAACTTTAACTTATAGCTTTCAAAAGTTACATGGTTGAATTTGTGGTAAAAAAACAAGCAAGTTTGATGTTTACATCTTTCAATTTGGTTGAGAAATGAAGCTTTTACAAAATTTTAAAATGTTGTTATTGTTAATGTCGAACACGCGCGAGGAAGAAGATGGAGTTCAATATTTGAAAACTTGTTTATTTTATAATTAATTATTGTTGTTTCATAAATGGATGTAACAGCTACCCCAGTAGTAGCGTGCTTGCTCTTAAGTCATACCTATGCCTAGTCCCGGGTTCAATCCAGGCGTGGGACATTTTTTATTTTCCATGTTTATTTCTCACAGATCCAGTGTAAGCAAGTCCAAAGCGTGCATGGTATACCTCACATATTGACCATCAGATCTCAAGATTCTAGATCTAGCGCTCTATACAGCCAGGACCATGGTGGACTTCCTAAGATCAGCCACACTGGATCACAGATGCATCTGGGCCAGCGTTATGGGCCTAAGATCTATTGCTTTTCAGCACCCCTCCATTTTCTTCTACAAACACAGGCCCATTCTAAATACTTTTTTTATATTTTATTTTCGGTTTCAAACAAAAACTTATTGTTGGGCCTAACATTTCTTTTTTTTCTTTTCACCCCCCAAATTTCTTTTACAAACACATGCCCATTTTTATTTTCCTTTTTGTTTTAAGTAGCTTTTTTTCTTTTCTAAATTATTTTTATTTAATCAGAAAAAATAGTAAAATCACAAAAATTTAGACTTAGGTTTTAATTAATTAATTTAATTTTCATAAAAAAAATTTTAATTTGATCATTTTGCTTTATTTTATTAATTAATTTGTAAAATAATTAGAATTAGGTTATTTCACACTATAAATTATTTTTCTAAACAAAAAACACCAAAAATACTTTTTTTCTAAACACTTAGAAAATGTTTTAAGGTTTTGACATCTTTTCTCTTTTCAATCTCCGTGCGCTCATTTACTTTTTTCACATTATGTTTCAATATTGTAACTATCAATGGAATGTAATAGAGAATTAAGGTTTCTTCACCTTCTCCCCATTCGTAAATTTGTACCCGCATTCCCGAAGCCTTGTAATAGCGTATGACATTTAATTTCTGTAGTTTATTGCTTTCCTTATGACTGTTAGTAATTATGGTTTGTATGTCAAGATTAAAATCAACCATTAGAAACCCTAATCTCAAGACAAATACTTGAAATTAAAACACTTCGTACACGCGCACCTCTAAGGTAACCCTCACTTGTTGCCTCGGATAAAAAATATTCATGTCCCTCGAACGTAAATTACTTTAGCAAAGACCCTCGGTTAAAAGATCGTAGTCCCTTGATGACCCTTCGATGATGCCTTCGTTAAACGATCTTAGTTCCTTACGACAATTTCTAAAGCGTCCTACAAGTTGCCTTCTATGACTGTACGATGACCCACACCTCTACGGTAGCACTATCTAAAGGAGGAGTAAAAGAACAAAAACCTTTGAGTAGGTAGATCGCTCGTAATAGCTTGCTCACAAGCTAAAACAATTTTCAAACCTCACAGTTTCAAAAACAAATACTTTCAAAACACTTTATAAACACTCTTGAGGACTGATACAAGGATTATTATAAAGCAGACTGCCTTACATTGGCATATTCAAAGCATTTTTTTTACAAAACAACACTTTCTTTCACAAATATTTTCAAAACAAACATTGTGTATACATTCTCAATGACACGAGAATCATTACAAAATTACGACACTTAGGCGTTTTCAAAATATTTTCAAACATACACAAACAAAAAGTATTTTAAAAAGTGATCAAGCGATGAAGAGCCCGTAGATAACTACAGATGGAAAGGGTGCTACACATTCCCTTTTCACAACCTAGCCCCCTTACTCAGAAAATTCTCAAAGGTCTTTCGTGTTCTTTTCACCCTTTCCTTTATTGGATAAAAGAAAAGTTGATGGCGAATCTTGCTATCCGCAACATTTGCGATAAAACACACAATCCAAAGTCAGTTCTCCCACCGTATTACAGAATTGGTGACTCTGATGATGAAATATAAACTAAAATTGGGGTTACCTTAAGAGCTAGATCACCTTTATTGCTTTACCTGTTTGCCTTGTATGCTTTATATTTTGGGATATGCTTGGGTTTATTTCTTGTATAGATCCTATACCCGGATATGGGGGCATTTTAGGTAAGTAGAAATAGATTGTTGAAATTGTACGACATAGACCAATATGGTTGAAGCGATGGCTATGTTAGTGTGACACATTGGTTTGTGCTGGTGTCCCTTGAGTCAATCAAGGAGAATGTTGGGCTGCCGCGTGGTGTCATAAGCACTAACTGACCATAGAACCTTAGATGACACAACTTAGCCATTAGAAAGTAGTGAGATAGTCGACTTTGGTGCATACTAAAGTTGGTTGATAGTCAATGCTACACTCATTGAGATTGGACTCTCGGGATATTTCGGTTGCAAATCAGATGCTTATGCTGAAACAATGCCTGAGAGAAAGATCAGTGATATTGAGGCTCCTAGAACCTGATTACTTCTTTTAGGACAGGTTGAGCCAACTAAAACTTCAAGAGGGTACTTACCTACAAACTCCATGCAAGCTTAAACCTAAGTCTTGTGTGTTTTTTTGTGTTTGATTAATTGTTCGAACATGACATCATAACATCATGACATCATCACACATGTTATTTTCACTAACCATTTCAAGGACCTAGAGATTTATCTTTGTTCTATTTTGTAGGTTATGGCCGTTGCTCGCAGAAATACTATCCGGATCAATTTTGTGAAGATACCTTCTCAACTTAAGGAGTTAGTCTCAAGGGTTCCCGAAAGTTCTCCGTTCATCAAAAGACATGTCGACTACTCAGTTTGGTTACCTCGGGTTTCGAAGAAGATATGATGAGTGTTCTATTCCAGTTCTTTGACCATGCACATCACTGCTTCACCTTTTCCGATTATCAGTTGGTACCCATAATGGAGGAATTCTCTCAATTACTGGGAGTACCTGTTCTCAATTAAATACCTTTCATTGGTTTAGAGAAAGATCCATAACTTGAAGAAATTAGAGCAGCCTTACATTTGAAGCGGTCCGCCATTGTATCTAATTGAGAAACAAGAAATGGAGTCAAGGGTTTTCTTGATAAATTTCTATTAGAGAAGGCTCGGTTGTTTTTGGATGCTATGAATTTCTAGGCTTTTGAGGAGATCTTGGCTCTTCTAATATATGGGTTGGTTCAATTCCTTATTCCAGACCAAATCATAGATGTGAATGCTATCAAAATATTTATTTCTCGTAACCCTGTGCCTACTTTTCTCAGACACATTCTGCATTCTCTTCACACTCGTACTATGAGGAAGCGAGGGACTCTTATGTGTTGCATACCTCTGCTATCAAGCTGGTTTATTACACACCTTCCCCAATTAATAATGAAGAACGAATAAGGTTTGAGGTGGTCCCAAAGGATGATGTCGCTTTCTTATTCAGATATCTATTGGTGTTCCTGATCTCTGGAAGATGTTATTATCATTAACCGCTGCGGGGAATTTCCTAATGTTCCATTCCTTGGCATTAAAGGAGGTATTACTTACAACCCTTCTCTGGCTCTATGACAATTTGGTTATGCTTGATGAGATGGTCCTTATGACACACTTATCCAGGGTATTATGTTCGACTACAAAAATGATCCTCAAAGTTATTGTCAAAGGTTTATACGTGCTTGGGGCATGGTAAATAAGGTTGATAGCAAAACTTTAGGATAAAAGAATTCTATCCCTTTGGAGCCTTACCTAAAATGGGTACGAGCTGGTTTGCAAAACCTCATGATGCCATATCCACTGTCTTACCAATAATTGTGGAATCTGTTGCTGAGGGGGATATTCCTTATACCACCCTCCATCCAGACATGCCCACTGACCTCGAAGAATTGTAGAAGTTCTGGATTCAACTCAAGGAAGAACGGGACACCTTAGAAACTCAATTATATGAAAGTGAAAAGAAAGTGTTGGATCTCACAAAGAAACTTCATGAAGAGCGAATTCTTAATGCATACATCGACACGAAGAGGAAGCATCTGTAGGAGAATTGAGTCTTAGGTTTTAGAAGTCCATATTGTTGTCTCTTTGAGACCCTTTTGATTTTGATTGTAAGCCTAAGAAGCAATCGTAATTTTGAACTTACTAATAAAAATATTTGTTTTTGTTTCCCCTCGGTTAGCAAATTTAAATCTCCTAAAGGTCCTTGGAAACATTACATCCACATATCATGCATCATTTCATAAGCAGGTTTTCTAATACAGGTTTCTTCATCTATTTACTGTTTATTTCAGTTTAAGATGGCTCGAACAAACTGACAAGGATCTCCAAACTCAGCATGCACAATTTCAAGAGACTCTTCTGAATTTGGCCAAAGGGAAACAAGAGATGATGGCGCTCCTCACCACGAAAAAGAAGACTAAAAAGAGGGTTGTTATTCTCAGCATGGGGAGACTATTCAAAGGTTCTGCTCAACCAGTTCGATTGAATGATGTTTCCTCTGAGGAAGACGACAACCAAGAGGAGGATGGCAGAAGTGTCAGAGGTGAAGATAGAAATAATCAGGTTTCTGAGGATGAAGACTACTCCGACGAACAATATCCTCCTGTAGATGACAAATACAAGTAGTTGGAAGACCGACTCAAAGCTATGGAAATCCAGAAAGTGCCTGGATTGGATTTTGGAGAGCTAGGTCTGATCCTGGGGGTGGTCATCCCTCACAAATTCAAGGTCCCCATCTTTGCTAAATATGACGGGGTCTCTTGTCCCAAACTTCATCTGAGATCATATGTTCGAAAAATACAACCTCATATTGTTGATAGGAAATTATAGATCCATTTCTTTCAAGAATGTTTGTCTGGTACTCAACTTGAATGGTTTTACCAGTTGGAAGGAACCAACATTCACACATGGGAAGACTTGGACGCTGCTTTCTACAAGCAGTATCAATATAATGCCGACCTTGCACCGACTCGTGTACAATTGAAAAACATGTCCATGGGGTCGAATGAAGGGTTCAAGGAGTATGCCCAAAAATAGAGGGACCTAGCTGGAAGGGTGAAACCACCTTTGACTGATCGGAAATTTATGGATATGTTCATGGGCACTCTGACGGGTCCATTCTTTAATCTGTTGATTGGAAGCTCGTCATCTGGTTTTACAGAGTTGATTTTGACAGGAGAAAGAGTTGAAAGTGGTATCAAGAGTGGGAAGATTCCAATTACTACGTCTTCGAATTATGTGAAGAAGCCCTTCAATGGTAAAAAAGAGACCAATGTTGTCTATGGCCAGAAGAGCCGTAGTAAAAATGACCGCCATCAGTATGTGGGAGTGGTATTGATTTCTAATCCGATGCCTATTCAACAAAAGCAACAGGGTAACCATCGTAGGTCAGACGCTCCGAGGAGGAAGTTTACCAGAATTAATATGCCAATGGCTCAAGCATTGCAACATTTTTTAAAGGTTTAACTCATAACACTCTGAGATCCTCCTGCTAATCCCAACACATCCTCTCCAAAGTACAATCCAAATGTAAGGTGTGCCTATCATTCGAACAGTCTTGGGCACGACACCAACAATTGTTGGCCCCTGAAAAACAAAATTTAAGACATGATTGATAACAAGGAAATTGAGTTCGACCCTCCGGAGACTCCGAATGTGATTACCGCTCCTATGCTGAAGCATGATAAAGGCATAAGTTCTATTGAAGACGTTCTGTATGTTACTTCCTTAAATGATGTGGTTACTCCTCTCTCAACAGTCAAGAAGAATTTTCTACGAGGCGAATTATTTTCGGGTTGTGTTAAAGAATGTTATTACAGTGTAGTTCAACCCAATGACCGTGGGTTAGTGAAGGAAGGCATTCAACGCCTAATGGATGAACATGTACTTTTGATTGAGAAAGTTATGTATGCTGAAAATTTATGCCGAGATTTGTCTGTCATATCTGGTACTCCTTTCAAGATCACTTCCAAGGGTCCTGTAAGGATTACTGCCAATCCAAAAGCTGCTCCCTTAATCCTACAACACCTGGGTCCATCCATATTCCTCAGAGAAGGCTATTCTATGGAATTATGGGTCTGACGTCTATTACCATGGCATTAAACAAGAGTTGTCTGATGGAGATGATGAAGAGGCTGATCCCAACATTGACAATATTACAGGGACCAAAAAAATTACTAGAAGTGGAAGTATTTTCTCCCCAGAAATCTCTCCCTTGTTCAAGTCACAGTTACCAAGACAACTGCCGAAGCTCGAGGTAAAGAGCCAATGATAGAGCCTGCCCGGACAAAGGCACCAAAATAAGCTATGGTCAAGGATACCTCTGGACAAGAAATTGAAGAGGTTTGAAGATCATCCGCAAGAGCGACTATAAATTTGTTGAACAATTGGGGAAGACCCTGTCCAAAATCTCCATGCTATCTTTACTACTATGTTCTAAAGCCCATGCGCAAGCTTTAATGAAATTTTTGAAGACTTCTCATGTACCGCAAGTGATTTCTGCCGATCAATTTGGAAGTTATGTTGTAAGCTTAACGACTAATAATGGATTAGCTGATCTGACTCTAGAAGGAAGAAATCATAATAGGGCCCTGTATGTCTCCATTGATTATAGGGGCACTATGTTGGATCATGTGTTAGTTGATATTGGCTATTCTCTAAATGCTCTGCCAAAGGGTGCTCTTGACATACTGGATTGTGAAGGGGTTGTGCTGAAACCCAGTGACATTATAGTTTGAGCCTTTGAAGGGTATAAAAGAATGGTACATGGAGAAGTGGACCTCCTGATCAAAGTGGGTTCACAAATCTTTGAATCCACCTTCTAGGCAATGAACATCTGGCCATCTTATTCTTGTCTACAAGGACGCCCCTGGATTCATGGGGCAGACGCTGTTCCCTCCACCTTGCACCAGAAATTAAAGTATCCTGTAAAAGGGAAAATTGTTACTGTCTGGGGAGAGGATGAGTACATGGTCAGCCATCTGAATTCATTCTGATACATGGAGATGGACGTAGAATTTATCGAGACTCCCTGCCAAGCTTTTGAAGTGATTTCCCCGGTTACTATCAAAGATGTTTCTACCATTCCAAAGACTACCATGGTTCTGCACAAGATGGCTTCCTTGAAAGATGCCAAAGCTACTATAGAAGAAGGTGGTTGCATAATTTGGGGTCAACTTCCTAATATCCCCTACAAATCTGATAAGTTTGGTTTGGGCTTTACTGCAGAGGGTCAGAGGGCTATTCGTCACGCACGAGCTGGAAGATCTCCGTTCCATATCAGCAACAACATAATCAATGCTATAGAGGATGCTGACAGTGATTGTGACTTCGACTGCTAGATCTTTCCTACCATTGGCAACTGATTTAGCAACTGGAAGGTGGAAGAAATTATCCCCATCTCCTTCAGTCATGAATAATAGTTATTTCTATTTTACTGCTTTAAGAAGTTTGGTTTTTAATTTCTTTTAAAACAATGACTTTAAACCTTGTGTCTTGCCTGAGGCACAATGATTCATTTGTTAAGGGTTGTCATTTCATATGTCATGTTTTCATTTAATGAAAAAATTGGACATTTTGCATTCAAATTTTGTGCTCTATATCTTTCTTTTACTTTATTGTACTTTCATATAGCTATGTGTTCTTACACATACCCACATACTACATTGCAGATCCTCATCCACTCTGGATCTCGTTGATAACGATTCTGCTATTGCCGCTTATGACTTTGAAAAACCAATCTACCAAGCCGAGGACAAAGGTGAGGAAGATTGTGAAATACCTGGAGAACTCGCCAGACTCTTAATACAAGAATAAAAGGCTATCCGACCACATGAAAAGCCGGTCGAAGTGGTAAACTTGGGTTCTAAGATAGACAAGAAAGAGATCAAGATAGGTGCCAACTTAGAGGACAGTGTCAAGAATAGATTGATTCAAATGTCGCACGACTATGTTGAGGTATTTTCTTGGTGATACGGAGACATGACAGGGCTCGACACAAATATTGTGGTTCATCATCTTCCGATGAAAGAGGGTTGTTCTCTGATTAAGAAGAAGGTTCATCACATGCATCCTAAAATGTCGGAAAAGATCAAAGCCGAGGTTATGAAGAAATTCAACGCATGGTTCTTAGCAATGATGTCATATCCTCAATGGGTTGCTAACGTTGTTCCAGTTTCGAATAAAGATGGCAAGGTATGTATGTGTGTAAATTACAGGGATATGAACAGGGCAAGCCCCAAAGATGACTTCCCGCTTCCACATATTGATGTTTTGGTTGACAACACTACTCAGCATAAGGTATTCTCTTTCATGGATGGTTTCTCAGGTTATAATCAGATTAAGATGGCGCCTGAAGATATGGAGAAAACTATCTTCGTCACACAGTGGGGCACTTTCTGTTACAAGGTTATACCTTTTGGGTTGAAGAATGCTGGGGAAACTTATCAGCGGGCCATGGTAACTTTATTTCACGACATGATTCATCACGAGATAGAGGTCTACGTTGACGACATGATAGAAAGTTCACAGATTGAAGAAGAACACCTTGATCATCTACATAAGTTATTTGAAAGGATAAAGAAGTACAAGCTGAGGTTGAATCCAAACAAATTCACCTTTGGGGTTAGGTCTAGAAAACTCCAAGTTTTTGTTGTAAGTGTTAAAGGTGTTGAAGTTGATCCCGTAAAAGTTAAAGCCATTCAAGAAATGCCGACTCCCCACACTGAGAAGGAAGTCAGAGGTTTCTTAGGACGACTGAATTACATTTCTCGGTTCATTTCCCACTTGACTGCTACTTGTGAACCAATCTTCAGGCTGCTGAAGAAAGATCAAACCGTAAAATGGAACGACGACTATCAAATAGCCTTTGATAAAATCAAGGAGTACTAACAAGAACCTCCAGTTTTGATGCCACCAGTTGAAGTAATACCTTTAATCATGTACCTAACAATGCTAGAGAATTCAATGGGGTGTGTACTGGGGAAACATGACGAGTCTGGTCGAAAAGAGCATGCAATATACTACCTTAGAAATTTTTTTACCGACTGTGAAACAAGATGTTCACTGCTCGAGAAAACTTGGTGCGCTTTGGCATGGGCTGCTCGCCGACTAAGATAGTATATGTTGACTCATAATACTTTATTTATCTCTAAAATGGATCCAATCAAATACATATTCGAGAAGCCAACTCTCTCCGGAAGAATAGCCCGATGGAAAATTATCTTAACAGAATACGACATTCAGTACACCACTCAAAAGGCAATCAAAGGAAGTGTAATGGTAGATCATTTGGCACATCAAGCAGTAGATGACTACCAATATTTAAAGTTCGAATTCCCGGATGAGAACATTATGCTAGTTTCAGATTATGAAGAACCAGGACCGTATGAAGGACCTGGGCTAGGATTCTGATGGACTAAGTTTTTTGATGGAGCTTCTAACGCACTTGGCAACGAAATCGGTTATGTAATTATCTCTCCCCAAGGTTGCTATACACCTTTCACTGCCAGAATTTTCTTTGATTGCACCAATAATATAACTGAATATGAAGCATGCATCCTGGGAATTAAAGTTGTTATTGACCTGAGAATCAAATTCCTGAGCGTATATGAGGGATTCAACCTTGATAATCAATCAAGTCAAGGTAGAATGGGATACGAAGCATCCAAATCTTATCCCTTACCTAGAACATGTGCTAACCTTGATTCTGTACTTCGAAGAGATTAATTTTAAGCATATACAAAGAGAAGAGAATCAGTTGGAGGACACACTAGCCACCATGTCATCCATGTTGAAGATCAGATGGGACAATGAGGCTCCCAGAATTACCATTGAAAGATTTAACAAATCGGCACACTGCTATGAAATTGATACTGATGGAGTGGAAGAAAAAACTTGGTTTCATGAAGTGAAAAGGTACCTTGAAGCTTAAGAATACCCTGAAGGGGCATTGATCAATGACAAGAAGTTCCTACGAAGGTTCTCGGCTAAGTTCTTCTTGAGAAATGGAATTTTATACAAGCGTAATCATGATTCAACTTTGCTTCGTTGTATGGACAAGAAGGAAGCAGAGGAAATTATGCAAGACGTGCATGAAGGTGTCTTTGGTACTCACTCTAGTGGGCATACTATGGATAAAAATATTTTGAGAGCAGGTTATTATTGGTCGACTATGGAAACCGACTGTCACCACCACTCAAGAAGTTGTCATAAGTGCCATATTTATACTAATAAAGTTCATGTACCTTTAGTACCTTTAACTGTCATGGTTGCTCCTTTGCCCTTCGTAATTTAGGGAATTGATATGATCGAAGAAATCAAGACTACTACTTCTAATGGACATCGCTTCATTCTTGTCGCCATTGATTACTCCACAAAATGGGTTGAAGCAGCCTCGTTCGCCTATGTTACCAAGAATGTGGTAGCTCGATTCATTAAGCATAACCTTATCTGTTGGTATGACATCCCTGAGAGAATCGTCATAGAAAATGGCACCAACCTCAATAACATTATGATCACTGAACTCTGTACACAGTTCAAGATCAAGCACCACAACTCTTCTCCGTATTGACCAAAGATGAATGGCGTAGTGGAAGCCGCCAACAAGAATATTAAGAAGATCATACAGAAAATGGTTGTGACTTACAAATATTGGCACGAGATGTTACCATTTTCTCTTCATGGCTATCTCACTTCAGCGCGAACATCAACTAGGGCAACCCCATTCTCTCTGGTCTATATCATGGAAGCAGTCTTACCTGTCGAGATTTAGATTCCTTCTCTAAGGATTATGAAAGATGAAGACTTAGACGAGGACGAGTGTATTTAGACTAGGTTAGATCAGTTGAGTTTGATTGACGAGAAAAGGCTTGCAGCTGTTTGTCATGGTCTGATGTATCAGAAACGTATGATCAAGGCATTCAACAAGAAAATCAAGCATCCCATATATCAGGCTGGTGACTTGGTAATAAAGCGCATCATTCTACCACAAGGTGATTCTAGGGGAAAATGGACTCCCACCTACGAAGAGCCATTTGTTGTCAATAAAGTATTTTTGGGTGGTGCTATGATACTGACCACCATGGACGATGAAGATTTCCCACACCATGTGAACATGGACATAGTTAAAAGACACTATGCATGAAAACAATCCGCTAGGTTAACTGGCCTAGGAAAAAAATAAGGGCATCCCGACGAATCAAAAGGGTTCAGGAAAAAATTAGGGATATATATTAAATATTATACACCCGACAAGTCAAAAACTTGAAATAGTGGCTTGGGCAAGAAAGGGTATCCCAGTGGACTGAAAACCCAAAAGGGCGGTCCAGGCAAAATTTAGGGATTAAAAGCATACGACTATGTCCCATTAGATCACTTACTGCAAGCTTTATCACCAAAGTTAAAAGTTCAAATGGTACAAATCAGTTCAATCAACTTCTTCCGACAGCAAGGGATTAAATGTTCAAAGACATAGGGGCATAAGCGGAGTCGGAACCCAACAAGATCATTTCCACATAGCTATATATTTAGTTTTCACTTTGTACTCTTTTTATTTCACTAAAATTTCCTCTTACTAGGATTTATGTCTCTTTGTACAAAATCTCTTGTTTATAGACAAACTATCAATACAAATACACCCTAAAATTCAAACTTTTTGTTTTTAATGTTTTGTTTTGTTTGCAAAAACGTCCAATGACTAAAATTAAATGAACATATGCATATGAACACGATTAGCTATTAATAAATATATGCATAAGAATAAGAATAAGCATTTACTCAAGACTCTAGGAGTTGGGATGACATTTAAGCTATCCACAAATCCCCACAGAGCCACTTCTGTGAGATTATCCCCATAGAGTAATCTTCAGAAATTTACCTCCAAGGAAGATACATTCCCTGCAATTTCCCCGGCAAATCGCTCCAGCGAATAAAAGAGTATGATATTTTTTCCTCCCCAGCCGAGTTTATTCCTCCAAAACTATAAACCCCCCTGCAAATTTCTTCTCTTCAGCAGAGCTTGTTTCTTCAGCAGAGTATTTCTCCGTCAATAGGGTTTATTTCCCTAACAGATTACAGTCTCCCCAGCTCAAGTCTATTCCTCAGATTTCTAATAATCACCGACAAAATTCCTCTCCCTAGTGAAGTCGCCACCATCCCCAGAGAGTTTCTATAAAACATGGAACCGAGCCAGATATCAGTCAACTTTATCCTCTCCAAACGAGTCGGAAGGTTATCCATTTATTTTATCTCCAGTCGGGGTATATAAGAATTATCCTCCCCAGATAAGTCAGAAGGTTATCCATCTCTTTTATCCCCAGTCAGGGTATATAAGAATTATCCTCCCCAGACGAGTCAGAAGGTTCTCCATCTCTTTTATCCTCAGTCAGGGCATATAAGAATTATCCTCCCAAAACGAGTCAGAAGGTTATCCATCTATTTTATCCCCAGTCAGGGTATCCAAGAATTAAACTTTTGAGTAGAGTGAGGAACGACTAATGTTCGTGAAATCTTCTCCCCAAACAGAAGTTAACATTCCTTAACGGAGTTTCCTCAAACAACAAGCAGAAATCCCCAACAAAAGAATTCTAGACACGGTTAAAGATTACACATATTCTTAATCCCCAACACCATTCAGGGATTCATTTTCCCCAACAATATATCATACAGAAATATTGATACTCTTACAAAAACATTTCTTATTCATACATCATTTACCAATATCATAGCATATGCATACGAAACACATATATCACAGTCTCATTTATTTTGAGAACATCATTATGAAATGCATTCCACACATCATGACATTGCATACAACTAACTCTTTACCTTTTCAAGAAAGATCAATCGACAGACAAACATCATCAACTACTTATATGACCTGGCAATTTTCTCAAAGGCCACATCTGACAAAAGGTTATTTCATCAATTTCCTCAAAGGATCATTTAAAAAAAAAGAACTTTTTTGGCTCAGATTAAATCAACCATAGATTTATTCTGATACTTTTTCCAGTTAAAGACAAAAAGACTTCTTCTGGCTCAGATTAAATTGAGTGTATATTTATTCTGATACTTCTCCTAGTTAAAGATAGGCGTAGACATCTTCTGGCTCAGATTAAATCAAGCGTATATTTATTCTGATACTTCTTCTAGTAGACATTTTCTGGCTTAGATTAAATCAACCATAGATTTATTCTGATACTTCTTCCAATTAAAGAAGAACGCATACATCTTCTGGCTCAGATTAAATCGAACATTATTTTGATTATGATACTTCTTCCAGTAGACATTTTCTGGCTCAGATTAAGTCAACCACATATTTATTCTAATACTTCTTCCAATTAAAGACGTACATAAACATCTTCTGGCTCAGATTAAATCGACCATAGATTTATTCTGATACTTCTTCCAGTAGACATTTTCTGGCTCAGATTAAATCGACCATAGATTTATTCTGATACTTCTTCTAGATAAAGACATGCATGAACATCTTTTGGCTCAGATTTAATCAAGCATAGATTTATTCTGATACTTCTTCCAGTAGACATTTCCTGGCTCAGATTAAATCGAGCATATACTTATTCTGACACTTCTTCTAGTTGAAGCTGAGCATAGACTTAGTCTAATCTCTATCAACGATTTAATTTGGTTGGCATCTATAAGCCCATCTCCGACAAGTCTCCATAACCTCTCCAAATGGCATCTTTAAGCCCATTTCCTATATAATCAACCAACAAAACTACTTCATTCACAGGCGAGTGCAAATTTCTGGGAACTTAAGTGATCAATCATCTTCTACCTTCGAGTCACGAATGGCGGAAATTACAATATAACTCTTCAGGTTTAAGAAGATTGAATAGGGGAAGCTGTTGTATCCCAAAATATTCCCTCCCATTTTCTTCAAAAAACATGCTCACAAAGGTCTCAAATACTCAAAGTCACTCAAGAGTTGACTGGTCAAACCTTCTCCTAAGCAAGGGTCCTCAACTAGGGTTTGGTGCTTATCAAAGAAGATTGGGTTGAAAGGGCCTTAAATGACTCTCATGGTTCATCATAGGTCCTCAATAATTCTTATGTCAAGTTTCAAGCCATGAATCTCAAGTTTGCTCAGTCAATGGCTCAGATGACTGAAAATCAACTATATTGGACAAAAAGTCAATTATGGTCAACATATAGTCAAAATTCAAGATTTTTGGTCAACATCAATATTTTGAGGTGATATTCATCATTTGATCAAGGATTGATCATGATTCCTCAATGAAAGCCCTCAAATCATCAAAGGTCAAGAAATTGCCAAATTAAAGTTTTGATTGAAGATGACTGATCATTGACTTTTGGCCTAGTGCATGACCTAATGGATTGAAACATGATCTCAAGAGCTCAAATACAAAATATTAACCTAATTAAATTCCTCAAGACATTTCCAAAGATGCAAGTGATTTATAGGTGAAGAAATTGAATCAATGGATAAAAGTCAACAGTCACACAAAAGTCAAACTTTGACTTTTTGGTCAACATTGGAATTCCAAAGTCAAGAATCATCAAGATATTCAAAACTATCAAACTTGATCATCAAGAATCAAAAAGTCAACAAAAGTAAAAATTTGGAAATTTTTCTAACACTTAGAAAAATTCTAAGTGTTTTTGTTCTTAACAAAAGTCCTAACTTCATAGCCATTTTTCACTAAGATCCAAGTTGATTCAAAGAAAACTTTCAACACGAAAGTTGTAGGGATTGGTGAATTCTAAAACTTTGTAAATGAGGGTTGATTTCCAAAAAGTTCTTGGATTAAGAGATATGAGCCCATGAAGTTGTGATATTTTTTATCCAAGACTTAGAAAATTTTTAAACAAGTTTTGGTCAGTTTTCATCTCAACTTCTTGGCCAATTTCCACAAAGTTACCACTTGATTTAGACAAAGTGGTCAACATGAAAGTTGTATACAATGTTTCAAGCTTTCCAAAATGTCCAAGAACACAAATTTTATCATACTTGAGCTATAAGTTTTGATGAGATGAAGTTGGGTATCTAAGGTTTCATTATAGGTCATTTTTGTGTAAAGTTCATAACCAATTCTCATGACATGCTTAGATATCTCACTTTTCAGTTCCATTAACTTGCAAATATACCCATAATTGAGTGTTTACACAATTGATTAAACCATTACCCAAGTGTTTGAGCCATTGTCCAAGATGATTTTCCATTTATGGCACAAAGGCACTATTGCCATTCACATAAAGCATGCTTTATGAAAAGTCCACTCTCCTTGAGCCTCTCAATTGTTTCTTCTGGACACACAAAATGTCAAAACTAGAAGCAACATGTATAAAGCCTCTAAACACTTCATATCCTTTGGTACTATGCATTGGAACTTTGATTTCTCAAGAAATCACAAGTTACATCCCAACCAAGCCATAACTCCATAACTATCAAACCTGATCAGCCCCTGCCTTCAAAACTTTTGCCTATAAATAGAGAGGACATTTTCAATCCAAGACACGATTTCACAAGCCCTCAAGAACCCTCAAATTCTCTCAAACTCATAATCACTAAGAAACCACCACTGTTGCACATTTGAAGCTTCCAACACCCAACTCTTAATCCACTCGTGCGTTTTCTCTTTTTATCATTCAAACATCATATACGCATCATATATATCTCATCCATATCCTTGTTACACTACTGTAACATCATCATCACCATCCTCCAAACTCCAAAATTGTGACCTGTAACTTGACTTGGCTAGAGCATTTCGGTAACTTTCATTACAAAGTAAGGATTTGAATAGCTTCAAGGAGGTCAAAGGAAGCTTAATTAATCATTTAATTGCACTCGAAAGCCTACATATGCGTTATGAGTTTTCACTTCAAGAGATAAGTTTCTCCAACTTTGAAATCGTTATACAAGCATCATTTGCTTTCAATTTTAAAAGATAAAATACATATATGATTGCCCTGAAACTAACCATGTCCTGAGTTTTTATTTATGTTGTCTATGTGATGATAATTTTTTAAAGTGAAGTTTCTGAAATATTAGGTTTCAGTTTGGTACCAAGCAAAATTTGTTTCAGCCTTTAACTTATAGCTTTCAAAAGTTACATGGTTGAATTCGTGGTAAACAATCAAGCAAGTTTGATGTTTACATCTTTCAATTTGGTTGAGAAATGAAGCTTCTACAAAATTTGAAAATGTTGTTGTTGTTACTGTCAAACGCGCGGGAGGAAGAAGATAAAGTTCAATTTTTGAAAACTTGTTTATTTTATATTTAATGATTGTTATTTCATAAACAAATGTAACAACCACCCTAGTCGCAGCGTGCTTTCTCTTAAGTCATACCTATGTATGGTCCCGAGTTCGATCCAGGCGTGGGGCATTTTTTCTTTTCCATGTTTATTTCTCACAGATCCAATGCATGCAATTCCAAAGCGCGTATGGTATACCTCACATCTTGACCATCAGATCTCAAGATTCCAGATCTAGCCCTCCAAACATCCAAGACCATTATGGACTTCCTAAGATCAGCCTCACTGGATCACACAGGCATCTGGGCCAGCACTTATGGGCTTAGGATCTATTGCCTTTTAGCACCCCTCCATTTTCTACTACAAACGCAAGCCCATTCTAAATACTTATTTTGTTTTATTTTATTTTCCGTTTCAAACAAAAACTTGTTGTTGGACCTAATATATATTTTTTTTCTTTTCACCCCCCAAATTTCTTTTACAAACACAGGCCCATTTTTATTTTCCTTTTTGTTTTAACTAGATTTTTTTTCTTTTCTATATTATTTTCATTTAATCAGAAAAAAATAATAAAATCACAAAAATTTAGATTTATGTTTTAATTAATTAATTTAATTTTCATAAATAAGCATTAATTTAATTTTCATAAATGAAAATTAATTTAATTTGAATATTTTGCTTTATTTTGTTAATTAATTTGTAAAATAATTAGAATTAGGTTATTTCACACTATAAATTATTTTTCTAAACAAAAAACACCAAAAATAATTTTTTTCTAAACACTTAGAAAATGTTTTAGGGTTTTGACATCTTTTCTCTTTTCAATCTCCACACGCTCATTTACTTTTTTTGCATTATGTTTCAATATTGAAACTATCAATGGAATGTAATAGATAATTAAGGTTTCTTCACTTTATCCCCATTCATAAATTTGTACCCCCATTCCTGAAGCCTTGTAATAGCGTAGGATATTTAATTTCCGCAATTTACTGCTTTTCTTATTACTGTTAGCAATTAGGGTTTGTATGGAAAGATTAAAATCAACCATTAGAAACCATAATCTCAAGACAAATACTTGAAATCAAAACACTTCACACACGCGTACCTCTAGGGTAACCCTCACTTGTGGCCTTGGATAAAAAATAGTCATGTCCCTCGAAAGTGGATTGCTTTAGCAAAGACCCTTTGATGCTGCCTTCGATGAACGATCTTAGTCCCTTACGACAATTGCTAAAGCGTCCTACAAGTTACCTTCTATGACTGTAGGATGACCCACGCCCGTCCCTCACATCTAATGACAAGGCTTCCTACCAACTAATGGTAGGGTAGTACTATCTAAAGGAAGAGGAAAAGAACAAAGACCTTTTGAGTAGGTAGATCGCTCGTAATTGCTTGTTCACAAGCTAAAACAATTTTCACACCTCACACTTTCAAAAACAACTACTTTCAAAACGCTTTATAAACACTCTTGAGGACTGATACAAGGGTTATTATAAAGCAGATTGCCTTACATTGGCATCTTGAAAGCACTTTTTTCATAAAACAACACTCTATTTCACAAATATTTTCAAAATAAACATTTTGTATACATTCTCAATGATACGAGAATCATTACAAAATTGTCACACTTAGGCATTTTTAAAATATTTTCAAACATACACAAACACAAAGCATTTCAAAAAGTGATCAAGCGGTTAAGAGCCCGTAGATAACTATGGATGAAAAGGGTGCTAACACCTTTCCTTTTCATAACTTACCCCCCTTACTCAGAAAATTCTCAAAGGTCTTTCCTGTTCTTTTCACCCTTTTCCTATATTGGATAAAAGAAAATTCAATGGCGACTCTTGCTATTCGTAACATTTGCGATAAAATGCAAAAGCCAAAGTCAGTTCTCCCACTGTATTACAACGTGGCACGTGTTAATTGAACATGATTTGAAATCTTTTACAACACGTTTGTTTAAAAACATGTGTAATAGACCTTGGCATGTTTGAATTTTAAATTCATTTTTATTTTTGTTTTAATATTTTCTATCCTTAAAAAATTACCAAAAATATATATTAGACTCAATTTTTAGTCTATTTTCACATTATGAATTTTATTTCTTTTTTTGATCAATTTTAGAACATTAAATAAAATCCACAAAATATAAACTAAGTTTCCGTTTGAATCTACTTCATAAAAATAATTTTGTTGGATTTTATAAAAAATTGAGATAAGTAAATAAAATCAACCAATGGTTATGTCTCTTTTTACTTTCTTTTTTGTTACATTATGCAAATAATTTTTGTTTGATATTTTTCCTATTGATAAAATCCCACAAAAATATGCTTGCTAACCCTAAGGTATTAAATTAATTAACTATAATTTTTAATTGAATTCATTTTTCATTTTTAATTGAATTCATTACTATAGTGTTTAATTGAATTTACATTTTTAATTTCCTGTTTTTATAAATTTTGGAAACTAATGATAGTTTTTGGACTTTCTTTTTGCTTAAGCTAGAAGAAACTTTTGAAACCCTAATCAGAGAAAATATCAGAGAAAATATGTTTAATTTCCTTGAATACTTTAAAATCACAAAAATAATTTTTGTTAATTTTTAACTTTTGATTTTACAAATTTTCACCAATATTATGCTAAAATTCTCTAGTGTCACCCCTTTATTAACTAATCTTAGTAATTCCTAATCATTTCTAACCCCTCAATTAAATCCAAGGAATATTAATCATGTTTCTGACTTTTACAAGACTTTAGAAAGTTAGGTTTTAATTGGCTCAATTTTACAAACTTTTTCTTCATTTTTCAAAGTTAATCTTGATTAGGGAACATATTAGGGTTTTAACTTGACCATTTTCTTGTGTTTAGAAGTTTAGAGTTTGATTCTATATTTCCTCATTCTCTCATACCTCTAAACACCTTTATCTTCTTGGTTACTTCTTAGCCACCTCTCTTAGTGTTGTTTGATAGTGTTGATTGATCTTGATGTTGATTGGGAAATGATAAGCGGGTTTTTTTTTCTCGATCTTATTGCTTTTCCATTCTAAGCTTTGGTATGGTTCAAGTCTCAAAGACATATTTCGTAAATAAATGGAGAAATGGCTAATATCTCTCTCTCTTGAGATTAATTAGCTGTTATCTGCAACAAAAACACCAACCAATACAAACTCTTATTTTGCCTTCGGGATTTTTTTTAAAACTTTTCCAAAGAACATGTTAATTCACTTTTGTGCTAACGCGCAAGTCTCCAAAGATCGAGTTGCGACAGGAGGCGAAAATAATATTTTTCATTAAAAATATAAACCAACAAAAATTTTGAAGCTGAACTACGACTGCCTTGATTCCTTAAATGGGATACATAGGTATTGGGGTAGGGCCCGAACGAGCACAACTTTTATTTTCTCTACATTATTTTCTATTTTCTTTTGCATGTATTCCCCCTATTATATATTTTTAGCTCTTAAGCTTTAGACCTAGAATTCACACCCTTAGATCAGAACAAACATAAGTGGATCTTGTAGATTACTACAGACGTTTGGGATGATAATACCTTACCCGATCTCTATGGTCACAAGACCGTGATTTCACCCTTTAGGGTTTTCTCGATGTTTACCTTTCCCATCCCGTGGGATAAAAGACGTTCGATGGAGACTTCATTAAATTTTATCTTTTATGATTTCTGCCGGTTGTTTCAACTGGCGACTTCACTGGGGAGTAGATTGACATATTGCTGGTCCATACTTAGCAAGTCAGTCCTAGCTTGTGTTTGTCTGCTTTTCTTGGGTGTTTATGTGTTTATTACTTTCCATCTTTATTTGTTTATATGCATTGATTATATGTTTTCATGCATTGCATTTTATTGTTTTCTATACTCTGGATACTGCTGTTATGTTGTGGGGTTGGGATGATACTTCTTGAGGTAAAAGGCCCAGCACCCAAGCCATAGTGTACTAGGACACTAGGAATAGAGTGGGGGCATGATGGCTATAGGACATGGTCCCATTAGTGCAGTCATGTCATATACCACACTCGGATGAGGTTCAAGTGAACTTACTTTCATCATGCAATTCTGTGTTGTGATGATTTTACTTCAAGCGGACCCGTGATTTATGAGTTACCCTTGCCTTACCCTAACCTAGTGCTCACCCATGAGTGGGATGGTTGATTCCTTACAGGTACAGTTGGTGACTTTGATTCTGAAAGTGATTTTTGATCAATTGGTGACTTTGATTATGTTGGTGAGTCTCTTTCTGTTGGTAACTTTGGTTGGTGACTATTATTGGTGAACTGTCTAGAACCTTTGAACCTATGACTCTGTACAGCAGAACAACAATGTCCAATATATTGGAAACCATGGTCCTATCATGTTACATCATAGCATATTTACTTTTCAAATATATATATATATATATATATATATATATATATATATATATATATATATATATATATATATATATATATATATATATATATATATATATATATATATATATATATATATATATATATATATATATATATATATATATATATATATATATATATACTTTTCAAATATATATATGTTGTACAAAAAAGACTAACCTGCATATGCATCGTCATTTCCAGGATTTTCCAGAGTTTTCGTTTCCTCTAAGAATGGAAAACAATACTGATATTGTCATGAAGACCAAGAGGGATAACTTCAGCTACCATTTTTGTCCAAGTGTTTGGCCCTTTCTTGAAGAACTTAGATATCTCATGAATTGTCAACAGATGGGTGTTTTTGGCGAAAGATATGGGAATCTCCTATCTTTGTTGGATGCTCGAGTTAATGATAAGGCTGTTCAGACTTTGCTATAGTTTTATTAAATAATGTTGTGTTGTTTTACATTTCAGGATTATCAGTTGGCACCCACTCTTGAGGAGTATTCTCACCTTCTTCACATCAAAGTTACTAATCACATTCCCGTCAGCCAGGTCCCCGTTGAGCCCGACTATGAAGTATTGCTAGGGTTCTTTATTTGAGCCTTAGTGATGTAAGATGAAAGTGGAAATGTAATAAAGTCACTTGCAGTCTTCTGGTAGATTTCATGGCAGGAAAGGCTAAAGAAATGGCGAACAAGGGACATGGGGATTCTTATTATGCATTGTTGGCTTCTACCATTTATCGGGTTGTTCTCTTCCACGAGATTAAGGAGATAATGGACTTGGCTGCTTTGTGCGTCTTCATGAATAAAAACCTGATACCTACCTTATTAGCTGATACTTACCATTCCATTCACTCTAGGTATGGGAAGAAGGGAGTATTGGTGTGTTGTGTGTCGATGCTTTACAAGTGGTTCATGGTGGAATTACCTACAAAGGGACCATCCAAGGAAGACCCCGTTCTTGGGCATCCAAAGTGATGGCACTCACCTCTTTTGATATTAAGTGGTACAAATTCAAGGTTGATAGTGCTGAAGTAATCTCTAATTGTGTGGGTTTCTCTAATGTTCCACTCATAGGAACAAAAGGGATCATCAATTACAATCCAGTACTCGCTCTTTGACAGTTAGGCTATGCCATGAGGCGTCCACCCACAGCTAAAGAAGTTGAACATGTATACTGCAAGAAGGGAGAAAACCTCGCATTGTTGAAAAAAGCAGAGGTTTCTTGGGCGCAAATTGGTAGAAAAGGAAATGAGTTCTTCGGGTTAAAGAAGGTGTTAGCTTTTGATCCTTATGTGGACTGGGTGAAAGAAAGAGTTAAAATTCTTATGTTGCCTTTTGAAAAAGAGATATCCTTGTACCCTTAACCCATTGAGCTGCAACACGATGTGCCTAAAGAACGGTTTTATCAAGTACAATTGGAAAATAGGGATCTTCGTCAAAATCTTGAAGACAAAGAAATGGAAATATACTTATTGACAGAAAAGAAGAGAGAATTAGCTCGTTAACTAAAAGAATATGAAGGTGAAGGTAGTTCTGAAAGTAGGAAGAACAAAAGAAGATCTGGGACATAAGACTTTTTTATATCTGTAGAAGAGTATTAGGTGTCCTTTGCTGACACAGAGAAGAATCGTCAAGAGACCATGAAATTACAAATGGCCAATGATAAAAACAAGGAAAATGCCAAAGAGTTGGGAAACCAATTCAAAGGTGCCATGTTGGAGCTGGAAGCAAAAGAAGCTCAGATGATTGTGGTAATGAAGGAAAATGCCAGACTCCGAGAAAAAATAAAAAAATGAAAGATGCGCCCGTACTCATACCTCTGCCGGAATGCAAGAAGTGTGATCGCTTCTTAGAGCAATGTGTGTATTTGGAGGGACAACTATTCCAAAAATATGTGGTGATCGATAGCTTCGCACATGGACGAGATCGTGAAAAGACCAGGAAGTTATTCGCATAAACCAAAAAATGGAGTGAAGAGTACTTCCTGCAAGGAGGACCATTATACTACACAGAGATTAGAGATCCAACACATTGACTGTCGCTTTTCTTTCTTCTTTGATGTCAATTGATCATCACCTGTCTTGTTGGATGGGATCATTTATATTTCATTATGTGTTTTGGATCATTGTTGTTCGAATTCACTTTTGATCACATGGATCATTTTTTAGTGAAGCCATTTTTCGTTGATTATATCTCTTGTCGATTGCTGATTATCTCCCTTATCATGTTTGTTTAATGTTCCTAGGGGTTGACAAAACTTTTGGATACCCTGGAAATGATAAAACATTTCATGCATCATCATTCATTCATGCATATCATATCATGAGAGGTGGTTCCCACAGGTATCTCATCATCCATTTTCTCTTCAGAAATTTATACTACAAACACGCACCAATACAACACTAGGAGTACTTCTAGAAAGCAAATGGAACAAGTTCAGTCAGATGTTGTTGACATGGGTACTAAAATGGATACTCGGGTTGACCAGTAGATGGAGATCATTCAAAACATGGCTCGTCATCAAGAGGAAATGAGGGCCATGATTATGAGGCATGCTTAAGCATTGAATAATGGCGGTGAAAATTTGAATACAAATATACCAGGGATCTTCATCAAAAATCATAATGATACTTTAGGTACTCAGAATTGGATTGGGAATCCAGGAGGTGCTCAGAATGGGAATCTGGATTTGAACGCCGATCTGAATGTTCAGCCTGCAAATCTCGGCGGTTCTGCAAATAATCAAGGTATCCTTGTGGTTTAAGTTGTGGGGAATCCTCCTCCACCTACTCATATTCATTATAGAATTGAACAAACCATTATATCGCTGAGGCCTGTTCATATTCCTGCTAGGCCTATGGAAGAAGATAACTGGGAAGAATGGATGTCTAATGTTAATGAACCAACAAAATTTGACAAGAAATTGCATATGATTGAAGAGCGGATGCACAGGTTTGAAAGTCAAGGTGCGATAGGTTTTGACATGTCTGATTTGGGCTTAGTGCCTGGGGTGAAAATTCCCCTAAAGTTCAAAGTTCCTGATTTTGTGAAATACAAGAGTACTTCCTGTCCAAAGACCCATGTTAAGTCTTTTTACTAGAAGATGTCTACATATTTTGATGATGAGAAACTATTGATGCACTAGACAGCTTAACAGGTGATCCACTCAAGTGGTACATGCAGTTGGAAAGAAGTCACATCTGTACATGGAGGGAGTTTGTTGAGGCTTTTGTAATGCACTATCAGTATAACGCTGATATGGCCCCCACGAGAACCCAATTGAAGAATTTTTCCTAGAAGCGGGATGAGTCTTTTAAGGAATATTCCCAAAGGTTGCGAGAGATGGCCGCGAAGGTTCAAACACCCATGTTAGAGAGGGAGATGGTGGAAATGTTTAGTAGTACATTACAAGGCCAGTGCTACATAACTTACAGTACATCAAGCACTTTTGCTGAAATGGTAACAAACAGAGAGATAATTGAAATCGGAATTAAGTTAGGGAAAATCCAAGATGGCGTTGCTGGAAATAATGCTGGTAACATTTAGAAGTCTTTTGGTGGTCACCAAAAGAAAAAAGAGGAGGAATCCAGTGCGGTCTATTCTCGAAAAGGGAAAGGCGAACATCAAGGTTCAGATCATGAGATTGTTGCTGTAACGATTCCAATTGTTGCACCTCAATGCCAAGCATATACACCTAGACAGAACAATCAGCAAAAACCAAGAATTCCCCCTAGAAAGTTTGTTGTGCTTCCCATGTCATATAATGAGTTGTTGCCTTAGTTGCTTAAGTTGAAGTTAATTGAGTTGCGTACATGGAAAATCGACCCTGGAAAATTACAAGTTCACTTTGATGCTAATTCCCGATGTGATTTTCACTCTAGCGGGCCGGGGCATACTATTGAGAATTGTTATGATTTCAAGCACAAGGTCTAGGACCTATTGGACTCTCAAGCCATCAATTTTTGACCAACACCCAATATTACGAATCAACCTCTACCATCTCATGGTGGTGCCACTGTCAGTGTCATCTAGGAAGATGAAGATTTGAATTTAATTATGAATGTTAATCAATTAATTACACCTCTCTCATTTGTGAAAGAGCAGTTGTCAAGTAAAGGTGTATTCTTGGGTTGTGGGATGGACTGCGCGGTCTGCTTGGACCAACCAAAGGGTTGTCAATTGTTGAAAGATGCAGTCCAGGATTTGATTACCCAAGGAGTTCTTTAATTTTATCGCGTAGTTGTTTAGACTAAAGTGGGTAAGGATGAAGTTGATGTAATAAAAATTCCTATCAAGGCAAAGACCATTCAAGTACATGTTACAATTCAGGTTCCTACTAGAAAGCCACCTATAACCATTACCGTGCCGGAACCAATACCATATGACAGCAACAAAGAAATTCCTTGGTATTATGGTGGTGCATGTTATCAACAAGGGCGGTATCTTGTTACTCAGAAGTATAAAAAGGGTGAGTTTGAAGAAGAGGAGTCCGAAATTCATGACATCATCGGGGTAAGTAGAATTACCTGCAGCAGTCAGATTTTCTCTCCACCAGAACAGCCTGAAAGTAGCACATGTGCTGCAACAAAAACCAAGGGCAAGCAGATTATGGTCAATGGTGATAAACCAGGGGAAATCCCCCTATTACTGCTTTGGATGATGAAATGGCTAAGGATGTAGATGAGTTAATGAGGTACATCAAGAAAAGTGACTACAAGATCATTGACCAATTAAGTCAGACACCCTCAAAGATATCAATCATTGCTTTACTCAGGGATTTGGAATCCCATAGAAACGCATTGATGAAGCTATTGGGGACCTGTTATGTTCCTCAAGAGATATTTGTAAATAAATATGAGGGGATTGTAAATATCATTTCTGTGAGTAATGGGTTAGGTTTTACAAACTTTTATTTACCCCCTGAGGGGAGGAAGCACAATAAGGCACTGCACATTTCCATGGAAATTGAAAAAACTACCTTATCCCATGTGCTGGTTGATATGGACTCCTCTCTCAATGTATTTCCCAAGTCCTCTCTCTTGAAGGTTGATTATGATGGGCTTTTGTTGAGGCCAAGTGGTTTGATTGTTAAGGGTTTTAATGGGTTAAATAGGACAATGTTCAGGGAGGTCGACTTGCCAATCAAGATAGGTCCTCAGGTGTTTGGAGTTACCTTTTTTATCATGGACATAAATCCTTCTTATTGCTGTTTGTTGGGTCGTCAATGGATCCATGGGGTTGACGGTGTCACATCCACTCTGCACCAAAAGTTGAAGTACCTGTTGAATGGGAAGGTGGTCACCATTTGCGGAGAGGAGTATTACATTGTCATTCATCTGAGTACCTTTCGCTATGTTGAGGTGGAGGGAGAAATGCATTAGACTCCATGTCAAGATTTTGAAATTTTGCAAGTTGTTAGGGCTCCCCAACACGAAGATAAGAAGTCTGAGGTCTCTATGTCATCTTATCGTCAAGAACAAATGATTGTTCAATCTGGTCACCCAAAAGACTAGGGAAGAGTGTTAGATCTCCCTACTCAGATAGATAAAAAAGGTTTAGGCTTCGTGACTGGTCGAAGCGTGTCGACTGCTACTCCTTCCAAGGTTCAAGGTATACACTCGTCGATTCAGTTTGTTAGCGGTGGGGTTATCCATGAAGAATCTCATGCTGTGAGTGAAGATGGTGGCAGCGGTTGCAAGATGGATAAGTGGGTTCGTCCTACTGTATCGGGTAAAAAGCTTACTAACTGGTTTTCTAAAGACGTAATTGAAGTCACCCGTTATGAAGAGTAATTTTTCTTTTATTGGTAATCATGCAATAATCCCTGCGTCCTACCTAAGACGTAGTGGACATCCTGTAAGGCCATAATGTTTTCATTGCAAATTTATCATCAATAAAGAACGTCTTTTGCATTCAAATATTTTGCTCCTTGTCCTTCTTTTTTATTTTTGGCAAAATGTGATATTTTATTTTTCTTTAAATCTAAAACTAAAAATAAAAATAAAAATAATCATGCATATTATGTCCCCCGTTAATCCCGGAAAATTTCGAGAATGATTTTACTATGGCTCTTTATGACTTTGAAAATCCGATATATAAAGCTGAAGAAGAAGCTAAGGAAGATTGTGAACTTCCTGAGGAGTTGGCTAGATTGTTGAGGCAAGAAGAAAAGGTCATTCATCCGCATCAAGAGACTCTAGATTTAATCAACTTGGGTACCAAAGAGGTCCTAAAAGAATTCAAGATTGGGGTTGCTTTAGAGGATAATGCCAAGAGACGATTGATTGGAATGCTCTGTGAGTATGCAGATATCTTCGCCCAGTCTTATGAAGATATGCTTGGACTGGATATAGACATTGTTATGCACAAACCACCTCTTAGAGAGGAGTCTCCTCTTGTCAAAAAAAAGTTTAGAAGAACTCATCCTGAGATGTCTAAGAAGATCAAAGGGGAGGTTCAAAAATAGTTTGATCCTGGTTTTCTGAAAGTAACTTCTTATCTGCCGTGGATCACGAAAATTGTATCGGTACCAAAGAAAGATGGTAAAGTTAGAACGTGTGTAGATTATAGGGACTTGAACAGAGCAAGCCCTATTGATGATTTCCCTTGGCCATATATTAATATTTTGGTTAACAATACTGCTCGAGCTAAGGTGTTTTCCTTTATGGATGGTTTTTCTGGCTATAATCAGATCAAGATGGCACCAGAGGACATGGAGAAAACTACTTTCATTACACCTTGGGGAACATTTTGTTACAAAGGGATGCCCTTTGGTTTGAAAAATGCAGGGGCAACTTATCATTGTGCAACTGTCACTCTCTTTCATGACATGATACATAAGGATATTGAGGTATATGTTGATGATATGATTGCTAAGTCCCAGTCAGAAGAGGAACATCTTGTCCTGTTGAAGTTATTTGAAAGATTAGGGAAGTTCATACTGAGGTTGAATCCTAATAAGTTCACCTTCGGGGTGAGGTTAGAAAAATTATTTGGCTTCATCGTAAGCGAAAAAGGAATTCAGGTTGATCATAGAAAAGTCAAAGCTATACAAGAAATGCCAGTGCCGAAAAGAGATAAAGTTATACAAGAACTACATTGCTAGATTCATTTCTCACCTTAAGCCACTTGTGAACCAATCTTTAAATTGTTGAAAAAAGATCAAACAGACATGTGGAATAACAATTGCCAAGTAGATTTTGATAGAATTAAAGAATATTTGCTGGAACCTCCAATTCTTTCGCCTCTGGTGGAAGGTAGGCCTCTGATAATGTATCTGACAGTGTTAGAGAACTCAATGGGGGTGTGTATTGGGGCAACATGACGAGTCTGGTCGAAAATAGCATGCAATATACTACCTTAGCAAAAAGCTTACCGACTGTGAAATAAGATACTCACTGATCGAGAAAACTTGTTGCGCTTTTGCATGGGCTGCTCACCGACTAAGGCAGTATATGTTGACTCATACCACTTTGTTGATCTCTAATATGGATCCGATCAAGTAGATATTTGAAAAGACAGCTCTCACAGGAAGAATAGCCCGTTGGAAGATAGTTTTAACTGAGTATGACATCCAGTATACTACCCAAAAGGATATCAAAGGTAGTGTGTTGGCTGATCATCTTTCTCATCAGCCCATGGAAGATGACTATCGGCCGATGAAGTTTGAATATCTTGATGAAAACATCATGTACACACAGGATTGTAACATCCCAGGCCCAGAAGAAGGACCTGAACCAGTATCATGATGGACGATGGTGTTTGATGGTGCCTCTAATGTGTTGGGAAATGGTGTCGGTGTTGTGATTACATCTCCTGAAGGTTTCCATGATCCTTTCACCGCCAAAATTTTCTTTGATTGTACAAACAATATGGCTGAGTATGAAGCTTGTGTCTTTGGGTTAGAAGCTTCTATTGATTTATGAATCAAAATATTGGAAGTATATGGGGACTATGCTCTTGTGATTAATCAAATCAATGGAGAATGGGAGACGCATCACCCAAATTTGACTCTATATCGTGAGAACATGGTAAAACTGACCCTTTATTTTGATGAGATTACTTTCAATCATATTCCAAGAGAAGAGAACAACTTGGAAGATGCCTTGGCTACTCTGTCATCCATGTTTAAAGTTAGATGGGCAAATGAAGCCCCCTCTATCACTATCTTGAGGTTGGATGAGCCAGTGTTTTGTTATGAGATAGAAGAGGGTACTGTTGATGAGAAACCGTGGTTTTACGATATCAAGAGATATCTTAAGACGAAAGAATATCCAGAGGATGTTTTTTTGCACTGATAAGAAGACTCTGAGGAAATATGCAGCTAAGTTTTTCCTTGATGGGGATGTTTTGTACAAGATAAATTATGATTCTATTTAACTCAGATGCGTGGATAGACATGAAACAAACATGATTATAGAAGAAATCCATGAAGGTTCCTTCAGAACACATTCTAGCAGGCATACTATGGCCAAGAAAGTCTTGAGAGAAGGTTATTATTGGTCAACAATGGAAAGCGATTTCTACAATCATTCTAGGGTCTATTACAAATGTTGGATCTATGCTGATAAGATGCATGTACCACCCAATCCTCTGAATGTCTTAACTTCACCTTGGCCCTTCACAATGTGGGGTATTGATATGATTGGACGGATTGAGCCGACTGCTTCCAACGGGCATCGCTTAATTCTGGTGACATTGACTACTTCACTAAATGGGTCCAAGCAGCATCTTATACCAACGTCACTAAACAGGTAGTTGCTCGTTTCATCAAGCATTATCATTTGTCGATACAGGGTTCTCGAGAAGATTATTACCGGCAATTGGTCGAATCTCAACAATAAGATGATGAAAGAGCTGTGTGAGAGCTTTAGGATAAAACATCACAATTCTTCTCCTTACCGACCCAATATTAATGGTGCAGTTGAGGAAGCTAATAAGAATATCAAGAAGATTATGCAAAAAATGGTTATCACCTATAAGGATTGGCACGGGATGTTTCCATTTGCTTTGCATGGTTATTGTACCACTGTGTTCACTTCATCTGGGGAAACCCCCTTCTCACTTGTTTATGGAATGGAATTAGTCTTTCCTATGGAAGTGGAGATTCGTTCCTTGAGGATGATGACAGATGCACAGTTGGATGAGGCTGAATGGGTTCAGAATAGATTTGATCAGCTGAATCTCATTGACGAGAAGAGATTGGCAACTATTTGCCACTGACAGCTATACCAGAGAAGGATGAAGAAATATTTTGACAAAAAGGTACATCCTCAAAATTTTCAAGCTGGTGATCTCGTGCTGAAGAGGATCTTGCCTCCCAATAATACAGATGCTAGGGGTGAATGGGCTCCTAATTACGAAGGACCATATGTTGTAAAGAAAGTCTTTTTCAGGAGGATCTATGATGCTCATAACTATGGATGGAGAGAATTTCCCTCACCCCATCAATGCTGATGTAGTGAAAAAGTACTTCACATGAAAATGACCATTGAGTTGACTAGCTCTGGCAAAAAAGGCATCCCGGCGAACCTAGGCGAGTATAGGTTCGAGAAAAAGTTAGGGAAAAAAGAAAGAGTGAATGAGTGAAAAATAATTGTACACCCGCTAAGTTGAACTTATCAAAGGAAATTTAGGCAAAAAAGGGTATCCCGGTGGATTGAAAACCTGAAAAGGTAATCGAGGAAAAATTTAGGGATTAAAAGCGAATACTACAGTCTGCGTTGCATCTGTAAAATCAACTTACATTGTTGTTAGGTTGGCTCGGGGAATCATCACTCTAATCAGTCATTTAGAAAGCAAGATACTAAGGAGCTTTAAGGGCATGAGAGCTGTAGCAGAGTTGTACTCGATAAATCCGCACTCACATAGCCATCTTTGTTTTCTTCTCTATATAATTTATATGCAATTGCATATTTTCATGAATTGCTTCTTGACGTAAATGCCTATTTACATTCCAATCAATCAATAAAAGTGTTTTTTTGAATTGTGCCAACTTGTTTTTTACTTTACTGTTTTGATTGCAGAAGACGTTCAATATTTTTGATAAACTTTGCATTTAAAACATTAAAAGATTTATAGCACATGATACAGGTAAACAAAATTTCTTAGAGTTTCAGGTGTCTTATATGACGGCTAAGGTAGTCACGCCATACTAGGGCATGTTGTTGTGATCTACACTTTGTGTAGAATGGGGTCCAGTATCCCCAATGAATGCTCGTTTCTACTCAGGACAAAATCATGTGTCCCCAGCGAAATTGTACCTTCGTTTGAGTATGCTCTTTCTCTTCATTGCAGTTTGTTCATTATGGTTTTATTGAAGGATTATTGATATCCTCCCTTTTAAGTTGACATGTTGCGGCTTCTCCGTTGAGATAAGCCCTTGTCTTTCCTGTGAAGTATGCATGCTAATCTTCAGTGAAGTTTGCGCTCTTTTCCCCAATGCAAGTCTTTGATAATGTGGATTTGTAGAAATGGCTATCTACAGTATGGTTGGTGTTGTTGATGCCACCATCCAAAGCTTCTCTATTTCTCAGTGGAAGAGGTAGTTTCTATCCCTAGTCGAATCCGAATTTCAAGGATATTCTGGATTAATTCTCCTTTATTCCCCAGTGGAGAAAGCTTTCTCTCCCCAGTATGGTGTACGAAGGAGTGCCAATTATAAACTCTTACATCCTCGATGGTAGGAGATTTTGTTGAGATGTCCCTAGTGGAGCTTCTATCCCAAGATGTTTGTTTCTTCTCAAGTGAACATTTCTATCCTGGTGGTGTTATCCTCGACGAGGTTGATGTTTGACTCCCCGTAAAGTTTGTTTCCTAGGGAATTTTTCCCTATCAAGTTCCTTAAAAAGATGATTGATCATCAAGCCAGTTTACTCCCCAATGAGTCAAGTCCATGGATTTTTCTGAAGCAATATACATTGATGTTTTTCGTTCAAGGGTCTCTTATCATCAGTAGGAGAGTATTGTCGGAGAATTCCCCGGTAGAGTTCCAAATTTCAAGTTGTGGTGTAGTGGTTTTCTCTTCTTCCCCAAGTGGAGTTTATCCCCTCTAGTTGTTATCCCTAGTGTGATCTTAATAAAATTATTTTCGTTCTAAGAATTTCTATGATCTCCAATAAAGGCTTCTATTCTTAGTGAAGTTTTCCTCAATCTGGAGGGGATTGGATATTCTCCCTAGGGAGTTAGGAGTTTGATCAGAATTCAAGATCTTCCCTGAACTGCAATTTATTTTTACAATATTCTTCCCAGGAAGTTACTTCCTCATTGATATTGATCTTTAGAGGTTGGTGGTTCCGAATATCGGTTCCCCATTGAAGTTTAAATTGCCTTTTCTCTACAGAAGGTCAGATGTGTAAAGATAATTGTTCAGAAGTTTCTGGTCTTCCCAGCAGCCGATTATTTATTTGTTGACCCCAGTGCATTGCTAAACATGCATCATTACATTGCATCTACCAAAACAAGTAGCATTTCCATTGTATGAAGCATTACACTATAAAAATTAAAACATGCATAAGTATAAGCCAATTATGTTCACCTTTGGTAACCAGATTATTACACGCTCAAAGATGAAATATCTTCGCAGCAAGCCTAGGATGATCCTATTTTGTTTCCCCAACAGAGTTTGTTTTGATTTAACACCAGTCGGGTCTATGGTGATTTCCATGCCCCCAGTAAGTCATGGTTTTCCCTTGCAAGCCCTTGTTCATTTTACTCATGTTTTGTTAGTCGCCAGAGTTCCAGAATGAGTCGGTGTATAACCTTTCTTATTTCTCAAATATTTAAGTATCCATGTTTGTTGTGTGGTAATGCAGATAATTACCACTCTCGAAGAATTGATACCCCACCTTTTGGTTTAGGATATTGAAGTTCTTGCGACCTCTTAAAAGTCCAATATGTTTTGGAAATTCTTGTCAGAGTACCCCTCTGGTGGTCTCTTTCTCCTGTAAAGTTCGCCTTTGATTCGGTGTTCACTTTTGCTTCGGTCAAAATTCTCGACCAGTTTCCTCAACAGGATTTATCATGTCGTGTCTCCAGTAAGTCTGCTTTGGTCGATATCTATTCCATATATTCAACATTGCCTTCTGTTAGCTTAGCTAACATTTCCAGTTAGGTTATGTTTTGATCATTTCCTTACCTTGTTTAGGTTCTGTTTTGATCAGTTCCTTCTCCCTAGTTTATCTGTTTGGATCAAGTTTACCTTATGTTAACTTAACTAACATTTCCGGTTAGGTTATGTTTTGATCATTTCCTTCCCTTGTTTAGGTTCTGTTTTAATCAGTTCATTCTCTCTGGTTTATCCATTTGGATCGGGTTTAACTTCTGTTAGCTTAGCTAAAATTTTCAGTTAGGTTATATTTTGATCATTTCCTTCCCTTGTTTAGGTCCTGTTTTGACCAGTTCCTTTTCTCTGGTTTATCCGTTTAGATCAGGTTTACCTTTTGTTAGATTAGCTATAATTTCTGGTTAGGTTATGTTTTGCTCATTGCTTTCCCTTGTTTAGGTTCTGTTTTGATCAGTTCCTTCTCTCTGGTTTATTCGTTTGGATCAGGTTTACCTTTTGTTAGTTTAGCTAACATTTATGGTTAGGTTATGTTTTGATCATTTCCTTCCCTTGTTTAGGTTCTATTTTGATCAATTCATTATCTCTGGTTTATCCGTTTGGATCGGGTTTGCCTTCTGTTAGCTTAGCTAACATTTCTGGTTTGGTTATGTTTTAATCATTTCTTTCCCTTGTTAAGATTCTTTTTTAATCAGTTCCTTCTCTCTGGTTTATCCGTTTGGATCAGGTTTACCTTCTGTTAGTTTAGCTAACATTTCTGGTTAGGTTATGTTTTGATTATTTCCTTCCCTTGTTTAGGTTCTGTTTTGATCAGTTCCTTCTCTCTGATTTATCCGTTTAGATCGGGTTTACCTTCTGTTAGTTTAGCTAACATTTCTAGTTAGGTTATGTTTTGATCATTTCCTTCCCCTGTTTAGGTTCTATTTTGATCAGTTCCTTCTCTCTGGTTTATCCATTTGGATCGAGTTTACCTTCTATTAGCTTAGCTAAGATTTCTAGTTAGGTTATGTTTTGATCATTTCCTTCCCTTGTTTAGGTTCTTTTTTTATCATTTTCTTCTCTCTGGTTTATCCGTCTGGATTGAGTTTACCTTCTAGTCGGTCGGGTCTTAGATCTAAAGTATGTACATGAGTGATTCGATGATAGTTCGTGCTTTGCAAGTTGATTGAACTTTGATTGAAACAATGCTTTCATGCTCAGATCTATGCTTAATCTTGCATTAATTGTGAAATTTATGTTCATCACGTTGTTCTTTTCATTTTCATAATGAACTTTGATGTTTGGATCAAGTGATTTGGTTCAGAAATGAATGAGATACGTGGATCTGAATTTGGTTTGATGAATTCTATTTTTGCAAGTTAAAAATATGTTGATTTCAGTGACTTTCATGTGCATTTTCTCCTTGATTCATGAACTATTCTTGAAAATCTTTGATCCTATGATGATCTACTTCATGGGATCTTTAATTTGGTTACAAATTCGTGTGTTTTCATTAAGAATTGAAGGAGATATCATGATCTGAATTCAGTGTAAAAAACTGATCAAAATGTGTTAGGGCATGGTTCAGTGGTAGGCACGATGACATGGTGCGTGTTAATTGAACATGATTTGAAATCTTTTATAGCGCATTTGTTTAAAGACAGGTGTAATAGACCTTGGCATGTTTGAATTTTAAATTCATTTCTATTTGTTTCTTTAATGTTGTTTTAATATTTTCTATCCCTAAAAAATTACCAAAAAAATATATTAGACTTAATTTTTAGTCTATTTTCACGTTACGAATTTTATTTATTTATTTGATCATTTTTAGAACATTAAATAAATCAACGAGTTCAATTATGGATTTGATCATCTTTTAAGTTCTAGAATTTTATTTTTCAAGATTTAATAGTAAAAAAAATCCATAAAAAAAGTTTCCATTTGAATCTACTTCATAAAAAAAAATTTTGTTTGATTTTATAAAAATTGAGGTAAGTAAATAAAATCAACCAATGGTTATGTCTCTTTTTACTTTCTTTTTTGTTACATTATGCAAATAATTTTTGTTTGATATTTTTCCCCATTGATAAAATTCCACAAAAATATGCTTGCTAACCCTAAGGTATTAAATTAATTAACTATAATTTTTAATTGAATTCATATTTTAATTTTCCTATTTTTCTAAATTTTGGAAACTAATGATAGTTTTTGGACTTTCTTTTTGCTTAAGCTAGAAGAAACTTTTGAAACCCTAATTTCCTCTACTTGAAAAAATCAGAGAAAATATGCTTAATTTCCTTTAATACTTTAAAATCACAAAAATAATTTTTGTTAATTTTTATCTTTTGATTTAGCCTTTTTCACCAATATTATACTAAAATTCTCTAGTGTGACCCCTTTATTAACTAGTCTTAGTAATTTCTAATCATTTCTAACCCCTCAATTAAATCCAAGAAATATTAATCATGTTTCTGACTTTTACAAGCCTTTAGAAAGTTAGGTTTTAATTGGCTCAATATTACAAACTTTTTCTTCATTTTTAAAAGTTAATCTTGATTAGGAAACATATTAGCGTTTTACCTTGACCATTTGCTTGTGTTTAGAAGTTTAGGGTTTGATTTTATCTTTCCTCATTCTCTCATACCTCCAACACCTTTCCCTTCTTGGTTACTTCTTAGCCACCTCTCTTGGGGTGTTTAAGATTTTCATCCCTTGCTTTGTTTGATAGTGTTGATTGATCTCGATACTTATCCATCTATTTTCTCTTCTCTATTAGACCCACTTCTTGCATGCTCCCCTTAAATTTTCAATATACTCTACTCGAAGTGTGAATTGAATAGACCTTTGGCTCATAACCATGTATGCTAACATAAGATAGAGATTTCCCTCAAAACTCAAACTATAGGATTAATCATTGTATGATAACATTAGGGATAGATTCAGGTTAGTCTCCCCTTAGACTTTTCTTTCCCCTTGTGCATTTGCATTAAAACAAAAACTTCTTTTTCTAGTAAACTTGAAAACACTTTAAAAATTACTGATGAGAATCATATCTTTGTTGAGCTTGGGAAATGATAAGCGGGTTTTTTCTCGATCTTATTGCTTTTTCCATTCTAAGATTTGGTATGGTTCAAGTCTCAAAGACATATTTCATGAATAAGTGGAGAAATGGCTAATATTTCTCTCTTGAGATTAATTAGCTATTATCTGTAACAAAAACACCAACCAATACAAATTCCTTTTTTGCCTCCGGGCTTTTCTTTCAAAACTTTCCCAAAGAACATGTTAATTCACTTTTGGGCTAATGCGTATGTCTTCAAAGGTCGAGTTATGGCAGGAGGAGAAATTAATATTTTTCATTAAAAAATAAAAATCAACAAAACTATTGAAGCCCAACTACAACTGTTATGATTCCTTAAAAGGATTACATAAGCATTGGGGTAGGGCCCGAACGAGCACAGCTTTTATTTTCCCTACATTATTTTCTATTTTCTTTTGCGTGCATTCCCCCTCTTATATCTTTTTATCTCATAAGCTTTAGAACTAGAACTCACACCCTTATATCAGAACAAACATAAGTGGATCCTATAGAGTACTACAGACATTTGGGGTCCTAATACCTTCCCCTCGCGTAACCCCTTACCTGATCTCTATGGTCGCAAGACCGTGATTTCACCCTTTAGGGTTTTCTCGATGTTTACCTTTCCCATCCCGTGGGATAAAAGACATTCGATGGAGACTTCATTGAATTTTATCTTTTATGATTTCTACCGGTTGTTTCAGAGTTTCCTACAAAAATGATAATAGTACCTCCGATACATTTGCTAAATTATCCTTACATGTTGCCTTCGATGACCATACGATGACCCTACGCCTGTCCCTTCACATCCAATAGATAGGGATACCTACCAACTAATGACATGGATAGTACTATCTCCAAAGAGAAGGAAAATAACTAGAAAAACCTTATTAGTGGGTAGGACTCCTAGGTGCTTGCTCACGACCTTTTTTTTCACAAAACAAATACATTTTTACACATCAAACAAATATTAAAAAAAAACACTTTGGATACATTCTTGAGGACTGATACAAGAATTATTACAAAGTTAGCCTTACATTGGTGTTGTACCCCAAAATTTTCTGTCTAATTTCAAAAGACTTTCTCATGCTCCTAAGGTTATCAAGTGTTCAAGACTACTCAAGAATGATCAAATGAGTCCTCCTCCTAAGTAGTGGCCTATAATTAGGGTTTTGGTTCTCTCAAAGGAAATTAGGACTTCTAATGCCTCAAGTTAGTTTTATGGTTCCTCATATGCTTCAAAGTATCCTCATGCCACGTTTCAAGCCTTACATAATAATTTTGCTCAGTCAATTGCTCAAATGAGTGAAAATCAACTATATTAGGTAAAAAGTCAATTGTGGTCAACATACAATAAAACTTCAAGATTTTTGGTCAAGATAAATATTTTGGAGTTACATTAACCATTTTATCAAGGGTTGATCACAACTCATCAAGAAAACACAAGATTCACCAAAAGTCAAAAGTTACTAAATTAGGGTTTTCTTTAGGAGAAGTCTACTGAACTTTGACCAAGCATAACTTTCACATGCTTCATCAGAAAATTCTCAACCAAAGCTCATTTAGATGGAAATTAAATTCTCTTCATCTATATATCCTTCATGGGGACACGAAAAAACCTTGCAAGAATACTCTCACAAAAACCTCAAAATTTCTTAAATTAAGGCAAACTTGAAACTTTATTTTCAGCACTTCCCAAAGCAATCTAGCCATCCCAATCGACTCCAAAGATGATAAAGAGTAAGTATTGATCGTTCTTGATGATCAAAGAGGCCTGAAACGCGCATACATGCATCACTTGTTTCCATACTTTTCGTGACTTTCTTATTTTATTTTTGTCATGCTTTAATATGAACTAATTCTTTCATTGTGTTCCTGAGATGTAATTGGACAGGTTTGGACCATCACATGAGTCCCATGATGCCAGAATTGTGCATCACCATGATTGCACCAATCAACTTTATCTTGCTTATATCTCTCTTTGTACAGGACAATTTAGCCAAAACTAAGGCCAACATTGAATTCGCAACCCTCAAATTAGGGGGTAGGGTCCTATTGAATCACTAACACACGTTGTTTTGCAGGATAGCCGAACATGCTCACCGGAGAAGACGACCGGTCCCTCTGATTTAGTTTATATTATATTTGTTTTGTTTGATTTTACTTACAGATGAAACAGCCACCCCAGTGGCAAGGACCCACGCGATAAAGCATTGGTACGCAAGGGCCTGAGTTCGATATCTGCCTTTTGCAAAATTTTCTTGTTATTTTCTAATTTATGCAGGTTTAATATATTATTTATTGTGCCTATGTTTCTAACGCCAACAAGCGCCTGGTCTGGTGGCAAGCCATGCATGGAGGATGCTAAAGGGCGTGGGTTCAACACCCATCCCATACATTATTTTTCTTCATATTTTCCACTAACCCTATTTTCTTTCTTTTCAAATCACTAACCCTAATTTTCTTAATCACCCTAATTATTTTCCCTAATTAACATTTAACATAAATTAATTCCTTTTTAAAAATAACCCTAAATAAATTAGGTTTAGTTTTTTTAATAATTTAATTTGAACCCTTTTTAAAATTAATTAGGTTAATTAGTATATTATTAATTAAAGTTAATTAAACTTTAGGTTTTATTAATTAAAATTAATTAGATTTAATTTTTTATTCAACATCAAATTAACGTTCAAACATTTAAAAAAAAACATTTTTATTTTTTATTTCACATTTAAATTCTTAGGTGAATTGTATAGGTCACACGATTTTCTCTTGTAATAGTTTAGTTTATCTTTCGTATTTTTTTCTATTATGTAACTGCTTACAGGATGTAATAGTCTAGGGTTTTAATTTCCGCACCTTATTTTCCGCATTCTTTTTATGTAACTGCCCCAAAGCCCTGTAACATCTTAGGATTTACGTTCCTATATTTCTGCTATATTTTATGCTATTAGTAATTAGGCGTGTATGGAAAGATCTAGAAACAACCGATAGCAAACCCTAATCTCAAGATAAAATAACTGAATTGAACACTCGCACATCTAGCGAACCTCTCTTGTTGCCGTATGATATTTTGTCACGTCCCTCGAAAGTGGGGATACTTTAGTAAAAGACCCTCGATCAAATCATCATTGTCCCTTTCAAATAAAGATCATAATCCCTCGATGACCCTTTGAGCTACCTATAAAATGATCTAGTCCCTTCGATGACCCTACGAGCAAAATGATGATAGTCCCTTTGATACAATTGCAAAAATATCCTTACATGTTTCCTTCGATGACCATACGATGACCCTACGTCTGTCCCTTCACATCCAATGGATTTGGCTACCTACCAACTAATGGTATGGATAATACTATAACTAAAGGAGAAGGAAAAGAACATGAAATACTTTAGTGGGTAAGAACTTCTAATTGCTTGCTCACAAACTTTTCTCACAAACATTTCTCACACACCACTTTCAAACAAATATTTCCAAAACACTTTATACACATTCTTGACGACTAATACAAGAATCATTACAAAGTCAGGCTTAAATTGGCTTTTCAAAATATTATGAAACAAATCACACACACACAAAAGCATGTTTTTCAAAGTGAGCTAAGAAATTAAGAGCCCGTAGGTAACTACAGATGAAAAGGGTGGTAACACCTTCCCTTTTCATAACTTACAACCCAAACTCAAAATCTTCAAGGTCTTTCCTGTTATTTTCCCCTTTCCTAAATATTGGATAAAAGAAAAGTCAGTGGCGACTCTAGCTATCCGCATATTTTGGATAAAACCAAAAAAGTTAGTTCTCCCACTATATTATAATTCGCATTTCGAAATATTTTCAAACAAATCACTCACACACAAAATAAGTTTCAAAAAGTGAGCTAAGTAACTAAGATCCCATAGATAACTACAGATGAAAAGGGTTCTAACACCTTCCATTTTCATAACCTACCCCCCGAACTCAAAATCTATCAAAGGTCTTTCCTGCTCAACATAAAAAATGGATCTTGAACAAACAGTTAGAGATCTCAAATCTCAGAATGCCCAATTCCAACAGATGTTCCTAAACTTAACAATGGGGAAGGAATAGCTGAAGGTACTGGTCACCTTTGAGAAGAATAAGAAGACAAAGAAGTCGATCGGTGTTCTTAACATGGGAAGAAGATGCAGAGGTCCAGTAAAGCAAGTCCGAGACCTTAATATACCATCGGATGAAGAAGACAATTAGGATGAAGACAATAAAAGTGTGAAGACTGAAAGAAGCCATCCTAGTTCAAACAAATGTCCTGATGAAGAGGAAGATGATTACCTGGATGAGCAGTATCCCCTACTGATGAGAAGTATAAACTAATGGAAGAGCGTCTGAGGGCTATGGAGATCCAGAAGGTGCATGGATTGGACTTTGATGATTTGGGTCTGGTTTTAGGAGTTATCATCCCTCCTAAATTCAAAACTCCTGTCTTTTCTAAGTATGGTGGAATTTATTTTCCTAAACTGCATTTGAGGTCTTATGTTCGGAAAATCTAACTGCACACTCTTGATAAGAAGCCGTGGGTTCACTTCATTCAAGGGAGCTTGTATGGAACACAATTGGAATGGTTTTATCAACTAGAAGGGACCAATATTCACACCTGGGAAGATTTGGTTGTTGCCTTCTATAAGCAATACAAGTATAATGCTAACCTTGCACCAACCCGTATGCAACTGCAGAGTATGACCATAGGCTCTGATGAAGGCTTTAAAGAGTATGACCAAAAATGGAGAGATCTTGCGGGCAGAGTTCAACCTCCTTTGGCTTACAGAGAATTAGTTGACATGTTCATGAGCAAACTAACATGTCCTTTCTATATATATCTACTAGGGAGTTCTCCAGCTGGTTTCACTTAACTAATTTTGATCGGGGAACGCGTTGAGAATGGAATTAGAAGCGGTAAAATTCAAGTGGCTACATCTTCAAATGTTGTGAATAATCCTTATAATGGTAAGAGGGAATCAAATGCTATGTATGGCCAAAAGGATCGTAATAAGAGCAATCGTAACAAATCTGTGGGGGAAGTACTGATCTCCAATCCTGCGCCAGTGCAAGAATAACAAAATAATCAGCATAGGCCAGACACGCCCAGGAGATTGTTTTCATAGACCAACATACCATTGGATCAAGCATTGCAACACATGTTAAAAGCAGGGCTGGTTACATTGAGAGAACCTCCTCTGAATCCCAACACTTTCTCTCCCCGCTACAATCCCAACGCAAGATTTCCATACCATTCTGATAGTCCCAGGCATGGCACTAACAACTGTTAGTCCCCGAAGAATAAGATCCAAGACATGATTGACGCCAAGGAAATTGAATTTGACCCTCCTAAGACTCTTAATATGATTACTGCGCCAATGCCCAATCATGACAAGGGCATTAATGCTATTGAAGATATTTCTTCTGTTCTTAATGTGACTGATTTGACTACTCCCCTGATGATTGTTAAGGAAAAGCTACTACAGGCTGGTTTATTTCTGGGTTGTACCGAAGATTGCTACTACTATGCATCCCAATCCAATGGTTGTGCATTGCTGAAAAAAGGTATTCAGTGTTTGATGGATAACCGCGAGATCCTATTTGAGAAGATCCCTTTTCAAAAGACTCCTTCTGTGGAGAGTACATCCCAAGACCTAAATCTTGAAGACGCATCTATAATTTCTGGTACCCCTATAAGGATCACTTCTAAGGGTCATGTGAAGATTACTGCCAAATCTAAAGTTGCTCCCTGATTATTTCTGCACTTCGGCCAATTCTGTATTCATCTGATAAGGCTATCTCCTAGAATTATGGAGCTGATGTCTACTATCATGGAGTCAAGCAGGAACCATTGACTGTTGTGATACGGTGGCCAGAACCGGGACTGTTTTTTTTAGGATTTGCTGGTTTGCGTTTTGCGTTTGTATTCCCAAAATGTCGCGGTAAGCAAGAGTCTCCACCGACTTTTATTTTATCCAACAAGGAAAGGAAAAAAGCACAGAAAAATTCCTTTTTCGAGATATTTCTGAGTACGGGGGGTAGATTATAGAAAGGGAAGGTATTAGCACCCTTTCTATCCGTAGTTACCTACGGGCTCTTAGGTACTTGCTCATCATTTTCAAAATTGCTTCTTTGTGTTTGTATTCTTTGAAAAGTTTTTGTTTTGACTTCGATTTAACTCTTGCTTCTGTCTTCAAGAGTGTTACGAAGTGTTTTTTGAAAACTTTGTTTTGAAAGGAGTGTAAGTGTGAAAAAGTTTGTTTGGATTGAGCAAGCACTTAAGAACTAATCTACCTACTCGAAAAAAGAATCGTTCTATGTTTGCTTCCTTTAGACAATGCTATCCCACTATTAGTGAGTAGGTAGCACTGTCGTTCGGGTTTTAACGGTCAATTCGAAAGGGACGTACGGTCACTAAAGCAATGTTAGGACGTCTTAGTAGTAACCCTAATGTCTTAGATCAATTATCCGAGGCAACAATATCCGAGGCAACCATTCCGAGGCAACTTTGATCTTTGGACAAAAGGATGACCACTAAACCATCCTATACTCAATGACCGTTTACCGAAGGCAACCAAGTGAGAGTGTACCCTAGGAGTGCGCATGTGCGAGTGATTCAATTTCAGATTATTTATCTTTGCACATTTTAGGGTTATCTAACTGTTTTAAAATTAATGATACATTCTTGTCATGCATCCTAATATAATACATCTAACAGTTTAATATTTTGCAGAATTTTAAAGTACGAAAAGTAAACTAAACTATTACAAGGCTTCGGGTATTTACATAGCCAAAAACAAACCCTTGAATAATAAAGCAATAAATGAAAATAAAGGTCCTAATTAAACTATTACAAACTTGTGAACAATTACAATAATAGGATAAAAATAAAATAAAGCGCGCGCGAAGAAAATTAGATCGGGAGAGAACTAGGGTTTTGACCCTTCTAACCTAATCAAAAGAAAAATTGTTTTTTGTTGTTTTTAATTATTTTTATGAAAAAGGAATTAAGGTTTTAAATTAAATATACAATTAATTAGTTAATTAAATTAATTAATGAAAATAATTACATGGCCTATTTTGTGGTTTTTGGTTATTTTTAAGAAAAGAAAATATAATTAAATTAGAAATAAAAACCCTAATTATTCTAATTAATTTTAATTATGTACAAAATAATTAAAGTTATCTAAAATTAACAACTTAATTAAATTAATTAAATTTTTGTATAAAAAATAAATGTCCTAAATTTAATTGGATGAAAAATATTTTTGTGATTTTTTGATAAAAAGCAAATAATCAATTTGTTAGTAAAAAAAATAAATTAAATTAAATAAAACAAATGTAAACAAAATAGAGAAAGAGATATGGGCCTGGAAGGATTTTTGGGGGTGCAGATAGTGATTCTGGGCCCAAGAAGGGAAGGTCCTCGTTGACTTCCAGAATCCCATGCCATGCGTTTGACTAGGTGTATGGTGCTCCTTCATGATGGCCCTTGGATCTGACCATCTGGCCATCTGGAAGGCTGGATGATGAGGACGTGTGATGGTCCTTTGGCTTGTCTACGCATGAGATTACCTGAAATAAGAAATCATGAAGCAATTTGGGGGACCTGGGATTTGAACCCAGGTCCTGATGAACTATCCAACCGCCTGGTTACCAACTGAGCCAACTGTTCTATTTGTTCATATAATACAAAACATTAATCAAATATGAAAAAGGCCAAACATATTAATTTAGCGCGCGTTTTTTTCAAATAAGCCAATGGTTGCTTGCCAGCTAGTCATCTTCCTCCTTGGATCCGTTGGTAAAAGTTGAACACTTTTACCTACAGACATATGTCCGTAGCTACAGGCCCGCACATTCTCAAAATCAATTATAGGCAAGATAAATCAAAACTAAAGCCATGAATAGATTCGTCTGGACCTTCTGAGTTCAATGGTGGCCCTTTCATGGCCCAATTTTACCTATACATGAAGATCCCAAATCGATCCATCAAACCCTAACAATGGTGAAATCTCATACATGCCATAAAAATGAAATCAAATATTACAGAAAGCTTGCATATGTCTTAAGGATCAAGAATATATCATTAATTCATGCTATCAATGTCTAAATCATGCAAACCGATTTCAAAAATACATGGATGTCGTGGTTGACTTACAATGGTATTCAGGGCCTGGAAATGCTTGTTCTTGTTTGCTTTCGCTTGCCTATACTCCCAGGAAGCGATTGGAATGGTCCAAGGGTCTTGAATTGGCCTCCAAGTATGAATTCGTGTTTGCACTTTTTATGGTTTTTTCCAAGTTTTGTTCTTGATGTTGCGCCTCCTTCTAGCCTCCCTTTGGGTCTGCACACGTTCTTTATGTATTGAGGAATAAATTAGGGTTGCCAATATGATCACAATCTTCCTCCATTATTGATTTTGATTTTGATTTGATACACTTTGAATATCATTCCAAAAATAGCCTAATTCAATCTTTTTGTCCACACCATGCCTTTACACGAATTTGATCTCATGCTAGCTAGATATTAAGACCTGAATCATGTAAGAAATCTTGAGTTTCCAATATTTTGGATTTTCTATGATTTGTTTTGATTTAAATTGATTTAATTCAAATAAAAATAAAAAATAAAAATAAAAATAAGATAATGACAAGTGGAAAAGGCTAGGGCTCGTGGACCATGTTGCCAACTCAAAACAAGTGAAAAAGATTGGGCCCATTTGGCAAAAATTGAAGTTTTAGGCATAGTTGACTTTTGACCATTTTGTAAAAAGGGTCAACTTCACCAATGCATAACTTCCTCAATTTTGACTATTTGAAGGTGTTATTTGACTTTCTAGAAAGCTTGTGATGTCCTCTAAGCAACCCTTTTTTCCTAATCTCAATTTGATATTCCATTTTCATGTATTAAGCTTTGACAAAAAGGTGTTTTTGTTGACTTTTCAAAATGACCTATAATGTCCAAATTCATAACTTCTTGTGAGTGCATATTTTGAACTTGGGAGCTGAAGATGTATTATAGAGCATGGCATCCTCTTCCAAATGAGCTTTGGATGGGTCATTTCTCATAAAGTATGAGAAAGTTATGCTTGGTCAAAGTTGAGTTGACTTTTCCTACAAAACCCTAATTTAGCAACTTTTGGTTCTTGAGGAATTATGAACAATCCTTGATGAATCATGATCAACCCTTGATCAAATTATGAAATATACTTCAAAATGCGGATGTTGACCAAAAATCTTAAAGTTTGACTGTATGTGGGCCACATTTGACTTTTGCCCTAGCACAGTCGATTTTTAGGCCTTTAAGCAATTGACTGAGCAAATTTTCTCTGCAAGGCTTGAAATTTGACATGGATGATCTTGAGAACATATTAGGACATTGATGAGAATTTGGGATCCCTTGGACTCAAGTATCTTGATGCCACATGAAACCCAAATTTGATGTAGACTGCTTTAGGAGGGAGCTTGTCTGGTCAACCCTTGAGTTTTCTTGAGCAACTTGAAGATCTTTCTTGAAATATTTTGAGAAATATGGGAGGGAAAATTTTGGGGTACAACAGTTTCCCCTGTTCAATCTTCTTAAACCTGAAGATGTATATTGGCTTGTCTGCCTTTCGTGATCCGAAGGTGGAAGATGATTGAACACTAGAGTGCCCAGAAATTTGCACTCGCATGAAGTGGTGTCGGTCTTGTGATATCAGGATTGGGCTTATAGATGCCATTTGGAAATTGCTAACGAGGGATGGGCTTAAAGATGCCATCTGAAGGAGTGTCGATCGCATAAGAGATTCATTAGAGAGAGCTTGTATACCTGTTGTTGAGGAAGATTCCGCTGAGGAATGCTGATCTTTGTTGGGAGAAATAGAATCTTAGGAGATTCGGTCTTCCGTTATACTACTGGGGAATCATCTCTGTTGAATTTTAGGAACTTCGATCGTCTGTTATTCTTGTTGAGGAATCGTCTCTTCGTCGAAGAGGTGAAAATGAATTACTATCTGGTCGTGATCCAAGCTTCATAGTGATAAGGCTGACTGTTATCTGGCCGTAATCCAGGCTTTACAGTGACTTACTGGGGAGATGAGATTATACTTGCTACCCGGTCGTAATCTAGGCTTCGCAATTTCTTGATTCTTATCTGGTCGTAATCCAGGCTTCAGAAGGAATTAAGTTGTTATTCGGTCGCATCCGGGCTTCAACTTGAACTTAGGGCACACTAATATCCGGTCGACTCCGGGCTTCTTAGTAATTGTCTTGGTAAACTTCTATTTGGTTTAAATCCAAGCTTCACAGTGTCTTGTATCGTTATCTGGTCGTAATCCAGGCTTCACGATGTGTTATACCATTATCTGGTCGAATCCAGGCTTCACGGTGTTCTGTACTGCTATCTGGTTGTAATCCAGGCTTCACAATACCTTACTTCTTATCTGGTCAAAATCCAGGCTTCAGAAGCAATCAAGTGGTTATCCGGTCGCATCCGGGCTTCCCTTTGACTGTTAGGCCTACTAATATCCGGTCGGATCCGGGCTTCATAGTATTTCTCACTGTTATCTAGTCGTAATCTAAGCTTCAGTGTCTTTTACCGCTATCTGGTCGTAATCCAGGCTTCACGATGTATCATACCATTATCTGGTCGAATCCAGGCTTCATGGAGAAAATCAAGATACTATCCGGTCGTAATCCGGGCTTCATAACTTGTTTTAAAGATATACCACTATCTGGTCGTAATCCAGGCTTCGCGATGTCTTTGGCTGCTATCTGGTCGTAATCCAGGCTTCACAATGTCTTCTACCATTATTTGGTCGTAATCCAGGCTTCATGGTCTTGTATTGCTATCTGGTCGTAATCCAGGCTTCACAATAACTTGTTGAGCAGCTATCCGATTGTAATCCGGGCTTCACGGCTTGTATTTATGATATACCACTATCTGGTCGAATCCAGGCTTCATTGTAACTTGCTGAGCTATTATCCGGTCGTAATCCGGGCTTCAAGGCTCGCTGGGGATTAAACTACTATCCAGTCGAATCCGGGCTTCATAGCTTTCTTTTAAGAGATACCCTTATCTGGTCGTAATCCAGGCTTCACGGTATTCTGATACTGCTATTCGGTCGTAATCCGGGCTTCACAATATGCTTTAGAAATCAAGATACTATCCGGTCGTACCCGGGCTTCATAGCTTGAGTTTTGTGAGAATTTGATTGTATCTTTCCTGAAAGGTAAAGGTTAGTCGTATGTAATGTCATGATGCATGACATGTATCGAGCAATGATGTTCTCAAAATAAATGAGATTGTGTTATATGATGCGTATATGCATGTCATAATGTATGGATGTGTAATGTTTTTATGATGTTCTCTAGATGGGGAAAATAAATCCCAGATTGCTGCTGGAGAATATGAAGAGAATTCTTTGTTTCCGCTGGGGATAATGAACGAAGATGATGGTGAGCAAAAAACCTGCAGGGGAGAATAACTCCGTTGGGGAATAATCTGACGAGGAAATGACTCTGTGGGGAAGAGATGCTCTGCTAGAGGATCTGTTGATTGGGAGAAATAAACTCGGCTGTGGATGAATTACCGTTGTTGGCGAAGATAAATTCTGTTGGGGATGAATTTCCTGTTTGTGAAAGAAATAAACTCCGCTGGGGATAATCTTTTAGTGGCGACTTCACTAAGGGATAATCTTCCAGACTCTACTGGGGATAATCTTCCAGTGCTGATGATAGATAAACTCTGCTTGGGGAGAATATTTCCGACTCATTCGCGATTGCAACGTCAGCTGGGGAGAGTTGGTAATATTGTCCTTCTCTTTACTCAGCAGGGAGTGAATGTACCTTTAATTGTTTTCTCCAACTAGGTCTATCCCTATACCTGGTGGACAGAGCAACTGTAAGGTATGGACATTTCTTGTTTGCCCCTGTTTCTAAAATTACAAGTAATTGTCTTTTGTTTCGCATGTAAGTATTTATGAACATCAATTATTATCAAATGCATATATCAAAAATGAACATTGGACGTTCTTTGCAAAACAAAATAGAAAAAAAAACAATTTGAAATTTCTTTATGAAAATGAATTGTATTAACTTTGAAGTTGGCCTATAAATAGGCGTTTTTGTACAAGAGGCTGACGTCCTAGTAAGAGAACGCCGCCGAACAAACAAAATTTTATACAATTTGTGTAAAAGAAATAAAAACAGCTATATGAACAATCCCACTGAGTTCCAACTCTGGTATTGCCTTTATATCCTCGAGCATCTCATCACTTTGCTACTTGGTTAAAGGTAGATCAGATTGATTAGCGCCGTCCGAGCTTGATAGTCGATACAGAAATCTGGTTGCAAGATGACCCAGTGAAACATAGTGTTACGCTTTGATCCCTAATTTTTTCCTGGACCGCCTTTTTGGGTTTTCAGTCCACCGGGATACCCTTTTTTTCCCAAGCCGCCTTTTCAGGTTTTCGAATTTCCGGGTGTACATATTTTTTTCATTTTCATCCCTTATTTTATCCCAAACCCTTTTGGTTCGCCGGGAAGCCCTTATTTTTTCCTAGGCCAGTCAACCTAGCGGGTCTTTGATTATGCGTAGTATTTTTTCACTATGTCTGCATTGACGGGGTGAGGAAGGTCATCACCATCCATGGTGGTTAGAATCATAGCTCCTCCTGAGAAAATGTTCTTAACCACAAATGGCCCTTCGTACGTAGGGGTCCATTTTCCCATGGGATCACCTTGAGGTAGTATGATGCATTTGATCACCAGATCCCCGACTTGATATTCTTGTCGTATAACTTTCTTGTTAAATGCCTTGATCATCTGCTTTTGATACGTCTGACCATGACAAATAGCAGTAAGTCTCTTTTCGTCGATTAAATTCAGCTGATCAAGCCGGGTCTAGATCCAGTCATCCTCGCTCAAACCTACATCTTTCAAAATCCGAAGAGAGGGCATCTGAACTTCAATGGGCAAGACTGTCTCCATCCCATATACCAAGGAATAGGGTGTTGCCCCTGTTGAAGTTCGCGCTGAGGTACGGTACCCATGAAAAGCAAATGGTAACATCTCATGCCAGTCTTTGTATGTCACCGTCATCTTCTGCACGATATTTTTGATATTCTTATTAGCCACTTCAACAACCCCATTCATCTTCGGCCGATAAGGAGAAGAGTTGTGATGCTGTATCTTAAACTGTTTGTAGAGCTCGGTGATCATCATATTATTGAGTTTCATACCGTTGTCTGTAATGATCCTCTCTGGTACACCGTGTCGATAGATCAGATTGTGTCGGATGAACCGTGCCACGACGTCCTTGGTTACTGTAGCAAAGGAAGCTGCTTCAACCCATTTCGTGAAATAATCAATTGCTACCAGAATGAAACGATGCCCGTTAGACGCAGTAGGTCTGATCTCGCCGATCATATCGATGCCCCACATTGCAAAGGGCCAAGGAGCTGTCAAAACATTCAGAGGAACCAGAGGTACATGCACCTTATCAGCATAGAATTGGCACCTATCTTAACCTATTTCTTGTCTTCCTCTGTACCCAAATTCACTGATTCCCCTGGCTCTTCATGTGGCTGTATGGCCCTCTCTTCCTGTAGTAGCAGTCTAGCAAGCTCTCCAGGCACTTCATAATCATCCTCACCTTCGTCCTCGGCTTGGTTGATCGGATTTTCGAAGTCATAACTGGCAGTAGCAGAGTCGTTACCAATGGGATCCAGAGTGGATGTGGATCTGCATTATGATATGTGAGTGTGTGTAAGACAATAGCTATTTTGATAAAGTGCAAGATAGAAAAGAAAAACAAGGAGCGCAAAATTTGTAATGCAAGAAAACATCCAATGCTTTATTGATGATATATGAAAATGACAAATAATAAGCCCTCACAAACAAAGCCAAGGTGCCTCGGGCAAGGCACCGGGCCGTAAAGTTTTAAACTGTCTGTTACAAATCTCAAAACAAAAGTCTATTACTGTGTAATAAACGAAACGGGAACGAAGTCCTTCACCGTCCAGTTTTTCAATCCACCGCTGGTAGTCGGGTAGATCCAGCTGTCGATATCTGACTCTTCTTCATCATCCTCAATTGCATTAACTCCCTGATCATGTTTGGGCATGGGAGTTGTTATGACATTGGGTTTCTCCAGAGCGTCAAACTCAATCTCTTTAGCTTCGATCAAATCTTGCACTTTATTCTTCAAGGCCCAACAGTTGTTTGTATCATGACCTGGGCTATCGGAATGATAGGCTCAACGGGCGTTCGGATTATACAGCGGATATATGGTGCTGGGATTCTTTGGGGCTTCCCTCAGAGTTACCAGGTTGGTCTTCAACAATTGTGGTAGAATTTGAGACAAGGTCATATTGAGCCGAGTGTACTGTCCCTGCGGCCTCTCCACTCTTTGCTGATTGTTGCATTGTGGAGCAACGGTGGGTCTTGATATTACTACCGCATTCACTGCTTGACGGCGTTCAGGTCGATTTTGGCTCCTCGAGCTGTAAACTGCACTAGCTTCTTTCTTACCAGTGAAAGGCCTCCTTTCTGCACTTGATGAAGCACCTTTCTGTATCTTACCACTTCGGATACCAACTTCTACTCTCTCCCAAGTCAAAATCAATTCAGTAAACCCAGATGATGAGTTTCCGATCAAATGATTGAAATATGGACCAGACAAAGTCCCAAGAAACATATCCACCAACTCCCTATCAAACAGAGGGGATTGTACTCTTCCAGCAAGATCTCTCTATTTCTGAGCATAGTCTTTAAAACCTTCGCTCGCACCCATAGACATACCCTGAAGTTGAGTACGCATGGGAGCGAGGTCGGAATTATACTGGTATTGCTTGTAAAAAGCAGCAGCAAGGTCCTCCCAGTTACGAACATTAGCTCCTTCCAGTTGATAGAACCATTCAAGTTGAGTCCTTGACAGACTATCTTGAAAGAAATGAACCCAAAGGTTTCTATCAGCAGTATATGGTTGAATCTTTCTGACATACGAGCGGAGGTGTAACTTCGGGCAGGATACCCCATCGTACTTAGCAAAGACAGAAGCTTTAAACTTGTGCATGATCACCACCCCAGATGCCAAACCCAAATCTCCAAAGTCCAAGCCAGGTATCTTCTGGATCTCCATTGCACTCAACATGTCTTCGAGTTGCTTATACCTATCCTTAGCAGGGGGATACTGGTCTTCATCAAAATTTGTGTCATTGTCAGAAACCACAGGACTAGGCCCCTTCCTTTCCTCTTGATTCTCTCCCCCTCCAGATGAATGGGACAAATCAGTTTCCTGTCGCAAATTGTTCTCGAATCTGCAACCCATATTCAGGAGGACCACCTTCTTCTTCTTCTTCTTCTTCTGCTTGTCCTTCAAGATAAGAGTCTTCAAATCTTGCTGCCCTTTGGACAGGTTCAGGAACAACACTTGGAACTGAGCATTCTGAGCTTGAAGAGCCTTAATAGCTTCATCAGTAGGTGTTTCAGAAGACATGATTGCTGAAATAAATAATGAATAAGATGAGAAACCTGTAATGGTACCTGTAATGAGGTGCATGGGAATGGAATATGTATGAAATGATTTCAAAGACTTTGGGAGATTCAAATTTGTAAAACGAGAAATAACAAACTTTATTAGATTCAAACTTGTAACAATGTTTAACAATGCCTTCAAGGCGTTACAAAAGAAATACTGAAAAGCAAATCTAAACTAGAAACAATAAAAGACATCAGAAATCCCATGGTCGTTTTCGCTTCATACTGACATAATCGTTGATTGTCCTCTCATTCTCAAGCTGCCTTGTAAGCCTCAGGATCTTCCGTTCCTGCTCATGATACTTCTCTCTGTAGGTATCCCTTTCTTCTTTTAATTGGATCCAAGATCTCTTCAATTCCCCCAGGTCAGTAGGCATGTAGGGATGGAGGACTGTATAAGGAACACCTTCATTAGTATGCTCTACAATCACCGGCAAAACATCTTCATATGGCATCCCCAGCTTTTGAACACGGGCTCGAACCCACTGGAGATAAGGTTGCATCGGGAGGGAAGTCTTCAATCCTAGCTCATGTGGGTCAGACCTGTTCACCATGCCCCAAGCTCGTATAAACCTGCGACGATGTCCCTCAACATCCCCCTTGTAGTCAAAGACAATGCATGTAAGCAGCAGCTCATGGGGACCGTCTCTCCGAGCTCGTCCAAATCTGTCGTAAAGCTAAACAAGGATTGTAGGTTATTCCCCCTCGAATTCCAAGCAACGGAACATTAGGGTATTCCCCACATTGATCAATGACAACTACTCTTTCCATATCTTTAGAACTCCAGAGGATGTCTGTATGAGCAAGGGACATGATTCTGTAAGCCCAACCTACACCTTCCTCATTCTTCAATACAGGTTTGGGGAGGTGCGAAATAAACCACCTCGCCAGCAGCGGTGTACAACACATGAGAGTTCCCCTTCTCCGCACAGTACGGGTATATAGAGCATGTAGAATGTCACCTAGAAGAGTAGGCACCGGGTTACGAGACATGAAGATTTTAACTGCATTCACATCTATGAAGGCATCTGGATTCGGGAAAAGAACCAAGTCGTAGATGAGGAGATCCAGGATGTCTTCGAAAGCTTGAAAGTCCAAACTATCCCAGAACTGTTGAGCTTGATCGATCAAAAACTTAGCCAAGAAACCTTTAACCCCGCTCCGAATCTCCCAGTTAGATACTACATCAGCCATTTTTAGATGTAGGGATGAAGCAATATCCTCTGGCCTAGGAGCTATCTCCAAACCTATAAAGGGTGTCTTCTCTAGAATAGATATGCCCAGTAAGTCAGAAAACTCCTCCAAAGTAGGGACTAACTGATAGTCCGGGAAGGTGAAACAGTGATGCAATGAGTCAAAGAACTGGAACAACACGCTCATCATTTGCTCATCCAACTTTGAAGTGACCAGGCTAAGGAGATGACCATGTCTTCTAACAAATGAAGAAGTATCAGGAACCTTTGAGACTAACTCTCTGAGCTGAGCAGGGATTTGAACGAAGTTGACTCGAATGGTATTTCTGCGCATAGAAGCCATGATCTGTAAAACAGAACAAAGATGAATCCCCTCGGTCTTTGAAATGGTTAATCTAATGAATTATGCATGTGATGTCATGACGCATGATGTCATGATAAAAACATACCACAAGTATCACAAATAACAAACATGGTAAGGGCAAACAAGTCACACAATAGCCCTTAAATTTCAGGCTGGCATGGAGTTTAGGTACTACCCTCTTGCAGTTTAGTTGGTTCAACCTGTCATAATAATAGTAACCGGGTTCTAGAGGTTCTCAATATCACTGACCATCCTCCATCGGTCATAGGTTCAGCTCACACAATCTTTTCTTGCAGCCGAAACCATCTCGGGAGTATGGTCTCAATGAGTGTAGCATCTAGCTACTTTCTATGGCCAAGTTGGTCAATTATAGGGTCTAAGGACAGTTGATGCTTAATGACCCATATAGCAGCTCCATACTCTCCTTGTTGTTCCACAAGGGATATCGGTACCAACTAATGTGCCACATCAACGTAGCTACTGCTTCAACCGTATCGGTCTACGCCGTACAGTTCTCTCACAGTCTATTGCTACTTACCTAAAAGGTATCCCCTATATCCGAGTTAGGATCTATAGTAACTCCGATACAAAGCCCACAAAAATAAAGCAATCAAATCAAACAATTGAAAACAATATGATGAACTAATCCTAAGGTACACCCCACTTATTAATTCTCCCCAGCAGAGTTGCCAGTTCTGTGATACGGTGTCCAGAACCGAGACTGTTTTTTTAGGATTTGCTGGTTTGCGTTTTGCGTTTGTATTTGCAAAATGTCGCGGTAAGCAAGAGTTGCCACCGACTTTTATTTTATCCAACAAGGAAAGGAAAAAAGCACAGAAAAATTCCTTTTTCGAGATATTTCTGAGTACGGGGGGTAGATTATAGAAAGGGAAGGTATTAGCACCCTTTCTATCTGTAGTTACCTACGTGCTCTTAGGTACTTGCTCATCATTTTCAAAATTGCTTCTTTGTGTTTGTGTGCTTTGAAAAGTTTTTGTTTTGACTTCGATTTAACTCTTGCTTTTGTCTTCAAGAGTGTTACGAAGTGTTTTTTGAAAACTTTGTTTTGAAAGGAGTGTAAGTGTGAAAAAGTTTGTTTGGATTGAGCAAGCACTTAAGAACTAATCTACCTACTCGAAAAAAGAATCGTTATATGTTTTCTTCCTTTAGACAATGCTATCCCACTATTAGTGAGTAGGTAGCACTGTCGTTGGAGTTTTGAGGGTCAATTCAAAAGGGACGTACGGTCACTAAAGCAATGTTAGGACGTCTTAGTAGTAACCCTAATGTCTTAGATCAATTATCCGAGGCAACAATATCCGAGGCAACCATTCCGAGGCAACTTTGATCTTTGGACAAAAGGACGACCACTAAAGCATCCTATACTCAACGACCGTTTACCGAAGGCAACCAAGTGGGAGTGTACCCTAGGAATGCGCATGTGCGAGTGATTCAGTTTCAGATTATTTATCTTTGCATATTTTAGGGTTATCTAATTGTTTTAAAATTAATCATACATTCTTGTCATGCATCCTAATATCATACATGTAACAGTTTAATATTTTGCGGAATTTTAAAGTGCGGAAAGTAAACTAAACTATTACAAGGCTTCAGGTATTTACATAGCCAAAAACAAACCCTTGAATAATAAAGCGATAAATTAAAAATAAATGTCCTAATTAAACTATTACAAACTTGTGAACAGTTACAATAATAGGATAAAAATAAAATAAAGCGCGTGCGAAGAAAATTAGATCGGGAGAGAACTAGGGTTTTGACCCTTCTAACCTAATCAAAAGAAAAATTATTTTTTGTTGTTTTAAATTATTTTTAAGAAAAAGGAATTAGGTTTTTAAATTAAATATACAATTAATTAGTTAATTAAATTAATTAATGAAAATAATTACATGGCATATTTTGTGGTTTTTGGTTATTTTTAAGAAAAGAAAATATAATTAAATTAGAAATAAAAACCCTAATTATTCTAATTAATTTTAATTATGTACAAAATAATTAAAGTTATCTAAAATTAACAACCTAATAAAATTAATTAAATTTTTGTATAAAAAATAAATGTCCTAAATTTAATTGGATGAAAAATATTTTTGTGATTTTTTGATAAAAAGAAAATAATCAATTTGTTAGTAAAATAAATAAATTAAATTAAATAAAACAAATGTAAAAAATATAGAGAAAGAGATATGGGCCTGGAAGGATTTTTGGGGGTGCAGATACTGATTTTGGGCCCAAAAAGGGAAGGTCCACGTTGACTTCCAGAATCCCATGCCATGCGTTTGACTAGGTGTGTGGTGCTCCTGCATGATGGCCCTTGGATCTGGCCATCTGGCCATCTGGAAGGCTGGATGATGAGGATGCATGATGGTCCTTTGGCTTGTGTGCGCATGAGATTACCTGAAAGAAAAAATCATTAAGCAATTTAGGGGACCTGGGATTCGAACCCAGGTCCTGATGCACTATCCAACCGCCTGGTTACCAACTGAGCCAGCTGTTCTATTTGTTCATATAATACAAAACATTAATCAAATATGAAAAAGGCTAAACACATTAATTTAGCGCGCGTTTTTTTCAAATAGGCCAATGGTTGCTTTCCAGGTAGTCATCTTCCTCCTTGGATCCGTTGGTAAAAGTTGAACACTTTTACCTACGGACATATGTCCGGAGCTACAAGCCTGCACATTCTCAAAATCAATTATAGGCAAGATAAATCAAAACTAAAGCCATGAATAGCTTCGTCTGGACCTTCTGAGTTCAATGGTGGCCCTTTCATGGCCCAATTTTACCTATACATGAAGATCCCAAATCGAGCCATCAAACCCTAACAATGGTGAAATCTCATACAGGCCATAAAAATGAAATCAAATATTACATAAAGCTTGCATATGTCTTAAGGATCAAGAATATATCATTAATTCATTCTATCAATGTCTAAATCATGCAAACCGATATAAAAAATACATGGATGTCGTGGTTGACTTACAGTGGTATTCAGGGCTTGGAAACACTTGTTCTTGATTGCTTTCGCTTGCCAATACTCCCAGGAAGCGATTGGAATGGTCCAAGGGTCTTGAATTGGCCTCCAAGTATGAATTCATGTTTGCACTTTTTATGGTTTTTTCCATGTTTTGTTCTTGATGTTGCGCCTCCTTCTCCCTTATTTTTAGGTCTGCAATGGTTCTATATGTACTGAGGAATGAATTAGGGTTGAAAGAATGATCACAATCTTCTTCCATCAATGCTTTTGATTTTGATTTGATACACTTGAAAACCATTCCAAAAATAGTCCAAATCCAATCTTTTTGTGCACCTCATGCCTTTACACGAATTTGATCTGATGCTAGCTTGAATTTAAGACCTGAATCATGTAAAAAATCTTGAGATTTCAACATTTTAGATTTTCTATGATTTGTTTTGATTTAAATTAATTTAATTCAAATAAAAATCAAAATAAATCATAAAAATAAGATAATGACAAGTGGCAAAGGCTAGGGCTCGTGGACCATGTTGCCAACTCAAAACAAGTGAAAAAGATTGGGCCCATTTGGCAAAATTTGAAGTTTTAGGCATAGGTAACTTTTGACAATTTTGCAAGAAAGGTCAACTTCACCAATGTATAACTTCCTCAATTTTGACTATTTTAATGTGTTCTTGGACTTTTTAGAAAGCTTGAGATGTTATCTAAGAAACCCTTTTGGTCTCATCTCAATTTTATATTCCATGTTCATATATGAGGCTTTGACAAAAAAGGTGTTTTTGTTGACTTTTTAAAATGACCTATAATGTCCAAATTCATAACTTCTTGTGAGTGCATATTTTGAACTTTGGAGATGAATATGGATTGTAGAGAATGTCATCCTCTTCAAAATGAGCTTTTGATGGGTCATTTATCATAAATCATGAGAAAGTTATGCTTGGTCAAAGTTCAGTTGAATTTTCTTGCAAAATCCTAATTTAGCAACTTTTGGTTCTTGATGAATTATGAGCAATCCTTGATGAATCATGATCAACCCTTGATCAAATGATGAAATATACTTAAAAATGAGGATGTTGACCAAAAATATTGAAGTTTGACTGTATGTAGGCCACAATTGACTTTTGCCCTAGCACAGTCGATTTTCAGGCCTTTGAGCAATTGACTGAGCAAATTTTCTCTGCAAGGCTTGAAACTTGACATGGATGATCTTGAGAAAATATTAGGACAATGTTGATCATTTGAAGAGGAAAATGCTAAAGTTATTAATCCTAATGTTGACAATATTTCTGGGATTATTAAGGTTACTAGAAGGGTTTTCTCTCCAGAGATATCTCTGAGGACTGTTACTGCACCAGTTCGTATCACTGCTACAAAATCAACTACTGAAACTTGAGGCGAAGAACATAGGACTAAGCCTGTCGAGACGAAGGAACAAAAAGAAGTTATTATCGAAGACCCCTCCAAGCAAGAGATGGAGGAAATATTAAAGATTATCCAAAAAAGTAACTACAAGATTGTTAAATAGCTGGGGAAAACACCCTCTAAAATATCTATGTTATCCCTGTTGTTATGCTCTGAAGTCCATGCTCAGGCTTTGGTGAGATTTTTTAAATCTTCCCATGTTCCATAAGAAATATCTATTGATCAGTTCAAAAATCATATCGATAGCCTGACCACAGATAATGGGCTAGGATTTTCCGATGCATAATTAACTCCCGTAGGAAGGAATCATAATGAGGACATGCATGTCTTGATTGAGTGTAGGGGCACTACCTTATCCCATGTGTTGGTGGACACATGTTCTTCTTTGAACTTGTTACCAAAAGATGCTTTAGATAAACTTGACTCTGAAGGGATTGTTCTAAAAACCAGTGACATTATGGTGAGAGCTTTTGATGGTTCAAAGAGAATGATGCATAGAGAGGTAGATCTTCCGATCAAAGTGGGTTCCCAAGTCTTATAATCTAATTTTTATGTGATGGATATTCTTCCAGTCTATTCTTGTTCACAGGGATGCCCTTCGATTCATGGGGCAGGTGTTGTTACTTCTACCTTACACTAGAAGTTGAAGCATCCCATGAGGGGAAAGATCGTTATAGTTTGCGGCGAAGAAGAATATATGGTTAGCCATTTGCATTATTTCAAGTATGTTGAGATGGATGGTGAATTCGTCGAGACTCCTTGCCAGACCTTTGAAGTTGTTTCTCAAAAAACCTCAGTTGATAAAGCTGCTCTTACTGTTCCTAAAGCCCCATCAAAAATGGCTTCTCTGGAAGATACTAGGGTTGTGGTTAAAGAAGGTGGTTGCACTAATTGGGGTTAGCTTCTCGATATTCCTTACAAGTCCGAAAAGTTTGGTTTGGGTTTCACTTCTCAAGCTCAGAGGAATGTCCATGTTGCTCGTGCCAATTCTGAAAGACCGCCATTTTGCATAAACAGTAATGGAGTTCACAACAATCATGTTAATGCTATGGAAGACGCTGATAGTGACTGCGACATAGACAGTTGGATCTTCTCTACTATCGGCAGTGGGCTAAACAATTGGACAACTGAAGACTTTATACCAATCTCCTTTAGCCAGGAGTAAATTCTATTTTCTGTTTTTCTTACTTTTAAGTTTTGGTTATGTAATTTAAACAATAACTTTAAGCCTTGTGCCTTACCCGGGGTGCAACGATCTATTTGTTAGGGTTGTCATTATTCATCAGCATATTTTCATTCAGTAATTCATTGGACGTTTGCACTGAAATTTTGCACTCTTTGTCTTTATTTTACTTTATTATTTTCAAAATAACTATGTATTCTTACACAAATCCACACAACAAATTACAGATCCACATCCACCATGGATCTCATTGATAACAGTTCTGCTATTGCCAATTATGACTTTGAAAATCCGATCTACCAAGTCGAGGATAAAGGTGAAGAAGATTGTGAAATACCTTGAGAGCTTGCTAGGCTATTAATGCAAGAAGAAGGAGCCATACGACCACATGAAGAGCCATTTGAGGTTGTGAACATGGGTACTAAATAAGACAAGAGAGAAATCAAGATAAATGCCAACCTAGAAGACAATGTCAAAAAGAGGTTAATTAAGATGTTGCATGATTATGTTGAGATCTTTGCTTGGTCGTACGAAGACATGCCAGGGCTCGATATTGATATTTTAGTTCACTATCTACCGATGAAGGAAGGTTTCCTCCCTATAAAGCAGAAAGTTCATCGTATGCATTCTGAGATGTCAGAAAAGATCAAGGTTGAGGTTATGAAGCAGTTCAACACAAGTTTCTTGGTTGTTACGTCCTATCCTCAGTGGGTTGCAAATGTTGTGCCAGTACCTAAGAAAGATGGTAAGGTACGTATGTGTATATACTACATGGATATGAATAGGGCAATCCCTAAAGATGACTTTCCGCTTCCACATATTAATGTTCTGGTTGACAACACCGCTCAACATAAAATATTGTTCCTTCATAAATGGTTTTTCCGGGTATAATCAAATCAAGATGGCACCTGAAGACACGGAGAAGACTACTTTTATCATACAATGGGGCACTTTCTATTACAAAGTAATGCGTTTCGGTTTGAAGAACGTCAGTGCAACATATCATTATGCTATGGTAGTTCTGTTCCATGATATGATCCATCACAAGATATACGTTTATGTTGATGACATGATAGCCATGTCTCAGACTGGAGAAGAACACCTTGACCACCTACACAAGTTGTTAGAGAGATTGAAGAAATACAAGTTGAGGTTAAATCCAAATAAGTGCACCTTCGGGGTAAGATTCGTAAACTCCTAGGTTTCATCGTCAGTGGTAAAGGTATTGAAGTTGATCATGCCAAGGTTAAGGCCATTCAAGAAATTCCAGCTCCTTGTACTAAGAAGGAAGTCAAAGGTTTCTTGGGACGGTTGTACTATATTGAAAAATTTATTTCCCATTTGACCTCTACTTGTGAACCAATCTTGAAGTTACTGAAGAAAGATTAAGTAGTGAAGTGGAATGATGATTGTCAGATAGCCTTCTACAAAATCAAGGAGTATCTCCAAGAACCTTCGATTTTAATGCCACCGGTTGAAGGAAGACCTTTGATCATGTACCTAACAATGTTAGAGAACTCAATGGGATATGCATTGGGGCAACATGACGAGTCTAGTCGAAAATAGCATGCAATATACTACCTTAGCAAAACGTTTACCTACTATGAAATAAGATACTCACTGCTCGAGAAAACTTGTTACGCTTTGGAATGGGCTACTCGCCGACTAAGATAGTATATGTTGACCCATACTACCTTATTGATCTTTAAGATAGACTCAATAAAATACATATTCGAGAAGCCCGCTCTTTCCAGAAGAATAGAAAGATGGCAAATGGTCTTGACAGAATACGACATTCAGTACACCACTCCGAAATAAATCAAAGGAAGTGTACTGGAAGATCATTTGGCTCATCAAGATGTAGATGACTATCAGTCTATGAATTTTGAGTTCCCAGATGAGAATATTATGCTAGTTACTGATTATGAAGAACCTAGACTATATGAAGGACCTGGAACAGGATCCCGATGGGCAATGGTTTTTGATGGAGCTTCTGACGCACTTGGTAATGGGATCGGTGTTGTGATTGTCTCTCCCAAGGGTTGCCATACGCCCTTCACCACCAGATTATGTTTTGATTGTACCAACAACATGGCAGAGTACGAGGCATGCATCATGGGTATCAAGGCTGCTATCGATATGAGAATTAAATTCATGAATGTATATGGGGACTCAACCCTAGTAATCAATCAAATTAAGGGATAATGGGATACGAACCATCCAAATCTCATTCCTTATCGAGAGCATGTGTTGACGTTAATTCGGTACTTCAAAGATATCACTTTTGAACACATTCTGTGAGAATAGAATTAATTGGCCGACACATTAGCTACCATGTCATATATGTTCAAAGTCAGATGGGACAATGAAGCTCCTCAAATCACTATTGAGAGATTAGATGAACCGACACATTGCTACAAAATTAATACTGATGGAGTGGAAGAAAAGCCTTGGTACTACGAAGTAAAAAGATACCTTGAGACTCAAGAGTATCCTGAAGGGGAGTCTATTAATGATAAGAAATTCCTATGGAGGTTCTCAGCCAAATTCTTTTTGATTAACAAAATTTTGTACAAGCGCAATCACGATTCGACTTTGCTTTACTGTGTAAATAATAAGGAAGCTAAGAAGATTATAGAAGATATGCACGAATGGGTCTTTGGTATTCATTCCAGTGGGAATATGATGGCTAAGAAAATTCTGAGAGTGGGTTATTATTGGTCGACCATGGAACATGATTTCCATCTTCATTTCAGAACTTGTCACAAGTTACAGATTTATGCTGATAAAATACATGTGCCTCTGGTTCCCTTAAATGCCTTGACTGATCCTTTTCCGTTTGCATTGTGAGGCATTGATATGATTGGAGAGATTAAGCCTACTGCATATAATGGGCATCGTTTCATCCTGGTCGGTATTGATTATTTCACGAAGTAGGTTGAAGCAACCTTGTTTGCCTCTGTTACCAAGAATGTGGTAGCCCAGTTTATTAAGCATAAATTTATTTGTTTGTATGGCATACTTGAAAGGATCATCATGGATAACGGTACCAACCTCAACAATAGTATGATCACGGAACTCTGTATGCAGTTCAAGATTAAACATCATAATTCTTCTCCATACTGACCAAAGATGAATGGCACAGTGGAATCCGCTAACAAGAATATCAAGAAGATTTTGCAGAAAATGATTGTGACATACAAAGCTGGGCATGAGATGTTACCATTTACTCTTCATGGTTATCTCACTTCAGCATGTACATAAATTGGGGAAACCTCGTTCTCTCTCGTCTATGGTATGGAGATTGTCTTACCTGTCGAGGTTCAGATTCCTTCTCTAAGGATTATGAAAAATACAGGTTTGGATGAAGACGAGTGGATTCAGAACATACATGACCAGATAAATTTGATTGATGAGAAAAGGCTTTCCGCTATTTTCCATGGTCAAATGTACAAGAAGTGCATGGTTAAGGCCTTTAATAAGAAAGTCATACATCAGGTGTACCAGACTGGTGATATAGTTATAAAACACATCATCTTACCAATATGTGATCCCAGAGGCAAATGGACTCCAACAAACAGATGGTCATTTGTGATTAAGAAGATAATTTTTGGCGATTCTATGATACTTGCCACCATGGACGGTGAAGATCTTCTACACCCTGTAAACGCGGACATAATTAAAAAATACTACGCATAAAAGAGACCCGCTAGGTTGACTGGTCTAGGAAAAAATAAGGGCATCCCGGAGAACTTAAACGGTTTGGGCTAAATTAGGGATATATAAAAAAATTTCACATCCGGCAAGTCCAAAACTTGAAAAGGCAGCTTGGGCAAAAAAGGATATCCTGGTGGACTGAAAACCCGAAAGGGAGTTCTAGGCAAAAGTTAGAGATTGAAGCGTACGACTATGTGTAATACTCTAAATTTTTCCTACCCCTTTTATTCAATCATTTGGCTTATGCATCTCATATTCTTCATGTACATATCCTCTCCAATAGGTCATTTAAAATAAAATGCATTCACTAACAACAAGGCTTGGCACTAGGATCAAGGTCTTGAAGAATTATGGTTTATTTAAGGCTTTGAGGCTCTTATCTTAATCCAAGGGATTCAAGCCGCTTCAACAAGCAAGGAAAGATGTTGGGGTTTTAACTTGTTATGCTTCATCAAGAGTTCAATTGTAAGCTAAGGTTTTGGTTTCCTCCATCACCTAAACCTACTTTGATTATCAAATTCCATCAAAAGCAAGTGAACTAAGGTTTGTTACTCATAATATTTGAGCTTGTTGATGTTCAACAACTGAGCTGCATTGGGTTTCATGTCAAGGTATTCTACTATGATCAAATCCTACCTTTATCAAAAGATTCAAGGCATTGGCTATCTTATTACTCATCAAGTCAAGATATAGTGGAATTGGATTGTGAAATACAAGCCATAGTGCAAGAGATGATTTTGCGGATTCATCGTAATAAAGGCATCATTATTCTTTCATATACTTGTTGCTTGTCACAAAATTTTGCTTAAGATTGGAAAATTGAATTGAATATAGGGATTCATTGAGAATGGAAGATTAATTTGAGGTATTCATTCAAGTTCAAGATTGGATCAATGTTTGCTTTGGTACTAGTTACAAGGTTGCAAGGGAATACATCATGCAAGTTTAAAGTCCACTTATCCAAGTTATAAAATTCATTATTCAAGGCCTCAAAATTCATAAACATCATACATCGTTCATCATTCAAATTCTACAACTTCATGTCATAAAATTCAGGATTTTAAGTACAAGCATCTATTCATGGTTCATTTCTTGAAATTCAAGTAGAAAAGCCCATAATAATTCAAAAGATAAGTACCCAAAGCTATGCTAGCGGTTCGTATACATATGCAAAGCAAGATCAGATTATCCATACTTTTACAACCGGAGCTCTAAGTGATAATTACAAGGAAACTACAACTTCATGTCATCAAACTACATTTTAAAATATCATTTCTCCATACAACTTCATGTTTCCTCCAATCTTTGAATCCTGCCTTGTGTGTAAAATTCCATGATATGCCTTCACCCTTCCTTCATTAAAGTATCTTTCCATGCCCAGACTTCAAAATCATGTTAGGAAGGCCACATTTGTAATCCTGTATAAGTTCCTACATCAATACCAACACACATAAATTAATTTTCATTCAAAACAAAAAACAACCTGGAAGCATTCATCATCACAGGCCCTGCATATTCATACCAAAGCAATCTGAAACTCAAGCATGCATACTTTCATGAACAACAACATTCATAACAATAAGCTAACTTCATAACAGAAACTGTCAGCTCATCTTAACCACCTATAACAGAAAAAAAAGAAGTTCCAGCTCAGCAATTAACAGAGTTAACAGAATTCTCAACAACCTTTCTGTAACTCTAACACCCTAACTGTCCTAACAGAACCCGATTTGCAACTCCCTCTAACAAAACCCTCACCAACTGTCAAAACAGATTATAACTACCTTGCATAACAGAATTCCAACGTCAAAAAAACATTCCCCAACAGAAAATAGACCTCCAACCTCCTAATTGATGCCAGCTCAGTAACATAATCCAAAACCTATAACCAACTTCCCTAACCAACTAACTATCAAATAAATAACCGAATTACCAATTTTATAACTCCCAAACTGGTTTTTTAACCTGCAACTAACTTTTATAATAACTCCTAACAATTTAAGACTTCCAACTAATGATTCTTAGAAAAAGCCCTCAACAATCTATATAATAGGAAAATGAAGAGTAAAAAAGGCATTTCATAACAAAAGATCCAACAGAAAAGAGAGGAAAAAGTTGAGATGCATAATAGAAAGTAACATAAAAAGGACTCACCTTCAGGTTCTCTATGAACTACGAAATAATTATCAACCACATCTCTGTATCTTCGTCATCTATCAAGAACATCCAAACATCAAGCATAGGACCAGAAGCTTCACTCTTCAGTTCTCTCTTCCATCTTGACTCTACAATCTTCATCGGTTCTTCAATACTTTATCTGTTTCATCCATCAAAAACTTGATTTTCTGCAATCCTCATCATCATCCTCCAGAAAACTAGCTAGCTAAAAACAGAATTACAAAGAGCTCTAACTGATTTCTAATAGGATAGAACATAATTACCCGAGGAATCACCAAGAAAACTCTTAAAAACCTCTCTCATCTTCACCGTTATTCTTCAACTTCCAGATGAATCACCAAAAATATCTGAAAAAAATCTCTCTTTATCTCTCTGCAATCTTCTTCGTTCCTTTCCCCACCATTGTTTCTCAATCGACATCTCCACAGTTCTTCAGTCATCATCTCACAATCATCAACAACTCTTTCCTCTATAGCAGATTCATCGTCTTTGATTTGCAATTAGCATCATCACTCTCAAGCTTCAATATTCATCTCACCTTCACCAACACTACAATAATTCAGAGAGACACGAAAATTAAAGAAGAAGAAAACGAAAGTGAAAAATCGAACGTATCTAAATTGCAACTTCTACGAGTTTCTTATCATCTTCATCAATTCGAAGAACCATTGGTGCTACTCCGGTTGGTACGTATCTCTTTTCCTTTTCAATTTTTGTTTCCATTTGAGTTTGGGGAAAATCGAAGAGAATAAGGTTGACTAGAATCAAAAAAGCCGAGAGTGATATCGGAATATGCAAAGTTATCGCAATGAAAGAGATGAAAGCATTGAATTAATGATGAAAGATTAAGAAGGAATCTGCAGTGGAAGGTGAGAATCATAGGAGATTTATGGCCGCGCCTTGATGTCTCATCCGAAAAGAAAATCACATGCAATAAAGAGGTGAGGCTGCCGCACCGTATGGACATGATAGGAAAAATGTGAGATTCCGGTGCCGTTTGAAGGGAGATAGAGGAGAACTTTGGGCTTGTCCATGATAAATTCAAAGGGTCACACATTACAACCCTAAACTCCTCCTAATTTAGTATTTTTTGTTGTTGATTGATTAATTTTCTATTACAATAATCTGAAGTTGAATCAAGTATTGGTGTGAGGGAAGTGGACCGAGCCACCCTTATGCCTTAGTCCCATTGGCAGCTATGGTGAAACAAAAAGAAAGGTTTAGTGGATCGAATTTCACTCTCCCTCCTCAAGCCCAATACATTTTTTGCATTGAATTGAAGCTAATGGAACAAAAAAGGTCGTCTGTGGATCATTTTTTGGATGGGCTTAGTGCCTTATTCCAATTGCTGGAAAATACCTCTTGTTTACAATTTGCACCCCAGACGTATCTCGTTTTATAATGGTGCTGATCGATTTTAATCAATTGTGTGAAGATCATGACATCTTTCTTAGGTCTCTTATTGCTTGCGTGACTTCAAATAGGAAACAAACCTTCTCCAATAGAGATTTAGGTGAAGATTTCATGAGGCTCTAAGTCTAACCAAGAGCATAATTGTCATCAAGTAAATTCAAGGAAGCTTTTGGTAGAGTTTTCTTATTGGTTGCATGGTTATAAAGAGGAAACGGGCCTTCTCCATTCGGTATCATCATGACCTTATTTTGTTCCTCATTCCTTTACCGCTTTTCTAGATATCACGAGAGGTAGGGCTTTACTGCTTTCTAATGCCATGAGAAGTAGGGTAGATATGTATGACAGGGGTCTCTGTTTGTGATCATGTCAGGAACCGCTCTGGTTTATTTAAAGACCCGTTTAGGGAAATTCCGCATTGTGTGCATTCTGTCTGTTTACTACTTGTGTGTGATTTGTTTAAAACCCTACCTTTGTGTAGGTATTGTACAGGTGTGTTTATATTTATGCCCAAATTATTCTTCCATCCCTTATTGAAGTCCTCAAAAGGAGGCGAGCAGGGAGGGTTGGCAATCAACCCCGACAACTTCGTCCGTGTCATCCTTAGCTCATAACGCACCAAGAAGCTTTGGAGTTATGCCTGCTCTTGTTATCGAGTCTTCAAGTGGGGAAGGGTTCCACAATCAAACCCCCACGCCTTGTCAGGAGTTCGCATTGGCCGATCCTGATACTCCGTGATCATTTATATTGTATTCTATCGTCTACCTCGATCTCCTATATCTTGGTTAGGTGTTCAGTCGCTTTGGACATCCGATTTTTGTTTTTCATCTCACTCTCGCTTGTTTGTCTCGGGTGATACGCTCCCCTTGACTAAAGAATTTTGTTTCTTTTCCTTACTATTTGATGTGTGTGCTCTTTCGAGCTTGCTTGATTTATCCTTGTACATACCATGTTCCCTTAGGATATGCTTGTTCCTTTCAGACGCAAGTTAGACCTTAGGTTGCAAACTATGCATGCTGACACTAGGTATACGTTTCCATTTTGTTAATCCAAACCTTAGGACTACCATTGTATGATAACATTAGGTTAGAAATAGGCTAGTCTCCCTTAGACTCTTTTCTTCCCTTTTGCATCCTTGCATTTAAAACTAAAACCTTTTTCTTAGAAAATAAAAAACATGCTAATCTCACTTAAATCCTTTTTCAAGGTAACAAACTACAAAGCAACTTAAACCTTTTTGTGCGACCAAGCACCTTTTCTCTAAAACCCTTTTCAGGTAAGGACATAATTAGTTTACTTCTGTGCCAACGAATAAGTCTCCAAAGGTTGAGCTGTGGAAGAAGGAGGAATTAACATTGTCCATAAAAAACACAAACAAACAAAAACATTTAAGCCGAACTAAGATATCTCTGATTCCTCAAAAAGGAGACATAGGCATTGTGGTAGGGACCAAGCGAGTACAACTTTATTTTCCCTACATTCTTTTCTTCTTTCTTTTGCATGCATTCTTCCTCACTAGTAAACAGTAAGCATAGATTAAACACACTCATAAGATAGAAAACAAGAGTGGATACCATAAAGTACTACTGGCATGTGGGGTGCTAATACCTTCCCCTTGCGTAACAGACTCCCTTACCTGATCTCTCGGTCGCAAGACCGTGACTTCTCCCTTCTCAGGTTTTCTCGATGTTTACCTTTCCCTTCATGTGGGATAAAATACATTCGATGGGGACTTCATTGTTTGATGATTTTCAGCCGGTTGTTTAAGATGGCGACTTCACTGGGGTCTGGTCGACCAAATGCTGGTCCATCCTATAGTCTCTCCTAGCTCTTGTTTCCTTTCTTTGGGTGTTTATTTTTATGCTTTCAGTTTATTCATTCATACATGTTTACCTGAGCATATGTATGCATTGCATTTTACTGTTTTTCGTATACTACTACTGTACTGGACCTGTTTCTTGTTGGGTGGGTGTTACTATGAGGTAAAAGGACCAATACTCAGGCTAAGTGACAACCATAGGAACCCTAGGAATAGAGTGGAACATGAACGACTAGTTGACTTTGGTTTCACTATTGCCGCCATGTCGTCCATTCTCACATGAGGTACAAATGAGGGGCTATCGTTTTCACGTAGGTGATATGGCGATAGTTTTTCAGGAGTACACTTGATTCTGAGTTACCCGACCTTACCCTGGCCTAGTTTTTCACCCATGAGTGGGAGGGAATTATTATCATAGGTACAGATGGTTACTCATGTTTAGATGGTGACTGTACTTAGACAATGACTATTGGTTCTAATGGTTATGTTTTGGACTTCTGTTGGTGGCTTATTCAGATTCTATATTCTGTTGGTGACCGTATGGTTATCAGATTTATTTCCTGAGTTCCTGATTTTTATATTTGGAGGTTCATTCGGGCCTTCGATCTTGATATTCCCAACATGTTCAGAAAAGGCTCAGCAGTATCCGGTGGTCCAGAAGCCTTGATCCCTTACAATTGGAAGATCTACATGGTACTTGGTTCTTATATATGCAGAAGTTATGCCGGACCTTTGATCGGGTGATATTCATATGGTTCAGAAGCAGTGTATCAATCATGTTCAGAAATAATGTAACTTTGATCCCATATCTTTGCATACATAACATGGTTAACCACATGCTTAACATACATGTTCTGTTATTTCCAGGGGGTCGTATTTGTAAGTCTTGTGCTAAACTTTTCCATCCCTTACTGGCGTAAAATAATAAATTAAAGCATGTAAATCCCTTGGAAATGACAGAACATTACATGGAATCCATTCATGCACCCCATGCATATTCATGCATTCATAACAGGTATTTAAAGATTGGGGATTCTTATTCAGACCTAGTGCTCTCTTCATAGGTTCAGACTTGATCTCTTGCTTCACATGTTCAGAGACCAATATGGGATAAATCCATGGAGGATTGACCGATACGAAAATCCCGATGGGATTGATTGTGGTATTTATGCAAGCTTTGGCCCGTGGTCAGAAATTCTTTGAGAAGGGAGATAATTGATGGAAGACTCATATGAACCAGGTCATGGAAGCTCTGATGATGATATCAAAAATCTTGCACTTATTTCCGCAACAGGTTTTCTCTTCTCCTCATCTTTTAGGAATTTCTTTTGACCATGGAGTGGTACACAATCTTGAGTTCTTGGAACATATTTTCAGAAGATGGTTCCCACTTACTATGAATTTAAGAAACTTGTTTTACCAACAAGATCAGAATACGCCTGAAGAAGAGCTGATCTTATATCAATGCTTCATCCTCATAGGTCTCCACACTTGTTCGAGCTTCAGTGGGTTACACTCTGTACTTCGGTACCGTCTATAAATTCCCTCCCAGATCATGATGCCAATGTTAGATGGTTACCACACCGGGGCATCCGACTATTCAATCAGGGGAACTCCCCACAACTTTGTGTTTCCTGATTTGTTCAACATCATCCAGTCTTTGTTCCCCAAGTGAATTCATTGGGCTAGGATTTTAATAAAAGACAGAAGAAGCTTGATGAGCATGTTGATGTGATCCCAATGCATTACATCCTGTTATTTCCACCTCTGATCTTTGGGGTCATCCTCCCACAAACATCTCTTCTGATTGCGATACACAGGCTAGATGTGTCCCCTATTCTGGGGCACCCGATTTTGATATTGAAGACTATAAAGGAGTTGAGGTATAAAGCTCAGCACATGTCTGACGTCTCTTCCAAAAGTCTAGTTCCCATTTGGCCAACTGTTGGACTCTTTCTCACCAGGTGGATGCCTCTGTTGTTGTTCTAATAGAAGATGAACTATATTATTTCTTTGTGGCTTCATATGCTTGGGGATGCAGTTTATATCGATTCATTTGGTAAGACATTCATTCGCTCTCCTGAATGAACCTTCTATGCATATTATTCTAGGGAACTTGGCTATTCGATTAAAGATAATATGTCATTCAGAGACAAGGTCCAAGAAAGGATCAATCCAGAGACTGTTGTCTTCATATCAGATCAGAAGGGGAATTATCTCGCACATTTAAGCACCAAGACTACAAAAAGTCGTCAGAATTAAGAAGTCCATACGGAGTCAAGTCTCCTCAACGATGGCAACCATTGGTTTCTTTACCGCATTTTCATTTGTATTCTTGCTTGTTTGTTTAAACATGGCTTGCATGTAGAAACTTGTCTATTTTTGAATGAAAATCTTAATGAAATAAGTATGATTGTCTTGAAGTGTTATTTTCGTTTTTATTCATCCATTCATTATCACTCTTTAAATGTTTTACTTGTATATTGATGCCAAGTTTCCAAGTCTTATGCTTAGGTAAGGATTGGAAGGAGGATGACGATGATCTAAAATGCAAAAAATCTCGGGTTGGTATGCTTTTGAGTAAGACCTTGCTGACGATTTACAGGCTTCGTTTCAATTCCTAAACACCAGAGATATAAGGAAGATAGATCCTCGTTAACCCATCTGAGCCTTCGAAGTAGGAGTTTCTTTTCTATTCAGAAAAACCCTTATTTTAACCCTGGGGCGTGTAGTGTTCAGTTAATCTGATCAAGCGTTCAGAACTCATCAAAAGTGCGCATCCAAGGATACAACAATGGTTATCCATCAAAAGGTTGAGGAAAGTCAAAACCACAATGGTTAACCCTCATCTATCAGCAACATGCGTCAATTAACGATATCATAATGGATAACTCTCACAAATCAAGAAGCCGAGATCAGATGATGATACAAAAATGGTTATCCCTCGTCTACCAAAGAGTCAGACAGTCACGGTTACTTCAAACAAGTCAGAAACAGCGTATATATCAACGACTTGTTCAGAAGGGAAAGTATGAATAAGAAAAAAACAAAAGACCCTGCTAAGTCCAACTTGAAAACAAGTCGCTTAGGCAAAAGTTGGGGCATCCCGCTGGACTTCCAAATCAGAATTCCAAAGAATATATCCAGGAAAAGCCTAAAATGGGAGAAAAGGATTACCAATAAAATTCCTCACGAACGAACAAGATCGTGTGATCAGAGACCAAAATCAAAATTTAGTGATTGTTGTGTCCAAGAAATCCATGTGGTTCCTCAACCATCGCAAACTCTTATCGAGAGATAAATGCTTGTATCGGGTCAACTGAACTTAGGAATGGAGAACATCATAGAGAATGGGTGGGAACCAAATAATTTTGAGCCTTAAATCCTTTTTTCTTAAACAGTGAACTAGACCACATTACAACCCTTTCAATGTCCTAACTGAAGCATGGGTTAATTTGAAAGCATGCTACAACTAGATAGCATTTAACTGACTCCTAAGAGGTATGTTTGAATATCTGTGTTGGCATCATGTGCTTGCATTACCTTTCATAAAAAATAATTTGCAAATGTTGCTCTCTAGCTAGTGACTCGTTCATAACAGAGTTCCGACATCATTTCATTCAAAGTTTTCTCAAACTTCAAGACTTACATATGTGTTGCATTATAATTATCATTCCCATATTAACATTATTCTACATACAAAACAACTGATTGACATCAAGTAAGTTTACACAATGAATAATCAATAAAGAGCTCAATCTTGTTAGAAAAGAGAGGCTTGAATACTCTGTTGAAGCAAAAGTCAGCTGTCACAAGAGAAATGACCTATCCAGGGGCATGTTAACCAGTGATTCTGTCAAGAGAAAGCATCTTGGTGCTTCATAGTCCGAGTACCCTTTAGGGATGAATTTAGCAGATTCTGCCAGTTTGAGGCAATCAAGTCGAGAGTCGATCTCTTCGAGGTCAGCCAAATCTGGGGCATTCCCTTAAAGCTACCAATTAGAGGCTATCGCATCGATAAATCTCTTCAAGATAATATTCAATCAGAGGCTATCACGTCGATAAATATCTTCAAGTTACCGTCGATCAAGGGCTATCACGTCAAGAAATCTATTCAGAAATCATTCAACCTAGGGAAGTTATGTCGAGATTCGACAAATCTCTCCAAGAAAGATGTAATCAAGATAAGTTTATTTGATAATTAAAGAGATTGGGGTAGTCCACCTTATATTGTATTGTGGCACAGATACACTAATCTTCTATTTAGCATATACTTTTTTCAGAAATCCCACAAACAAGGGCATTTTGTATTGTAATTGCAAGATTCTCAAGTCATATTTAAAGCATTTGTTTTGATGAAGACAACATGGATATCAACATTCAAAGGATGTGCAAAAAGCTTATCAATATCATATACAAGTCTTGAAGATTAGAAGAAGAATTATTAAAGAATCAACAAATGTCAAATGGTATAAATAATTCTTAAACTTGAATATAGATGTTCACAAATATGCATTCATAATCATATACATATCCCACATTTTTAATGTTAAGAAAAACCTTGTTTGAAATCTTTTTCAAAAAGAATTTTTGGAAATAAACTTTCAGGAACCGGTTCCTACCTAACAGGGAACCGAGTTCCAAACTTGTTCAAAAAACACCTCCCTGGAATTTGTACCAGGAATCGGGTTGTACCAATAGGGGAACCGGTTCCTGCGTGGTATTTTTGAATTCTGAGTTATAACATTCACTAAGAACCGGGTTCTTCCTGTGTCGGAACCGGTTCCCAGCGAACCAGTGCAGCTTTTCTTTTGGTTTTTGAACATATTTCAAATGGTATTCTTTCATGAATGCATTGCATCTTTTCACATCAAATGGCATGAATGAAGAGGTACTTGTGACAATATAAATGTGCAGATTTTCATATTTAAAAAAACCTTTCTTCAATTAATAATTTCTCATCATTCAAATTTGCATACAAACTTTCAAGTGTTCATAAATTTTGTGAAACTTGCCATATACATTTTCATTAAGAAATCATTACAAGTTTCATACATACATTGTGAAAATTTATAATCATTGCTTGAGAATTGTTTCTATCTTGAAGAAGAATATCAATTGAAGATTGATAAGTGCTCTCCATCTATTTCAAATAAATCATTGTATTACAAAAGAAATTATTCCCTTACTATCCAGGATTGTTGGAAGTAAGTGTTGTGATTTGAAGAGGATTGTTCTTCATTCACATTAGTGTTTGTTTGATCTTAAAGGTGTTAAGAACCTTTGGTCACCCTATAGGTTAGATAGTAAGCATAGGCTGTACTATCATTCTAACTATAGTGAAATCTCTTTCATGTTGGAAAGGGGACTGGAGTACTCTCGAATTGTGAGGGGAACCAGGATATATCGCCGTGTTCTTTACTTTTCCGCTTTTATCGCTTTCATCACCATAATCAAGAAAAGATAAGATATAACCAAAACCTTCAAACACTTAACCAAAAACTACTTCAAGTATTCTCATAAAACCGAATAAATTTTTATATACCTAATTCACCCCCCTCTTAGGCACTCTTAGACTTACATGTATCCGTACTCGCAAAGTTGTTCAAGCTAATAATGTTGTACGAGACGACTACAATCAAGCTAAAAGCATCATAACATTCACCCTGACCTAGCCAACGCACAAAGCTGCCTTCATCTGCTACGAGAAATTTTCAAACCTGATTCCCCAAGTGAATTCAGAAAGCCCAGAGTCGTCGTTTGATTTGGCACACACATGTGCACGTCCCCCAAAAGCTAAATTGGGGCATTCGCGGAGCTGAATCAGAACATCCCCAATGGAGTAAACCGGAGCATTCACAGACGTCTATTACCATCTTTTTATCCCCAAGCAATTCAAAAGGTAATTCCCTAGTGTGGCATAAACTTAGGGCATGTATCCAGAGAGATTCACAGGGTGTTCAATATCCATTCTTCGACATATTCAATTCTATCATCCTCGCAGCGGTTCAGGATGTAGAGAAGTCGGGTCAGATTATCTCTTCCCCAACAATACAATTCAGAATTTAGTGGCGTACCTGAAAACTCGCACCGTGAGCAATTTAATATCCAGCAGAGTCATTGATAATCTTCGGTATCACGAGATCCCTAGTGCAAATTCTTATCAATATCCCCAACAATTTTTAATACTGCAGGTTTCCAGCATCGATAAGTATTGGCATCCCCGTTGATGAGCAACAATTCCTAACGAGCCTTCGCTTATCCCCATGAAGTCTACTTATTTGCATTGCATATAGTTATCATTGCATAACATGGCATCCTCAAAAGCGCGTAGCCGATCCATCAGAATGGATCTTTGCGACAAAAAAAATATAAACATGCATACGAAGCATAAACTAGATCAAGTACCTTACACGAAAGAACTGAATCATTCAAAAACAACGATACATCCCCACAAGAGAATATCATTCCAAAATCCCCAGCTGGTGACCTTCACCTCCACCTATTCCCAATAAAATCAATACACTTTGTCATTCTAAACCCAATTTTCGTCTGGTAGCCAGTCCCCGTCTGACAAATAATTCAGTCTTCCAACATTCGTCTGTGTGGGTTTCCTAAAGACTCGTTTGTGTCAGTTTTACAAACACTTGTTTGTGTCAGCTCCTAAACACTCATCCGTTCCAGTTCCCCGAACACTCGTCCGTGTTTAATCTTTTCTTGATACTCGTCTATATCTTCTTTCAATACTCGTCCGTATAGATTCAAACACTCGTCTGTGATTAAGTTTTTTTTTATACTCGTGTGTATCTTCTTTCAATACTCGTCCGTATTGATTAAGACACTCGTCCATGTTTAACCTTTTCTGGATACTCATTTGTATCTTCTTTCAATACTCGTCCGTATTGATTCAAACACTCGTCCGTGTTTAACCTTTTCTTGATACTCGTCTGTATCTTCTTTTAATACTCGTCTGTATTGATTCAAACACTCGTCCGTGTTTAAAATTTTCTTGATACTCGTCTGTATCTTCTCCCGATACTTGTTTGTCTTGATTCAAACACTCGTCCGTGTTTAACCTTTTGATACTCGTCTCTATCTTCTTTCAATACTCGTTCATATTGATTCAAAAACTCGTTCGTGTTTAAAACTTTCCTTGATACTTGTCCATATCTTCTTTCAATACTCGTTCACATTAATTCAAACACTCGTTCGTGTTTAACCTTTCCTTGATACTCATCCGTATCTTCTTTCAATACATGTCCATGTTGATTCAAACACTCGTCCGTATTTAACCTTTCCTTGATACTCGTTTGTATCTTCTTTCAATGCCCATCCATATTGATTCAAACACTTATCCGTGTTTAACCTTTCCTTGATACTCGTCTGTATCTTCTTTAAATACCCGTCCGTATTGATTCAAACACTCGTCCGTGTTTATCCTTTCTTTGATACTCGTCCGTATCGATTAAAACACTCGTTTGTGTTATACTTTCCTTGAATTGGCATCATGCTACATTACAAATCCGATCTCTTCCTTGCATTGGCATCACGCTACATTACAAGTCAGATCCCTTCCTTGTATTGGTAACGTGCTATGTTACAAGTATGATCTCTTCCTTATATTGGAATCATGTTACGTTACAAGTCTGGTCCTTTCCTTGTATTGGCATCATGCTACGTTATAAGTCTGATATCTTCCTGGTATTGGCATCATGCTACGTTATAAGTCCAATCTCTTCTTTGTATTGGCATCACGCTACTTTACAAGTCAGATCCCTTCCTTGTATTGGCATCATGCTACGTTACAAGTCTGATCTCTTCCTTATATTGGCATCATGCTACATTACAAGTCTGATCCTTTCCTTGTATTGGTATCATGCTACGTTACAAGTCTAATATCTTCCTTGTATTGGCATCATGCTATGTTACAAGCCCTATCTCTTCCTTGTATTGGCATCACGCTACATTACAAGTCCAATCTTTTCCTTGTATTGGCATCACGCTATGTTACAAGTTTGATCTCTTCTTTGTATTGGTATCACGCTACGTTACAAGTTTGATCTCTTCCTTGTATTGGCATCATGCTAGGTTACAAGTTCGATCTCTTCCTTATATTGGCATCATGCTACGTTACAAGCTCGATCTCTTCCTTGTATTGGCATCACGCCATGTTACAAGTCTTCTATGTCCTTGTGTTTACATCATGCTACCTTCCAACACTGTCGTGTCAACTTCTAAACATTCGTCATATCAATTTCTAAATACCCGTCGTGTCCTGATCGACGTCTTTCTTTAGTCATCGTGTCCTGATCAATGTATTTTTTTTAGCCATCGTGTCCTGATCAATGTCTTCCTTTTGGTTATCCTGTCCTGATCGATACCTCCATTGCGAATCATCGTGTCCTGATTGATGTATTCCTATTAGCCATCGTGTCATGATCGATGTATTCTTTTTGGTTATCGTGTCCTGATCGATACCTCTCCTGCAAATCATCATATCCTGATCGATGTATTCCTATTATCCATTGTGTCCTGATCGATATATTCCTTTTGGTTATCGTGCCCTGATTGATACCTTTCTTTCGAATCATCATGTCCTGATCGATGTATTCCTATTAACCATCGTGTCCTGATCGATGTCTTCCTTTTTGTTATCGTGTTCTGACCGATACCTCTCATGCGAATCATTGTGTCCTGATCGATGTATTCCTATTAGCCAACGTGTCCTGATCGATGTCTTCCTTTTGGTTATCGTGTCTTGATCGATACCTCTCTTGCGAATCATCATGTCCTGATCGATGTATTCCTATTAGCCACCGTGTCTTAATCGATGTCTTCCTTTTGGTTATCGTGTCCTGATCGATACCTTTCCTGCAAATCATTGTGTCTTGATTGATGTCTTCCTTTTGGTTATTATGTCCTGATCGATACCTCCCTTGTGATTCATCGTGTCCTGATCGGTATATTCCTGTTATCCATCATGTCCTGATCGATGTATCCCTTTCAACCATCATGTCCTGATTGGTGTTTTCCTCTCATTCATCATGTCTGAATTAAGGTACTCTGATGTCGTCGTGTCCTGATTGACGTATACCTCCGGCTTAGTCCCACCTCTTTTAATTCCCTAGTGGATGTTGGAAAAATAAATAAACACTTACCACCAGTTTCAGAATAAATTTTTGGCATTGCTATTTAATCATCTTCTACCTCGAACTTCTAAAAGGCATGTGTTAATCGTACTTTCAGGTTTAAGACAATTAATTAAGGGCAGCTGTAATACCCCAAATTTGTCTCACCCCTTTTATTCAATCATTTGGCTTATGCATCTCATATTCTTCATGTACATATCCTCTCTAGTAGGTCATTTAACACAACATACATTCACTAACAACAAGGCTTGGCACTAGGATCTAGGCCTTGAAAAATTAGGGTTTCTTTAAGGCTTTGAGGCTTTTATCTACATCCAAGGGATTCAAGCTGCTTCTTCAACAAGAAGGGAATGATGCTAGGGTTTTAACTTGTTATGCTTCATCAAGAGTTCAATTGTAAGATAAGGTTTTGTTCCCTCTATCACCTCAAGCTACTTTGATTATCAAATTCCATCAAAAGCAAGTGAACTAGGGTTTGTTACTCATCATATTTGAGCTTGTTGATGTTCAACAATTGAGGTGCATTGGGTTTCATGTCAAGGTATTCTACTATGCTCTAAATCCTACCTTTATCAAAAGATTCAAGGCATTAGCTATCTTGTTACTTATCAAGCCGAGATATAGTGGAATTGGATTGCGAAATACAAGCCATGGTGCAAGAGATGAGTTCGTAGATTCATTGTAATAAAGGTATCATTATTCTTTCATATACTTGTTGCTTGTCATGAAAGTTTGCTTAAGATTGGAAAATTTAATTGAATATAGAGCTTCATTGAGAATGGAAGATTAATTTGAGGTATTCATTCAAGTTCAAGATTGGATTAATGTTTTCTTTGGTACTAGTTACAATGTTGCAAGGGAATACATCATGCAAGTTTCAAGTCCACTTATCCAAGTCTAAAAATTCATTATTCAAGGCTTCAAAATTCAAAAACATCATCCATCGTTCATCATTCAAATTCTACAACTTCATGTCATCAAATTAAGGATTTTAAGTACAAGCATATATTCATGGTTCATTTCTTGAAATTAAAGTAGCAAAGACCATAATAATTCAAAAGATAAGTACCCAAATCTATGCTAGCAGTTTGTATACATAGGCAAAGAAAGATCAGATTATCCATACTTTTACAAACGACACTCTAAGTGATAATTACAAGAAAACTACAACCTCATGTCATTACATTTTCAAATCTCATTTCCCCATAAACCTTCATGTTTCCTCCAATCTTCGAATCCTTCCCCGGTGCAAAACCCTATGATATGCCTTCATCCTTCCTTCAGTCAAGTATCTTTCCATGCCCAGGCTTCAAAATCATGTTAGGAAGGCCACATTTGCAATCCTACATAAGTTCCTACATCAATACCAACGCACATACGTTAATGTTCATTCAAAACCAAAAAAAAACTGGATGCATTCATCATTACAGGCCCTGTATATTCATACCAAAGCAACATGAAACTCAAGCATGCATACTTTCATGAACAACAACATTCAGAGCAATAAGCTAACTTCATAACAGAAACTGCCAGCTTATCTCAACCACCTATAACAGAAAAAAAGAAGTTCCAGCTCAACAATTATTAGAGTAAACAGAATTTTCAACAACCTTCCTGTAACTCTAACCTCCTAACTGTCCTAACAGAACCCGATTTGCAACTCCCTCTAACAAAACCTCACCAACTGTCAAAACAAATTATAACTACCATGCATAATAGAATTCCAACGTACAAAAAACATTCCCCAACAGAAAATAGACCTCCAACCTCGTAATTGATGCCAGCTCAGTAACAGAATCCGAAACCTATAACCAACTTCCCTAACCAACAAACTTTCAAATAACTAATTGAATAACCCATTTTATAACTCCCAAACTATTTTTCTAACCTGCAACAAACATTCATAATTACTCCTAACAGTTTAAGACTTATAGCTAATGATTCTCAGCAAAATCCCTCAACAATCTATATAACAGGAAAAGGAAGAGTCAAAAAGGCATTTCATAACATAAGATCCAACAGAAAAGAGAGGAAAAAGTTGAGAGGCATAACAAAAAGTAACAAAAAAAGGACTCACCTTCAGGTTCTCTCTGAACTGCAAAATAATTATCAAAAATATCTTTGTATCTTCATCATCTATCAAGCACCTCCAACCTTCAAGCATAGGACCAGGAGCTTCACTCTTCAGTTCTCTCTTCCATCTTGATTCTACAATCTTCATCGGTTCTTCAATACTTTCTCTGTTTCATCCATCAGAAATCATGATTTTCCGTAATCCCCATCATCATCCTCCAGAAAATCAGCTAGCTATTAACATAATTACAAAGAGATCTAACTGCTTTCTAAGAGGATATAACAGAATTACCTGAAGAATCACCAAGAAAACTCTTAAAAACCCCTCTCATCTTCTATTTCATCTTTACCGTTATTCTTCAACTTCCAGATGAATCACCAAAAATATCTGAAAAAATCTCTCTCTATCTCTCTGAAATCTTCTTCGTTCCTTTCTCCACCACTGTTTCTCAATCGACATCTCCACAGTTATTCAGTCATCATCTCACAATCATCAACAACTCTTGCCTCTATAGCAGATTCATCGTCTTTGATTTGCCATCAACATCATCACTCTTAAGCTTCAATATTCATCTCACCTTCATCAAGACTGCAATAACTTAGAGAGACACGAAAATTAAAGAAGAAGAAAACGAAAGTGCGAAATTGAACGTATCTGAATTGCAACTTCTATGGGTTTCTTATGATCTTCATCAATTCGAATAACCGTTGGTGCTGCTTCGGTCGGTACGTATCTATTTTCCTTTGCAATTTTGGTTTCCATTTGAGTTTAGGGAAAATCAAAGAGAATGAGGTTGACTAGAATTGGAAAAGCCGAGAGTAAGATCAGAAGATGCAAAGTTATCACAATGAAAGAGATGAAATCATCGAATCGGTGATGAAAGATAAAGAAGGAATCTGTAGTGTAAGGTGAGAATCATAGGAGATTTACGGTCACGCCTTAATGTCTCGTTGGAAAAGAAAATCACAAGCAATAAAGAGCTGAGGCCGCCGTGCCGTACGGACATGAGAGGAAAAAATGTGAGATTCTGGTTCCATTTGAAGGGAGATAGGGGAGAACTTTGGGCTTGTCCATGATAAATTCAAAGGGTCACACATTACAACCATAAACTCCTCCTAGATATCATGAGAAGTAGGGATTTACTGCTTTCTGATGCCAAGAGAAGTAGGATAGAGATGTATGACGGGGGTCTCCGTTGCTGATAATTTCAGGAACCCCTCTGGTTTATTTAAAGACCCGTTTAGGGAAATTCTACATTGTGTGCATTCTGTTTTCTATTTGTGTGTGATTTGTTTAAAACCATTCATTTGTTTAGGTATTCTGCGTGTGTGTTTATATTTGTGCCCGCATTATTCCTCCATCCCTTATTGAAGTCCTCAAAAGGAGGCGAGCAGGAAGGGTTAGCAATTAACCCCGACAACTACGTCCATGTCATCCTTAGCTCGTGACGCACTACGAAGCTTTGGAGTTGTTCCTGCTCTTGTTATCGAGTCTTCAAGTGGGGAAGGGTTCCGCAATCGAACCCCCACGCCTTGTCAGGAGTTCGCATTGGCGGATGCTGATACTCCGTGATCGTTCATATTGTCTTCTGTCATCTACCTCGATCTCCTATATCTTGGTTAGTTGTTTAGTCGCTTTGGACATCACATTTTTGTTTTTCATCTCACTCCCGCTTGTTTGTCTCGGGTGATACGCTCCCCTTGACTAAAGAATTTTGTTTCTTTTCCTTACTATTTGATGTGTGTGCTCTTTCGAGCTTTCTTTCTTTATCCTTGTTTCTTTGTTTCTCTTTGTACACCTTTTCTTTTATTAAGATTTCCTCTTACTAGGATTTCTATCTCTTTGTATAAAACTGTCTCTTTATACACAAATTTTCCAAATTAATACAATCAGTTTCAAATTCAAAAGCTATTTTTTACTTTCTATGTCTTGTTTGGAAAAACGTCCAATGGTTATATTGAATGAACATATGCATTTGAATATGATTACCATTTACAAATATATGCATGAAAACAGGATTAGCATTTATGAATGATTATAGGAATTGGGATAAACGTTCGAAAATGACCATAAGTTCCCACAAATCAATTTCCTCATATCTTTCCCCACAAGTTAATCCCCATCAAAGATTATTTCCCCAGTGAAGTCGCCACAGTATGTAGGGTATTTTCCCCAACGGAGTTTATTTCTACAACATTGCAAAAATTCCTCGACAAGATCCCCTTCTCCGACTAGATGACATTCAACGTTGCCCTCCCCAGGAGATTCAATATTCATACCCAAAACCCGGTCAAGCGGAAAATCATAAGAATTTCATCTCTTTCATCTCTAGTTAGAATACAAATCTTATGAATAATGACTGGCTCACCTTAAATTATTTTATCCCCAAGAAAAAATAGAAGATCCCCGGCGGCGTGTCCTCAAACGGAAAGCAGAAATCTCCAGTAGAGGCATTCTAGACAAATCGAAGAATTATTGTCTTTATTCCCAGCAATAGTCAGGGATTTATTTTCCCCAACCAAACATTTCCATACAAGGCTACTGATACGCTTCAATAACACATTGCATCCATACATCATTTACAAAAATATCATGACATATACATACGAAACGTATATACCATTCTCATTTATTTTGAGAACATCATTACGCAATACATTACATACATCATAACATTGCACAGAACTAACTTTGTATTTTCAGGTTAAGGTCCCAAACAAAAAGATATTACCAGTAATTTACAAGACAAGTTATTGATTGAATCCATAAATAAGACATGATGACTATCTATACGACCAAGTGATTCTCTTCAGATACTAAATTCTCAAAAGCATCTCCTTCAGCGCTTCATTCTGAAAAGCATTTCCCTTTCAGTGATAGAATCCTGAAAAGCACTCCCCCTAGAGACCGAATTATGGCAAGCATTTCCTTAAGAGGAGTTCTGAAACGCATTTAACCTTCAGTACTTCATTGTGAAAAGCATCTTCTTCAGAAGTTTTATTCTGAAAAGCATCTTCTTCAGCGCTTCATTCTGAAAAGAATTTCCCCATCAGATACGGAATCCTGAAAACATTTCCCCCAGAGACTGAGTTCTGGCGAGCATTTCCTTCAGAGGAGTTCCGAAATGCATTTCCCCTACAACACTTTAGTCTGAAAAGCATCTCCTTTGGAAGTTTATTCTGAAAAGTATCTCCTTCAGCACTTTGTTCTGAAAACAATTTCCCTTTCAGAGATAGAATCCTGAAAAGCATTCTTCAAGATACAATCAAGGGCATAATCATTCTGACACTTTTATTAACAGTTACTTTGGATGGAATCCATAAGACCATCTTTGACGACAATCTATCACTTCTCAGAGTGAAATCTTTAAGTCCATTCAAGCAATACAATCAAATAATAAGCATTGCTGTATGCACATGCGAGTGCAAATTTCTAGGCACTTGGGTGTTCAATCCTCTTCCACCTTCAGATCCCGACTAGCGAGTATGCCAATACAACTCTTCAGGTTTAAGAAGATTGAACAGGGGCAGCTATAGTACCCTAAAATTTTCTCATGCTTCTAAGGTTATCAAGTGTTCAAGACTACTCAAGCATGATTAAATGAGTCCTCCTCCTAAGTAGTGGCCTATAATTAGGATTTTGGTTATCTCATTGGAAAATGAGAGTTCTAATGCCTCAAGTGAGTTTTATGGTTCCTCATATGCTTCAAAGTGTCCTCATACCATGTTTCAAGCCTTACATGACAAATTTGCTCAGTCAATTGCTCAGATGGGTGAAAATCAATTGTATTGGATATAAAGTCAATTGTTGTCAACATACAATCAAACTTCAAGATTTTTGGTCAACATCAATATTTTGAAGTTAAATTCATCATTTAATCAAGGTTTGATCATAAATCATCAATAGAACTCAAGATTCACCAAAAGTCAAAAGTTACTAAATTAGGGTTTTCTTTAAGAGAAGTCAACTAAACTTTGACTAGGCACAACTTTCACATGCTTCATCAGAAAATTCTCAATCAAAGCTCATTTTTATGGAAATTCAATTCTATAAAACTTGGTCTCTCTAAGACCAAGGCCCAAAAATTCTTCATTTAAGAGATATGGGCCAAAACATTACAAGTCATTTTAAAAACCAACAAAAAGACACTTTTTGTCAAAGCAATTTACATCAAGATAAATTATTCAAATGGAAAAATGATCAACATGAGAGTTGTAGGGGACATCTTGAGATTTCCATAAATTCATGGATTATCTTCATATACCAAAAATTGAGCAAGATATGGGTTTCACAAGTTGGGTAATTTTGTGAAATTGCATGAAACCTCAATTAAGCAATTTTGGGCTTTTGGAATAATGGGCCTAATTTTTGAAGTTCAAACATGCTCATGACATGTTAGAGGACCCCAAAAACCATTCTTATTTTTTTAATGATTTTTATTTATTTTATTTGAATTTTTATTCATTTAAATGCAAATTAAATCAAATACATAGAAAGGGGGTGGATAAGGCTTAAAATGCTTTTGTTTCAAATATTTCAGAGGCCCAAGAATTGTACAAGAAACCATGTGAATTTTTTTACAAAATGAATCTTCATGTTTGTCTTATTCCAACTTATTTTTCAAGAAACATTAAAAGTTTTTTCATACAAGGTCCAAGCCCATTCTCCTTGACCTAATGTTCATCTATATATATCCTTCATATTCATACAACAATGGGACATGAAAAAACCTTGCAAGCATACTCTCACAATAACCTCAAAAATTTTCAAAGTAGGGTAAACTTGAAACTTTATTTTCAGCCCTTCCCAAAGCGATCCAGCCATCCCAATCGACTCCTAAGGTTATATAGAGTAAGTATTGAACGTTCTTGATGATCAAAGAGGCCTGAAACACACATGCATGCATCAGCGGTTTCCATACTTTTCGTGACTTTCGTAATTTTATTTTTATCATGCTTTGATATGAACTAATGCTTTCATTTTGTTCCTGAGATGTAATTGGACAGGTTTAGACCATCGCATGAGTCTCATGATGCCATAATCGTGCATCACCATGATTGCACCGATCAAATTTATTTTTCTTATATCTCTTTGTACAAGACTATTCAACCAAAACTAAGGCCACCATTGAATTCGCAACCCTCAAATTACGGTGGTACGGTCCTATTGAATCACTAACACGCGCTACTTTGCAGGATAAGGAAACGTGCTCACTGGAGAAGACAACCAGAGCTAGGGCCCTGACGCTTCTCCGGTCCCTTTGATTTGTTTTATATTATATTTGTTTGGTTTGATTTTACTAACGGGTGAAACAGCCACCCAAGTGGCAAGGACGCACACGATAAGCCATTGGTACACAAGGGCATGGGTTCGATCCCACCTTTTGCAAAATTTTCTTGTTATTTTCCAATTTCTGCAGGTTTAATATATTATGTATTGCGCCTATGTTTCTAACGCCAAATTAATATATTAGGTTAATTAGTGTTTTATAAATTAAAATTAATTAAACTTTAGGTTTTATTAATTAAAATTTATTAGACTTTGTTTTTTAATCAACATCAAATTAACATTCAAACATTTAAAAAAAAATAATTTTATTTTTTATTTCGCATTTAAATTCGTAGGGAAATTGTATAGGTCACGCGATTTTCTCTTGTAATAGTTTAGTTCTTTTGTGTTTTTTCTATTATGTAACTTATTACAGGATGTAATAGTCTAGGGTTTTAATTTCCGCATTCTTTTTATGTAACTGTCCCAAAGCTTTGTAATAGCTTAGGATTTACTTTCCACACATTTATATTTCTGCTATATTTATGCTTTTATTAATTAGGCGTGTATGGAAAGATCTAAAAACAACCGATAGCAAACCCTAATCTCAAGATAAAATAACTGAATTGAACACGCTATTCACACTCGCACCTCTAGGGTAACCTCTCTTGTTACCTTACGATACTTGGTCACGTCCCTCGAAAGTGGGGATACTTTACCAAAAGAACCTTGATCAAATTATCATTGTCCCTTTCGAATAAAGATCATAATCCCTCGATGACCCTTCGAGCTTTCTACAAAATGATCTAGTTCGTCCGATGACCCTACGAGAAAAATGATGATAGTCCCTTCGATACAATTGCAAATTTATCCTTACATGTTGCCTTCGATGACCATACGATGACCCTACGCCTTTCCCTTTACATCCAATGGATATGGATACCTGCCAACTAATGGTATGGATAGTACTATCTCTAAAGGAGAAGGAAAAGAACAAGACTTTAGTGGGTAAGAACTCATAATTTTTTGCTCACAAACTTTTCTCACAAACATTTCTCACATATCACTTTCAAACAAATATTTTCAAAACACTTTGTACGCATTCTTGAGGAATGATACAAGAATCATTACAAAGTTAGCCTTACATTGGCTTTTCAAAAATATCTTGAAACAAATCACACACACTTAAAATCATGTTTTTCAAAGTGAGCTAAGAAATTAAAAGCCCGTAGATAACTACGGATGAAAAGGGTGCTAACAACTTCCCTTTTCATAACTTACCCCCTAAACTCAAAATCTTCAAAGTCTTTCCAAAATATTGGATAAAAGAAAAGTCAGTGTCCACTCTAGCTATCCGCCCATTTTGGATAAAACCAAAAAAACCAATTCTCCCACCGTATTAGAGTTGGCATTTCGAAATATTTTCAAACAAATCATACACACACAAGAAGTTTCAAAAAGTGAGCTAAACAATTAAGAGCCGATAGATAACTACCGATGAAAAGGGTGCTAACACTTTCCCTTTTCATAACCTACCCCCCGAACTCAAAATCTATCAAAGGTCTTTCCTATTCTTTTCACTTTTCCTAAATATTGGATAAAAGAAAATTCGGTGGAGACTCTTGCTATCGGCACATTTGGATAAAACCAAAAATTAAATTATCCCATCGTATTACACACAAGACTGATCAAGAAACGTTTTTCCTCAGGCACCAAATAAGAGCTTTTGCTCCTTTATAATTTCAGATGAAAATTTCAAAACTTTTTAGTTTATATACTGTCCTTTTTGGATGATGTTTGGGGATCAACCCCCTTTGGGCTGAATATCCTGGTGAGGGCTACCCAACTTAGTGATCCAGTTGCCTTTTACCTATTTTTCATCATTTGGTGCCAGCTTTGTTTATTTCTCAACTAGCCATACATGCATGTGAATCTATATTATGCTAGATTGTCAAGATAAACTACTCAAGGAATACTTCTCAGTATTCAAGTACTATTGTACAAATCTAAACGTTAGACTCGTATCTCGATCACGTTATTCCGAACATCCTACCATGAAACAACCATCCCTTTGTCTCTATATACTATTCCCGAACTCTATGAGAACCAAGTTGTTGATCGAAACAAAAAAATTCCCGCCAAATTTGGAGGACTTCAACTTATGGATTTACACAAAAATTCACATAGAACTAACAAATAATTATAAAAGAAGAAAAGCAATAACCCCCCCCCCCCCCCCAAACTTGAACTAAACAATGACCCTAATGTTTCAAAACAAGCTCGAGAAGGTGACTCACATAGGGTAGTGCAACACATGTTGCTGCCTCCTAGCTTTCACCAGTAAGACTCCCTTTTTATTACATGCAAACAAAACAAAAAGAAAAGCTAAGTTATTAGAAGTGTGGGTTTCCTCCAACAAAGCGCTTCATTTATCGTCACATGGCTTGACGATTCATCCCCTAATAGGGGGTACTTCCTCTTCCATACCTTGTTGCTTGTCTCTTCCGCAATCCAAAAATCATTCATATCAAAAGTATCAACCCATTTGTTCTTCCAACCACTTCTAACTTCCATCTTCTCAACTCGATATTCATTCTTTTTTCTCTTCTTTCCTTCATGGCTGAGCTTAGCAATTTTTATTGATGCCACCTGAGAGATTTTTCCTAAAACTTCTTCTAGGAGTGATTTTGAACTGTTTCCTTCTCCTTCTACTTTGATCATTCTGACTGAAGATTTATTCATTCTACCTGCACCTTGCTTCTTGATTTCCAACACCTTCAAGGTTATCTCCTCATCAAATCGTTTCAGTGTTATATTACCTATCTCGATATCAAAGTTGCATCGACTAGTCAATATAAATGGTTGACCAAGAATGATATGAGTCTCTTCATCTTCAGGTATGTCCATGATCTGAAAATCAACTGGGAAATCAGAATTTTCTATTTCCAGTAATACATCTTCAGCTATCCCATATGACTGCTTGATGGTGTGATCATCAAATTTCAATTTTTCCCACTCCCGCTTATCTTCTCAATACCGAGCTTCTTGAAAATCGTTAATGGCATTAAACTCAGACTAGAGACAAAATCAACCAGAACCCTCTTGAAAGCTTTGTCTTTTATGGTGTAAAGCATTTCAACTGACCCCAGATCCCTCTGCTTGACAAGTATTTTTCTTTCGGGCGCAATTGTACGTAATTTCTGATCAACGGGTACTTGTCCATCTTCTGTTGTTCTCTTTTTTGAAAGTACATCCTTAATCAATTTCTGGTACAATGGAATTTTCTCGAGTGCTTCAAAGGACGGTATGTGGATCTCTAGCTTTTTGAAAATTTTGACAAATTTCTTAAAATATTTTTCTTTGTTGTCCTTCTTTGCCACTCGAGATGGATACGGTAACTTGATCACTGGTTTAGTCTTCTCTTTAATTGGCTTCACAGGCGATACCACTTCTTCTTGTTTGTTCCTGTTCTCTATCCCTTCCAGCTTTACTTTTATGATATTTTCATCAAACTTCACCTCATCTTCTTTTTCTCTATCAACTTTCTGACTCCTTATTTTGACAACATTCACATTCTCATTACTTTTGTGACTTTCTTGTGCTCGCAGCGCTACCTGTTGTGAAATCTGTCCCATTTGAACTTCCAAATTTTTTATTGCAACTGTGGCATTCCTATAATTACTCCTTGTCTCTTCTTGAAATTGAGAGGTTTGAGCAACCATCTTTTCAATAACTACCTCCCACTATGCCTTTTGAGGAGCTTATTGCTGCTGATATTTCCAGGAGAAGTTAAGATGATTCTTTCACCCAGGATTATAGATGTTAGAATATGGGTTATTTTGCCTCAAGAATTTTATCTCCTCGATTAGTTGTGGAGTCACAAGACTTTACATAGTAAGGTGCGGTCCAATACAAATTTCACCAGCAACCTTTTGTGCCTAATGAACTTGAGCTACATGTTCAGTACCCATGTTCATTGCTTTCAGCTTCTTCTCCACTTCTGCATTAATAATCTCTTTAATTCTTAGTTTCTTATTCACTTCCAACTTCAAATCAATCACTCCCTCTGGTTTACTTACATTTCTGTCATATAGCTCCAGATGCTCATTGGCAATAATGGCTTCAATAATCTTCTTCACACCAGTGGCTATTGTAAAGTTGGATGAGCCACCGACATCTGTACCAATAAGGTGCTTTGTCTTCATTCTGAGGCCATTTATAAACATTTGCATTTGCTCAGTTTGACCCATGTTGTAAGTGGGAAAGGATACTAATAACCTCTTGAACCTCTTACAAGAATCACCTAGTGACTCTCCTTCCTTCTGCTTAAAATTCATAATATCATATCTTTTGCGAATATAAACAGAAGAAGGAAAGTACTCATCAAGAAAAGTCTTCTCCATCTGTTCCCAGGTGGTGATACTTCCAGCAGACAATGAGTAAAACCACTCTTCAGCATCTTCAAACAGCATGAAGGGGGACATCCTTAATTTCTTAGCTTCTTCAGAGTGCCCCTCAATCTTCAAAATGGTACTGATGGTGAGGAATCTCTGCAAATGCTTATTGGAATCTTCGTTTATCTTTCTAGTGAAAGATCTGTTCTCGAGCTAGCAGATGGTTGAAGGATGCAGTGGAAAATTTGCAACATTGACCGGTTGATTCATAATAGTCAACCGACCTGTATGAGCATTTGCTCCTCTGTAATCTCCAAGAAGTCTCTCTGGTGGTGGTGGGTCTTTAGCCATTTTTTTCTTTTCATACTCTGAACCCAAATGATCTAATGAACCTTCTGATTTCTATCTAACTAGTCGAGCTTGTCTACACCTTGCGAGAAAAGTTCTTTTGATTTCTATGTCAAAAGGAAATTCAGATTAGGGCTTTCCTCGCATGCAAAGGTTAGGAAAAATCAGTAATAAAAAAATATAAAAAATTACAAAAAAGAAATTTTAGTTGCATAGAAATAAAATTTTAATTGAACTCAAATTACTCTCAATAATTAGGCAATCCCCGGAAACAGCGCCAAAAACGTGATGGGAAAAATAACAAGTGTAGTCTTTATGCCTTGCATTGATAATGGGAAATTCCCGGAATGTGAATCTCAAGGACCGCGTGTAGTATTGAGAAAAATACATAGTTCAATTAAACCAAAACTTAATTTGGGATATGGTTTTGAAATTGTCACTTAATCAACAGAAAGATAAAATGGCTTTTTAATAGATATGATGAAGATGTTAGGGTAAGTGTATGATTTGATGTTGTATTAACCTTCATTCTTGATCTCTTCAACAAGTTCATTATTTCAACTGCCAAATCTTAAATATGTTTTACCCTAAGTCCTTAGAGAGAGAAACTTTGGTCCTTCATCCTAATACCTAAGTCCTTAGTGAATTATGATGAAACCAAGCAGTTATGTTATCAGATTTTACCGGTGACCTATAGGGTATCCCTAGTCCTAGGTGATATCTACTATAATCTAATTGTTCAAAAACCTTAACAATGGCGGTCCAACAGTAATTGTTAACTATAGATCAATCCCTATTTGTCCTATAAGAAATGCATAAGAACATTGAACAATTAAATTGAAAAGCAACTATTGTATCAATACCAAGAATTCAAAATCAATATTTTAATTTAGGGACACCCCTAGCATTGGGGGGTTTAGCCTATCGTAGTATTAAAAAGAAAAGCAAGAATAAAATTAGACATTACAAAAGGTGAGGATTCTTTGATCTTCAATTGCTTCCACGCATGAAGGAATATCCGTCCCCCAAATCTCTTGAAAGCCCTAATCTTTATCATTCCTAATCTTCTTCGCTTCAGAAGTCTCCCTCTCCTTCTCACAAATAGGTTTTAATAGAATAAGTCATCCCTCATCAATGCAAAAATGTCTAAATTACCCTTAATGATCCAAGACACTTAAAACTCCAAAAATCATAATTCCTAGCGTCTTGGCCGACACTGGCCGTGTCATGCGACACGGGCACCTGTGTCATCCTCCGTTTTGTCACTTATAATCACGCTCTCTCCTAGACCTTCTAACACAGGCCATGTCATCTGACATGGGCACCCGTGTCAGCCTCCGCCTCCTTTCCAAAAGTTGTGCATCCTCTCTTGACACTAACCGTGTCAGGTGACACGGGCGACAGTGCCAGGCACCCTGTAGCTTGGTTTCTGATACTTCCTCCAACACTCAGAATTTGCACTTTTCGCATTGATTTTCCTGGTTTCATTCCTCTGAACCTGAAAACAGCAAAATACACAACCAACACATAAAACATAGAAATATGAAATAAAACACTTGACAAAATAAAGAAACTATAACTAAATTCAAATGTAAATAAAGGTGGAAAACCATGTGATCAAACATAGGTACATCAAAGAAAGTATGTTAAAAACTTCTGAAGAAATTTGATATGTCAGAAAATAAGCCATCCAAAACTCCTATGCACCCTACATGCATTATGGAAAATGAAGAGGTAAGTAAGAAAGTAGAATAGAAGCTCTACAAAGGTATGATTGGTTCTCTCTTATATTTAACAACTTCAAGAGCTAATATTCTATATAGAGTTAGTCTTTGTGTCAGATTCCAATTACATCCTAGAGAATCTCACTTAACAACAATTAATAGAATTTTAAAATATCTGAAAGGTACTACTAATATTGGTCTTTGTTATAGAAAATCCAGAGCATATAAATTAGTAGGGTACTGTGACGCTTACTTTGCTGGAGATAGAATAGAAATAAAAAGTACTTCTGGAAGTTGCCAGTTTCTTGGAGACAATCCACTATTGCACTATCAACTACTGAGGCTGAATATATAGTTCTAGCTAGATGCAGTACTCAGATGCTCTGGATGAAGAGTCAGCTTGAAGATTTTCATATTTATGAGAGTAACATCCCTATCCTCTACGATAATTATTTTGTTATATGTCTTTCTAAAAATCATATTTTACATTTTAGGGCTAAACATATAGAAATCAAAACCATTTCATTAGGGACTATATTCCGAAGGGAATTCTTTGTTTAAAATTTATAGACACAAACCATCAATGGGCTGACGTTTTCACTAAACCCCTTGCTGAAGATTTAATTTCATTCTAAAACACCTCAGTATGGAATTATGCCCAAAATAATGGTGTAGTTGCTGTATATTTAATCCTCAGAACTTTTTAATTTGTTTTTGTGAAAATATAAACAATAATTTTTCAAAAATGAGAAGGAAAATTATATCAGAAACTATCCAAAAGGTTTGAACATTTTCCAAAAACGCTTCATTTCTAAGATAGAAGCAAGCAGTTCACCATATCAACATTTGTCAAACCTAAATGCTAAGTCACTCTCTAAGGCTGAACACGTGTTCAAAATCTGAAGGGTTGAAACGGTTGAGTTGACGCATTGAGACGTGAGTCACATCGGTAACTGTTCAAAATCTTCAAGCCATCCCTCTTTTTCAGAAATCTTTAATGTTGTTATTCATTTTGTTTATTTCATTAATTGAAATTAAAACTCATGTTATCTCCCTATTGGCTATTTATACCTCACATTCTCATAAACACTTTGACACCTTCACTATCACTCACCCTATTCACTCTGTATTTTCTCTTGTCCCTTTTGTGTGCTCTCGAACCCTAAGTCCGTGAACAATGGCTTCTTTTCAATAAAAGTCTCAAGATTCTCAAATCAACATTCCTGGTTCATCCTCTACTACAAACGAAGAATATTATGTTGAATCTTCAAGAACTCTCCTCACTCCGGTTGATTCTCTAGAAGTTATATGTGAACTCATAGTTGATTTTGAAAGCATGAAAGAAAATGGGTATGACCTTATGCCTATTGTTGAGTTTCAAGGGTGGACAAAATATTTTGGTCGATTAATTTTTCCAGTTTTTCCCAAACTGGTTAAATAATTTTAAATTCACGCTACCACACCAAATCATCAAGTAACTTCTTATGTAATGGGAAAGAATAGTGAAATGGTAGAAAAAGGTTCTGACCTAACCATCATATCCAAAGAAATCTTCTCCTCTAGACAACCCTCAAACAAGATCAAAGATCTGAAGGACTACCTCAGAATTTGGTCTAGAATAATTATGGGGTGCATCAATTATAGAAAACAAACTAGTTCTCCTGACTACATCAATATTGATCAACAATACCTACTGTACTTCATCGCAACTAAAGCCAAAGTCCACCTCCAATATATTCTATTCAACTATCTGAAGACTAGTGTTAAGGAAACAAGGGAATCAGAAAGAACTAAAAGAGATTGGATTATGTTGGGAAAGCTTATCTTAAATATTTTGATAGAGAATAAAGTGATAGAACATCTGAGTAAGGCTCAACAAGCAAGTGTTCTAGAACCATGTGATGGAAAGCTACTCAACAACAAGAACCTTAAGAAAATGAAGATTATAGAAACCATTAAGAAAGATCCCACACTTACTGCAAAGGAAGTCATCACCACCAGAAGAGTCCCTCTGAAGAATTTTCCTCTCTTCACTCAAGCAGACTCATCTCCAAAAATTATCCTCAGATATCTGCAATCCTGCAAGAGTGAAGGAACAAATCGAGATATAAATACCCTAGATATCAAGAAACAACCTTTGGAAGTTGCTACTAGAAAGACAAGAAAAAGGAAAGCTACTGCAGAAGGAACTTATCAGAAAACTCCCAAAGATGCTAAGAAGAAAGGTAACCCCTCTTTTGTTTCTATTATCGAATTAGTTTTCTTATCAACATATGAAAACCCCTCATGTCCAAAACCTGTTGAGAATACCTCACCTCAAACCATTGAAGACTTTGACATAGAAATTGATACCTCAATACCACTAATCATCCTCTGATTAATCCACCTTCTACCCAATTTGTTCAAACTCAAGCAAAACTTGCACAAGTTCTTTCTGATATTGATCAATTTGATCCATTTTTGGAAGCTCCCCAAACCAAAAATCCAAATACTCCCTTTGAACAATTTCCAAAAACCACATCATCCATTCTAGGCATCACCTACTCACTCAACACCTCTCAACCACCAAATATCTCCACCATAACATCACAAGACTTGTCCCTTCCAGATATTCCATCTCCTTATAATTCAACATCACCTAACTCTCCTATAATGATCTCTGACTCTCCCACTCCCACTGAATACTCAGAAGATCCTCTCATAACCATAATTGATCTAGAAGTCTGGGACAATCTTGTCACAACTTCCCAGAAAATAGCCATTCCCAAACCAACACCAAAACTATCCAAATCAGATGTTGGTAAATCTCTGCTGGTTTTTGACACAAAAATACAAGAATGGGTTAACTCCTTGAAGCAAGCTTGCATGTATAATGTTAACCCATCTGCTTCTGATTCTCTCTGGACGCAGTTCAGAAAATGGTTTAATTCTGAATCTCTAAAGATGAAGGAACTCAGTTATGAAATTGCTCAACATAACTTCTGCGGTCACCTGAAAATATTCAAGGATCAAGTTCTACGTAACTGGGTATGGAAACCCATTCTTCTTATGAACAACACTTCTTGGAAAGACTCACAGGAATTATAATTTAATGGACCATCTCCTTAACCTCAACCTCTTCATCTGGTCATTTTTAAAGACAAAGGCAAGTCAGTTGAAGAATCTGCTACAGTAACTTCTAAGAATATGGTTTCTTCTGTTGAAACAACTTCCTCTTCTCTTGTGTTGAAAACTTTGGATTAGTTGAAGAAAGAGAATGCACCTGTTAAGGAAAGGCTGGACAAACAAGATGAAACGAAAAAAGTAATTAAGGGCTTGGTAGGGAAGCAAGAAGAATCAAACAATCAAATCAAGAGTCTTTTGAAAGCCTTGTTAACACAACTTACACCTCCTCCACAACCTTAGTTCTGATCTTTTGTTTGTTTCTGCTATTTTTTTCTTGTTTAAAAACTCATGTTCATCTAGCTCTATTTGTATTAATCTTTGTTGAATGCATAATCCATTTTGTTCTCTTTATGTATTTTTATTGCTTTTTTGATTTATGTCAAAAAGGGGGAGAGCGTAAGATATTTTGAATATAATAGTGCCGAGACTTAGTCTCAAACATTTTGAATATGATAACCTATGTTTCACTTTTTGGAAACAAACAAGAAAAGTGTTTCTGAAAATTAACTTCTGTCACATGGACTTATCAGAACTTCCATCACAAGCTCTAATCAAACATCTTCAGGGAAGTATCTATTTTTTCTTTATTTGACTATTCAACTCAGGGAGAGACCCTAATTCTTTATGATATTACGTGATTTATCAAAATATACAAGTTTTTGTCATCATCAAAAAGGGGGAGATTGTTAGAACATAGTTTGGTTCTACATCTTTGTAATAGTTTTGACGATAACAAATACATGATATATACATAAAGAACAAATATGCTCTCTAATAATTTAATAAAATATGCAGAGAAGTTTTGATAAAGAAGCATAGAAGTTGGCGAACAAAATTACGCTAAGAAGATCTTATAAGAATTATTGTACAACAATTGAAATATCATGCTAAAATAAGTTCTAATACTAAAACTTCAGAAGCACCAAATCTGCATGCTAAAACTCTAACAAAGCAAAACGCTGATGATCTAAAGTCTCAAAGATAATATTCTTATTCTGATCAGTTTTTAAAGAATCAAGTTCTGATGTGTTACAATTCAATCATTGCAAATTAAAGAGTAACTGCTGATACCAAACAAGATCTATATTTTTCGAAAGAACATTAACAATTTACCAACCTATCAATATCATCTTCTCATGTCTCAAATTCTTCGCCTATATAAAGGAGTCTTGAAGAATGGTCAAATACACTATTGTACACATTTTGATTCATAGTTGTGATATAGTTTTTGTAGAAACACTATTGTACACATTTTGATTCATAGTTTGTAATACCTTGAGAAATCAAGTTGTGGTTAAGTCTCAAGAATACATTTATGGTAGTCTTTGTGATTGTTTAATCAAATTTTCGATTAGTGGATTAAGACCTCGTTTGAGGAGGCGAAATCACCTTGGCGGGTGGATTAGAGTAGTTTGAGTTCAAATGAAACAGGATAACGAAATGTATCATATTGTGTAATTTTTTTTTGAAAACCCCAATTCAAACCCCCTTTCTTGTGTTTTTCTATCCTTCAAGTGACCTTGAAGACCCAATCATATAAAGGAGCAAGAGCATTAAAATCCCTCATAATACTTGGTGCATCTAACATACAAAAGTCATATAAAAACATTATCATTAAGCATTATTAATAAACATATCAATTATGCATCTCATTCAAATCACAAGAGGCCCAGGAAAAATTCGAGAAATCTCAAGGCCCATTTACCAGCTAAGTCACCTACGCAAATCATAACTTCAAACCTTAGCCATTTACAAATATCTACCTTGTTAAGAGAATACATAACAATCAGAGGTACTACAACCAAAATTACACCAGGAGGTATATCTAAGATTCATATCCATAGCCTAGTTATTTCAAATATCAAATTCCAAGCATGCAATATTTATCCCCTAGATTGTGATAAATATGCAAAAGCTGTGATACAACTTATTATACTTTTCCCAGGTGTTGACGAGTTATTTGAATCGTCTTCTCTTGGTTACCTATGATATGTACGAGTTACCCACGATGTCATATCTAGGTTATCTACAATTACTTTCCCCAAGTGTTGACTAATTATCTGCCTCATCTTCTCTTGGTTATCTGTGATATGTATGAGTTATCTGCGTTGTCATATCTAGGTTATCTACAATAACATTCCCAAGGTGTTGACGAGTTATTTGCATCGTCTTCTCTTGGTTACCTGTGATATGTATGAGTTATTTGCATTGTCATTCAGGGTTATCTAGGTTACCTTTACTAGACATTAATGAGTTATTTGTGTCCTCTTCTCTTGGTTACCTATGATATGTACAAGTTATCTGAGTCATAATATATTGGTTACTTACGTTACCTTTTCCCAGGTGTTAAAGTGTTATTTATGTCGTCTTCTCTTTGTTACCTGTGATATGTACAAGTTATCCACGCCATCATATCTAGTTTATCTATGATTACTTTCTCCAGGTGTTGACGAGTTATCTGCAATGTCTACTCTTGGTTACCTGTAATATGTACGAGTTATTCGCGTTGTCATATCAGGGTTATCCACGTTACCTTTACTAGGCATTGATGAATTATTCGCGTCATCTTCTCTTGGTTACCTATGATATGTCTGAGTTATCCAAGTCATCATATCTAGGTTACCTACGTTACCTTTTCCCAGGTGTTGACGGGTTATATGTATCATTTTATCTTGGTTACCTGTGACATGTATGAGTTATTTGCATCGTCATATCTAGTTTATCTATGATTACTTTCCCCAGGTGTTGACGAGTTATTTGTGTCATCTTCTCTTAGTGACCTGTGATATGTACGAGTTATTTGCATCATCATATCAAGTTTATATAAGTTACCTTTACCAGGCGTTGACGGGTTATCCACGTCGTCTTCTCTTGGTTACCTATGATATGTATGAGTTAAGTGCACACCAAGTGTTCGATAAATTGGTTCAATTAGCTTTATCAAATACTTCGTTTGATATTAGCTTTCTTGGTTGTTGTTGTTGTGAATCTATTAATTGGTAATTTATAGTATTAATCACTTATCATCATTTTCCATATTGTTGATATAATTCGCATATTCGAACCTCCAATAACCTGTTCGGTTTGGATGACTCGCGATCTAGGATACAACTTCTGCTTACCATAGTTTCTACTCATTTTTAAAAAAGTTTTTAAATTATATTTTGTATCAGGTATCTATTCACCCTCTCTAGACACATTTATGTTGTCTAACATGTGGTATCAGAGCTGCAGTTTATTTCGTGTGCTTCAAAAACACTTATTAGACAATGGCTGCCGAACCTAATGGTGCGTACAATAAAGCGCCTATATTCAAAATTTGAAACTATGGTTATTGGAAAACTTGTATGCATATTCATATCAACTCAAATGATAAGGGTGTGCGGGATGTCATAGTAGATGGTCCAACTGATATTACCGAGATCGTAGATGGTGTCACCACACCCAAACTGAAAGCACAATGGAGTGATGATGATAAGTAAAAATGGGATTAAGATTGGAAAGCATGAAACATTCTCATATCCTCTCTTAGTGTTGATGAATTTTATCATGCTTCTCACTGTGAAACCACTAAAATTAATACTTTAAATTATGAGTTTGAGCTTTTTTGCATGATTTGTGGTGAATCCATTGCGAACATGTACGAGTAGTATACTCATCTTATTAATCGTTTGAACTTACTTGGCAAACCAGTGTCTAATGAAATTTCTACTAACAACATTATGAGATGTCTTAATAGGAAATGGCTACCAAAGGTCACCACGATTAAGGAAGTTAATAATCTTATAACACTTGACCTCACTGCATTGTTTGGTAAGCTTGAGGAGCATAAGCAAGAACTCACTTTCTTAAAGTTACAAGAAAAAGGAAGATAAGAAGCTAAAGAAAGAGAAAGGAAAGGATAAGAAGGTAGAAAAGAAGTACATTTCTCTAAAGTATTCTAGTTTGAGGTTCTCAACATATGAGAAAACTTATTATGAAACAAGTGTCAGAGTGAAATTGGATGATGAAGAAATTGAGTTTTTTGTTGAAAAGGATCCTAATCGCACAAGTAAATCTATTCTAAATTCAACTCATCACTATTGTGGTGTGAATAGTAATACCAATGGTAAGTGCAAAGTTAAGAAGGTTTTAGTTTCTAATGTCATTTATCAATGGTTTCCTAAATTCAACCATGATTTCACATAACCTCAATGGACCAATGAAGATTGGATACCTAGTTTACCTTGTTGTTTTGCAGGAAAATGTCTTGGATTCATGAAGATAATATGGGTTCTTTTTGTGCTAGCTCAAGGCATATGATGGGTGATATCTCCAAATTCATTGACTTTGTGGCAATCAAGAAAGGTGTTGTGACATAGAAAGCATCAACAAGTTTCCTTAAATTGCTAAAAGCTATGTAAGTTACTTTTAATGACTATTGACTGATGAAATGTCGAAAAGGTATTTCATTTCATGTTATAGGTGTGTCTTCAAGAGACATACTCAATGACGCCGAAGAAGGAATTGATCAACCCAATTCGGTGAAACAAGAAGAGGAGAAAGATAACTATCATGAAATGGACAAGATGAAAGTTCAATCAAAATTAACGATCATTAAATAAATGGCCTTCTTAGATTCATTACAAGTCATACTTTTGGGTACTTTGTCAAAGTGAAAAGTGGTAAGATCGTTGTTGTTGTCATACCCCAAAATTTGACCTAAGGTCCCATCTTCATTTTAATTTTTTTATATATACATCAAGGTCACGAAATATGGTCGGTTTCGAACTTCTCACCTTCGAGCATTGTCTGTGCAAATATTATCGAGTGTTGTGAACATTTTATCTTATGCATGACTAACTTCTCATCAAGCACGAAGTGTATGTTTTTTTGTTTCTTTATGCATAAACAAGTCTGAATCAAGAGCATTAAGCGTCACGCCTGAATTATGGTTTTAAGTCTCTCGAGCCAGAAGTAAAATTGATCATTGATTCTCGAAGACTGGTTCATCAAGGCACAACTTCTAATCTCAGAGCATGGAATCTTGGACATCGTTCAGGCTCATTTTGATCATGGATGTTTCAATTGTGATAGCATGTGTTGTACCCCAAAATTTTCCCTCTCATTTATCAAGATTTCCCTCACAAGACTTCTTGGACTCAAGACAAGATTAAGGTTTGGTCAGCTCAAGACACCTCCTCTTGCACTGATGACTTGAAATTAGGGTTTGAGTTTGCACAAGGATTTTTGGACCATCAATGCTTCATGTGACTTTCATACACCATCTTGGACCCCTAAGATTGCTCATACCAAGTTTCAAGCCTTGAATCACATTTTTGCCCAGTCAATTGGACAGTTGACCTAAAAATCAGCTGTATTGGGGAAAAAGTCAAACATGGCCAATTTATAGTCTAACTTCATAATTTTTTATCCACAACAACATTTTAAACTCCGATGTACCATTTGATCAAGTTTGGATCATAACTCCTCAAGAAATTTGATCAAATCATCAAAAGGGCAAAATGGTCAAAATTAGGGTTTTGACTGAGAAAGGGAAATTTCTGATTTTTAACCTAGCCAATGACCAATTGGGTTCAAAAATTATTTCAAGGACTCAATGGCATCATCTTGACTTAATCACATGGTTCAAAAGATCTCAAGTACATAGGATTGACAAATGAATTTTGCAGTCAACTGATCAAAAGTCAACTTTACACTAAAAAGTCAAACTTTGACTTTTTGGTCAAAATCAAGTGCCAAGGGTCATAATTCATCAATATATGTAAAAATATGAAACTTGTTGATCAAGAAATCTAAAATTGCAAATTAGGGTTTTAATTTGAAATTTTTCATAACTTAGAATTTTTCTAAGTATGGAAAATTTCTTTTTTTTTTCCAACTTTCCACAACTTTTTCACCATGATGCAATTGGATTCAAAGAAAAATTCCACATGAAATTTGTAGTCCTCCATGAAATCTACAACTTTGCTTCACAAAGTTTTCCCAAATGATGCTTGGATCTCAAGTTATGAATTTGTGAATAAGGGTCCATGAACTAAAATACTTAGTGAATATTTGCCCTAATTTAGGCAGGCTTTTGACCCAACTTCATGGGAATTTTTCACCTAGTTCCAAGAGATATCTCAAAATGCATTTAAAAGATGGATTATAGAGCATGTTTCAAGATTTCCAAAATGTCAAAGAACTCTCCAAGATCATTTATGGTTAGGGAGAATCGAAGAAGAGAAAATGGCATTTTGTCACTTTTGTTCAAGCCATTTTTACAATGCTTCAAGTTGCAAATCAGATCCTAGCATGCTTGTACCTTGCATTACAGGTCCTAAATCCCTTCTACACTCCATAATTAAATGCTAGCTCAGTGGTTAATGGCTTTATTTTGACCTTTGGAGCATTGTACAAGAGTTTAATCCATAAATGGCATAAAGGGCACATTGCCATTTTGATAAAGCAAGTTTTTGCAACTTTGCAATTCTTGAGCCATGAACCTGTTTCTTTTGTGCAAGCATTTTCCATAGATATCAAGCTTTGTTCACCAACTCTCTGCAGCCTACAAGCAAGCAAGTACAAGCCTTTGACACAAGTCACTTCACTTTTCTTCAAAAGCAAGAAAAGTTGCAAAAGTGAAGAGAACTTGTACATATGATAAAGGGTGAGCTTGGCTTCATTCTAGACAACTTTAAAAACTTATCTCAAGCAAGAACACCAGTGCACAACATATGAAACTCTCCCAAAACACAAAAACACAAATTTCTGCCCAAACAGAGCAGCTTTTGCAAAATCTTTGCCAACTCCATTTTGGCTCGTGCGTTTTGCCTTTTAACCTTTGTAACACTTAATCCACATCATATCCAAACCATCCAAGCCCTTGTCCTGTTGCTGTAACCTCTATTTCATACATCACCATTTTCCAACTTGAAGGTTGCAGGTTGACTCGTGCAGGGAGTTTCAAGCATCCACAAGGACAGCTAAGCATTGGAAAAGCTTAAGGGAACTTCAAGGAAGCCCACACGATCCTCAGGCCTCACTCAAAGTCACCACATTGCCATATCCAAACTCAGCTGAACAAGGTATTTTTCAAAACTCTATCTCTCTATTTAGGAGTCCTTAAGCTTTGATTTGGGAAGCAAAGATGTAGTCCTTAACATGGTGAAGCTGTACATATGCATAATTATCATTTATATTAACTGAGTAGTGAGAATTTGAAGCTTGAAGTTCATGAAAAAATTAGGGCTACAGAAATTCTCTCTGATCTTTGAGAGTTAGTTTACAAACTTTATATCACTGGAATCGTGAGATCATAAACTACATTTTTTGTGTTATGAGTTTTTGATTTTATGCAAGCTAGAGCAAGATACAGGTTTGAAGCAAAAACGCGCGCGTTTGGGCGAGGCTGGAGGACAGGGATGAAGTCCTGGGCCTGACGCGCCTTGGGCCTCCTGTTTTGACTTTCCACACCCGCCTGATCCACTATCCACACCCCCTTTGCTTATTTTGTTTATTTTTCATATTTCCTTTTCATTTTTGTATTTATTGATTTTGTTTATTTTTCTGAACCATAAAAAATAATGAAAAATATTTTCTTTATTTTTTGCATTTTATTTTATTTTTATTTTATTTTTTTGCATAAAATAATAGTTTATTAGGATAATATGCTTTATTTTCTTAAATAAACTTGTAAATAATAAAAAAAAATACTTAACATTTTTCTTTTTATTATTATTATACATAAAATATTATTTTCATACATATTTTTATTTTTAATATTTGTTAATAATATTATTTATTATTTCTTGTACATAAATGGATAAAAAATAAATATAGAACATATATTTTCTTAAAGTCAAAAACTAGGGTTTTACCCCTTTTAAAAAAATAACAATATTTTTCTCTTATTTTTAAGACTTAAATAATTGATTCTCTCATACAAAAAATCAAATACAAAACATTTTTTGCATATTTACATTTTTATTGCATTTTTAATATTTGTATATTTATTTAATTTGCAAATATTCAATTGGGTTGTAATAGTATTTTAGGGTTTTATTTTGTGCAAATATCCCCATTCAAAAAACTTGTATCCCCTCTCCCATAATAATTGTTGTAATAGCTTAGATCTATTATACGCAATTTATCGCATTATACCATGTTTAGTAAAAACTAGGGTTTGTATGATAAGACAAAAATCAAGCAAATAGAATGACCTAATACAAGACAAACAAAAAGCATGTAAAATGACAACACATTGCACACAAGCACCCCTAGGGTTTCATCAACTTGGTTGCCTTAAAATAAATGGCCATGGTATGCATGCAAAGTATCTTGGCAAAGAAAAACAAACAAATAATATCATAGTCCCTCGATGACGCTATCAAAAAGGTTGCCTAAACAAAGATGATCTTGGTCCCTCAAACAATCTAAGATACTCGGCAACATTGTTATCATGGTCATACGATGACCCACGCATGTCCCGTTTAAACATCCAAAGATATGGTTTTTTACCAAATCAATGGTAAATCAACAATGTCAAAGGAATAAAAATGCACAAGAAATACTTTTGAGTAGGTAGATAGCTTCTAGTTACTTGATCAACTTTAAAAACAATCCTTGCTATTTTAAAAACAAACACACATATTTCAAAACATTTCCAAACAACTTTCAAAACATTGAAACATTTTTCGAAAGACAAACATCTTTGTGTACATTCTTACGAACGAGAATCATTACAAAGATTGCATAAACAAAGGCCTATTTTCAAAATACATTCAAAACCACACAAAGCACCATTTCAAACAATTTCAAAAGCAAAGCAAGTGATCTAAACAAGTAACTAAGAGCCCATGGAAAACCATGGATGAAAAGGGTGCTAGCACCTTCCCTTTTCATAATTTCTCCCACCGTATCACAGAAATGGCGACTCTGCTGGGGACAAATTATAAAAGTGGGGTTACCTTAGGGTTTAGATCACCTTTATTTGATTACAATTGCTTGAATTGTTTGCTTTACACTTTGGTTCTATTGTTTGGGTACAAATCCTCTACCCGGATTTGGGAAACATTCATAGGTAAATAGCAATACATTGTGGAAACTGTGCGGGGTATACTGACACGGTCTAAGCAATAGCTATGTTAGTGTGACATATTTGTGGGTACCGGTAGAACTTGAGTCAATCAAAGAGAATACGGGGCCGCTGAGTGATGTCATGAAGCACTAACGAACTTCTAGAACCTTTACTTGACAAACTTGGCCTTTTAGGATGTAGTGAGATGACCGGCTTTGGTGCAGTCCGAAGTTGGTAGATACTCGATACTACACTCATTGAGGGTTGGTTCCTTGGAATATTTCGGTCGCCAGTAAAGAGGATGAATTGAAACAATGAACAAGGAAACAATCCAGTGATATTGAGCTCCTTAGAACCCGGTTACTATTTCTAGGACAGGTTGATCCAACTAAACTTCAAGAGGGTACTTACCTATGAAACCCCATGCAAGCCTAAACTAGGGACTTGTGTGATTTGATTGTACATATATACTTGTGCATAACATCATGGACTTCATGAAGCATCATATGCATCCACTAACCATTTCAAGGATTTTGGAATTTCATCTTTGTTCCTGTTTTGTAGGTTATGGATTCACTTCGCAGGAAAACTATCCAAGTCAACCTTGTAAGAATTCCTCCACAACTCAAGGAGCTAGCTTCAAGGATTCCTGAGAACTCTCCATTCACCGAGAGGCATGGTCGTCTTCTCAACTCAGTCACTTCCAACATAGAGGAAGACATGATGAAGGTTCTCTTCTAGTTCTTTGACCCTTTGCATCACTGCTTCACATTTCCCGACTACCAACTTGTGCCTACTTTTCTCTCAACTCTTGAGGATTCCTATTCTTAATCAACTACCCTTCAACGGTACGGAAAGAGATCCAAAGCCAGAAGAGATTGCTCAAGCCTTGCGCTTGCACTCATCTGATGTCACAAACCATTGGGAAACTAGAAGTGGTGTCAAAGGCTTCTTGGGAAAGTTCTTGTTTGAGAAGGCCCAAAGTTGCTGGAACTCCTTGGATTTTCAAGCTTTTGAGGAGATTGTAGCTCTTCTCATCTATGGGATGGTCTTGTTCCCAAATCTCGACTAACTCATAGACGTGAGTGCTGTCAAAATCTTCATGTCTCGCAACCCGGTGCCTACTTTGCTCGGAGATATCTTACACTCTTTTCACACTCGTACAATGAGGAAAATAAGTGTTCTCATGTGTTGCACTCCTCTCCTGGAAAGATGGTTTATTTCTCATCTTCCCCAATCAGTCTTGAAGAATGAGCAAGGTTTGAGGTGGTCACAACGATTGATGACTCTTACACATTCAGATATTCATTGGTGTTCTCGATCCAAAGAGAATGTTATCATCATCGACCGTTATGAGGAATTACCGAATGTCCCTCTACTTGGCATTAGGGGAGGAATCACCTACAACCCCTGCTTGGCTCTGAGACAGTTTGGTTATGCCCGAAGGGATGGCCCACATGACATGCTGATTCAAGGTTTGGTTTTCGACTTCGACAACGACAATCAAGGACTCCGACAAAGGTTCATCCGAGCTTGGAGGATGCCAAACAAGGTAGACAGTAAGACCTTGGGACATAATAATTCCATCCCTCTTGAGCCTTACCTCAAGTGGGTACGAACCCGCGCCCAAAGTCTTATGATGCCTTACCCCTCCATTATCCATGTGATTATAGAGCCTGTTAAGGAAGGAGAGGTTCCATACACCATCCTACATCCTGACATGCCAACATCACTAAAAGATCTACAAAGGAGTTGGATATAGCTCAAGGGAGAACGCAATACTTTTGAAGCCCAATTCTACGCTAGCGAGAAGAAGGTTTTGGAACTTACTCGGTTACTTCACGAAGAGCAGACTCTCAACACCTACATTTCACCAAAGAGGATGCGCAACGTCTTTTTATCTTAGAATTTTTTACTATTTTGCCCTAGGGGCATTGATGTAAACAAATTCTATTTTATTAATATAACGTTTGTTCCTTTTTGTTTGAAACAAATTTGATTTTCAAATCCTTGAAAGCATTACATGAATGCATGTCATTCATCATATGCATAAACAGGTCTTTGCAAGAAGTTTCCTCATCTCTCTACTGTTTATTTCAGCAAGATGGATCTTGAACAAATGGTCAAAGATTTGCAAGCTCAGAATTCACAATTTCAACAGCTACTCTTGACCCTAGCCAAGGGGCAGGAGGAGCTCAAGACTCTTCTAGAGAAAGAGAAAGAGAAAAAGAAGAAGAAGTGAGCCGGTGTGGTTATCATGGGCAGAAGGTTTGAAGGACAAGCCAAAAGGACCTTGGAATTTCCATCAACCTCTGAGGAAGGGGAAAGAAAAGGAAAGGAGACTGCAGTGCCATCTGATTCTGAAGCAGAAGAAGAGGAAGATGAGGACTACTCTGAAAAACAATACCCTCCGGCCGATGACAAATACAAAAATCTGGAAGAGCGTCTAGCTGCTATGGAGATACAGAGAGTATCGGGGCTGGACTTTGAAGAGTTAGGGTTGGTATTTGGAATTGTAATCCCTCCTAAGTTTAAAGTGCCATTGTTTTCTAAGTATTATGGGGTGTCTTGTCCTAAGATGCACCTACGATCTTATGTCAGGAAGATACAGCCACATTCAGCAGACAAAGACTTGTGGGTTCACTTTTTCCAGGACAGTTTGTCGAGAAAGCAGCTTGATTGGTTCTACCAGTTGGAGAGGTTTGATGTCCATAATTGGGAAGACTTGGCAGCCGCCTTCTATAAACAGTATCAATACAACGCCGATTTGGCACCAACCCATACTCAACTGCAGGGTATGGCTATGGTGTCCAATGAGGGCTTCAAAGACTACGCCCAAAAGTGGAGGGATTTAGCCGGAATGGTGCAGCCACCATTATCTGAAAGGGAGCTAGTGGACATGTTCTTGGGAACTCTGTCAGGTACTTTCTTTAATCGTCTGATTGGAAGCTCCTCTGCAGGCTTCACTGAATTGATTCTAATTGGCGAGAGGATAGAAGCTGGTATAAGAAATGGGAAAATTCAGAAAGACGCGTCTACCTCTGCTGCTGCCAAGAAGCCCTTCACGGGAAAGAAGGAAGTGTCTGCTGTCTATGCACAGAGAAATCAAGGAAGAACCGAACGACGAACAACAGTGGGGGCCGTTATGATTCAAAAGTCTGCATCAGACCAGCCAAGAAACAACCAACTGAGAAATGATCAACCGAGAAATAATCAGCAAAGGGTGGAATGTCTTGTAAGACAATTCAACAAGATAATCATGACTCCTGCTCAAGTCCTACCACATCTCCTGAAGTTGAATCTTGCCATGTTGAAGGAGGCCCCTAAAAATCCTAACACTACTTCTCCACACTACCATCCGAATGCTAGGTGCACCTACCATTCAGAAAGTCCAGGACACGACACCAACAACTGTTGGGCTCTGAAGAACAAGATTCAAGATCTGACTGATGCAAAGGAAGTTGAATTTGAAGCTCCCGAAAAACCGAATGTTATCTCTGCTCCAATGCCTAGGCATGGACACAATGCCAGTGTTGTGGAAGAAGATCTGTTTGTTTCTACTGTGGATGAACTGTTAACTCCTCTCCTAACCATCAAGTTGAATTTGTTGAAAGCTAGGGTGCTCCCAGGTTGTGACCAAGATTGCCATACTTGCCTGTCCTCATCATCTGACTGCCCTCTGTTGAAGAAAGGTATCCAACAACTGATTGATAACCAGGAAATTTTGTTTGAGAAAGCTCCTATTTCACCCATTCCAGTTCCAGAAGTTTCAATAATAACCAGATACGCCAATCCTTCCAGGGTCCTAAAAAACCCGTTAGGATTACATCCGCTCCTATGACTACTCCGTTGAAGATAACAATGCCCGGGCCAGCCCCATACAAATCATATAAAATGGTACCATGGAACTATGGTGGAGAAATCTACTACCATGGTGTCAAACAGATTGAACAGACTGCCGATGAAGAAAGCTCCGAGGAGGACAATTCCGACATCAGTAACATTGCCAGAAAAAGCAAAATTACTCGTAGTGGAAGAATTTTCTCTCCAGAGATTGCGCCTCCAAAGGCAGTCTCTGGACCCGTGGCTGTTCCGAAGATTACAGTTGTACCAATGATTACACCTGCAAGTGTACCTACCAACAATGACAATACAATTCCTATCCCTGTTTCCGCTGTTGAGAATAAAGGAAAGAATGTTCAAGAGGAGTCTGTCTTGACGAAGGCTCAATCACTAGTTATTCCTGAGACATCCAGGAGGGAGATGGAAGAAATTCTGAGGATCATTAAGAAGAGTGATTATGATGTGGTGGAGCAACTGGGGCAGACCCCCTCCAAAATCTCTATGTTAGCCTTTCTGTTGTGCTCTGAGGCACATGCTAAAGCTTTGGTCAAGTTTCTGAAAACAGCGCACGTGCCGCAAGAGACTTCGGCTGATCAATTCCAAGAGTGTGTGGCCGGTCTGACAGTCGATAATGTCCTGGGTTTCTCCGACTCTGACTTGACCTCCAAAGGGAGAAAACATAGCGATGCACTGCATGTCTCATTGGAGTGTAGGGGAACCACCCTAGCTCATGTTTTGGTTGATACTGGATCATCTCTGAACGTCTTGCCAAAGAAAGCCTTGGATAGATTAGATTGTGAAGGCCTAACACTAAAACCCAGTAACATCATTGTGAGAGCATTTGACGGCTCTAAAAGGATGGTCCATGGAGAGGTGGACATCCCGATCAAGGTGGGTACCCAGACATTCAATTCAACATTTTATGTGATGGACATCCGTCCTTCCTACTCTTGCCTGTTGGGACGTCCCTGGATTCACAATGTAGGTGCGGTCACCTCCACCTTGCATCAGATGCTGAAGTACCCCGTCCAAGGGAAGATCATAAATGTCCATGGGGAAGAGGAATATATGATTAGTCATCTGAATTCTTTTCGATATGTGGAATTGGATGGCGAATTCATTGAGACCCCTTTCCAACATTTTGAAGAAGTCTCTCAGGAAATAGCAGCGACCAAGGTGGTGTCCTCAACTCATGTGATCACAAGACCTGTACCTCGGATGTCTTATCTAAAGGATGCAAGGGCAGTAGTGGAAGAAGGCGGATCCACTATCTGGGGGCAGCTTCCCGACTTTCCTTTCAAATCAGACAAATTCGGCTTGGGGTTCACCTTAACTGCTCAGAAGGCCGTGCACCGCACCCGTGCCGGAGGGCCTCATGTGAAGATCAACCACCAAGGGGTTAATGCGCTAGAGGACAGTGAAGAAGATGGTAGCTTAGAAGACTGAATTTTTCCTACTGTTGGCGGAGGACTGTGCAACTGGGAAGCAAAAGACTTTGTTTCGATTACTTTCATACCGCAATAATTTATCTTTTCCATTTCTGTTGGATCTGTAATAATTCACAAACAATTCGTACTTTTTCAGCCTTGTGTCTTACCCGAGGCACATAGGTCCATTTGTAAGGGTTCTTATTTCATTTCATATGTCATTTTAATAAATCATGGACGCTTTTCATATATAAACCTTTTGTGCTCATTGTCTTTCTTTTACATTTTGTTGTTTAAAGATGGCTATACCCTTACACACACCCACACTCACAAATGCAGGTACCCTTCCATTCCGGAACCCATGGGTAACGATACTGCTATAGCCTTCAATGACTCTGAAGATATGATCTACCAAGCCGAATATGAAGGTGAGGAAGATTGTGAGGTGCCAGGGGAATTGGCCAGATTACTGCAACAAGAGGAAAGAGTTATTCTGCCTCATGAGGAGTTATTGGATACAATAAACTTGGGTACTGACGAAGACAAGAAGAAAATCAGAGTGGGTGCCAATCTAGAGCCGAGTGTCAAGGAGCGCTTAATTCAGCTATTGCATGAGTATGTTGAGATCTTCGCCTGGTCATACGAAGACATGCCGGGACTTGATACAGACATTATAGTACACTGTCTACCCACAAGAGAAGACTGTCCACCAGTGAAACAGAAAGTCCGCCGCATGAGACGTGACATGTCAGAGAAGATCAAAGCAGAAGTTATGAAGAAGTTTAATGCTGGATTTCTGGCTGTTACTTCCTATCCTCAATGGGTTGCTAACATTGTGCCCGTGCCTAAGAAGGACGGCAAAGTGAGAATGTGCGTGGATTATAGAGATTTAAACAGGGCCAGCCCTAAAGATGATTTTCCACTTTCGCACATCGACATCCTGGTTGACAATATAACTCAGCACAAAGTATTTTCTTTCATGGACGGATTCTCAGGTTATAACCAGATCAAAATGGCACCTGAGGACATGGAGAAAGCTACTTTTGTTACATAGTGGGGTACGTTCTGCTACAAAGTGATTCCATTCGGACTGAAGAATGTCGGGGCAACCAATCAACGCGCCATGGTAGCTTTGTTTCATGATATGATACATCATGAGATATAGGTCTACGTAGATGACATGATATCCCGATCACAAACAGAAGAAGAACAACTTGATCACTTGCAAAAGTTGTTTGTCATGTTGAAGGAATACAAGCTACGGTTGAATCCAAACAAGTGTACATTCGGAGTCCGGTTCGGTAAACTCTTGGGTTTCATTGTCAGCAACAAAGGCATCAAGGTTGATCCTGCCAAAGTCAAAGCTATACAAGAAATGCCTGATCCTCTCACTGAGAAGGAGGTCAGAGGTTTTTTGGGACGCATAAACTACATTGCTAGGTTCATTTATCACCTAACATCTACTTGTGAACCAATCTTCAAGCTGTTGAAGAAAGATCAGGTAGTTAGATGGAATGATGACAATCAAATTGCTTTCGATAAAATCAAGGAGTATTTGCTAGAGCCTCCTATCTTGATGCCACCTATTGAGGGAAGACCGCTAATCATGTATTTGACCGTCCTAGAGAATTCAATGGGGTGCGTACTGGGGCAACATGACGAGTCTGGCTGAAAAGAGCATGCCATTTATTACCTTAGCAAAAAGTTTACCTACTGTGAAACAAGATATTCACTGCTCGAGAAAACTTGCTGCGCTTTGGTATGGGCTGCTCGCCGGCTAAGGCAGTACATGTTGACTCATACCACTTTGCTGATATCTAAGATGGATCCGATCAAGTACATTTTTGAGAAGCCCTCTTTATCTGGTAGGATAGCTAGATGGCAGATGATCCTAATGGAATACGATATACGATACACGACCCAAAAAACTATAAAGGGGAGTGTGCTAGCTTACCATCTGGCCCATCAAGCTATCGAAGATTACCAATCCATGAAGTTCGACTTCCCCGACGAAGACATCATGACATTGGACAACATTGAAGAGAACAGACCATATGACGGACCTGAACAAGGATCCCGATGGACCCTGTACTTTGATGGGGCATCCAATGCACTTGGCAATGGTATCGGCGCAATACTCATATCCCAGAAGGTTGCCATACTCCTTTCACCGCCATACTTTACTTCAATTATACGACCAACATGGCAGAGTATGAAGCTTGCATCTTTGGACTCAAGGCTGCCATAGACTTGGGAATCAAATCTTTGATTGTGTTTGGAGACTCAGCTTTGGTCATCAGTCAGATCAAAGGAGAGTGGGACACTAAGGATCCAAACCTCATCCCTTACAAAGAACATGTCTTGACATTGTTACCACATTTTGAGCAGATTACCTTCGAGCCCTTCCCGCGAGAAGAAAATCATCTAGCAGATGCTCTAGCTACAATATCATCAATGTTTAAACTTAACTGGGATAATGAGGCTCCCCAAATCACCATTGAACGAATGGACGAACCTGCACATTGTCACGAGATTAATACCGAGGAAGTAGTGGACCAGCCGTGATTTCATGAAGTCAAAAGGTATCTCGAGGCGCAATAATACCCTGAAGGAGCTTGAGTCAATGACAAAAAGTTCTTAAGGAGATTCTCGGCTAAGTTCTTCCTAAGTAATGGCATCTTATACAAGCGCAATCATGATTCTATTCTGCTCCGTTGTATGGACAAACTTGAAGCTAAAAGGATTATGGCTGAATTGCATGAAGGTACCTTTGGAACTCACTCTAGTGGGCATACGATGGCTAAGAAGATTCTAAGGGCAGGCTATTACTGGTCTACCATTGAAGCTGACTGCTATCAACACTCCTGAACATGCCATAAATGTCAAATCTATGCAGACAAGGTCCACGTGCCTCCAGTTCCTCTAAATGTATTAACAGCTCCTTGGCCCTTCGCTATGTGGGGAATCGACATGATTGGAGAGATCAAGCCTACGACATCCAATGGACACCGCTTCATTCTGGTGGCCATTGATTATTTCACTAAGTGGGTCGAAGCAGCTTCCTTCGCATCCGTAACTAAGAATGTTGTTGCCCGTTTCATCAAACAGAATCTCATTTGTCGGTACGGTATCCCCGAAAGGATCATCACTGATAACGGTACAAACCTTAACAATACTATGATCACCGCATTATGCGAGCAGTTCAAGATTCAACATCACAATTCATCTCCCTATCGGCCAAAGATGAACGGTGTTGTCGAAGCTACGAACAAAAATATCAAAAATATCATACAAAAGATGACAATCACCTACAAGGACTGGCATGAAATGTTAGCGTTTGCTCTTCACGGGTATCGTACCACGGCACGCACATAAACTGGGGCAACACCCTATTCTTTAGTTTATAGAATGGAAGCTGTCTTGCCTATCGAGGTTAAGATTCCCTCTTTGAGAATCATGAAAGATGCTGGTTTGAGTGAAGACGATTGGATCCAGACCCGGCTTGATCAATTGAACTTAATTGATGAGAAGAGACTTACTGCTGTTTTTCATGGTCAGACGTATCAGAAACGGATGATCAAGGCTTTCAACAAAAAAGTCAGACGCCAGACATATCAAGTTGGAGATCTAGTGATCAAGCGCATCATCTTGCCACAAAGTGATCCCAGGGCCAAATGGACTCCTACTTACGAAGGACCATTTGTAATCAAGAACATCTTTTCTGGTGGGGCAATGATCTTAACCACCATGGATGGCGACGACCTGTCGCACCCTGCGAATGTAGACATAGTCAAAAGATACTACGCATAAATGACCCGGTAGGTTGACACACCTAGGCAAAACAAGGGCATCCCGGTGAATCGAAAACCCGAAAGGGCGGTTCAGGCAAAAATTAGGGATAAAACAAAAAAATCTGTACACCCGACAAGTTGAAAACCCGAAAGGGCGACATGGGAAAAAAAGGGTTTCCCGGTGGATCAAAAACCCGAAAGGGCGGTCCAGGAAAAAGTTAGGAAATTAAAGAGTATGACTATGTCTCGTCGGATCACTTTGAGGACAATCTCTTCACTGACAAACTCTGAGCTCCTGATCAATCATCCTCGGACGAAGCAACAAATGGACAATATATTCGGAGATACGAAGGCTATAGCAGAATGGGAACCCCATGGATTTTTTTACACATAACTATCTTTCTTTGTATTAATTTTTTCTCATTTTTATGACACCATCCTCTTACTAGGATGTTTGTCTCCTTTGTACACAAATACTTATTCAAAGTAAATACAAAGATATCTCTTTCAAAGTACAAAAAACTATTTGCCTTTTTCTTTACACTTGTGTTTTTATGTGCAAAAACGTCCAATGATTCATTAATGAACATATGCATTTGAACGTAATTTCTATTTACAAATAAACAGGATGAAAAAGAACAATTACTGACAGGTTAAAAGGATAGGAAAACGTCTTTCGGCTATTTCATGAGAAATCCCTACAGTACATCATCTAGATCCCCAGCGGAACTAAAGTTTCAAATCCTTGATCCCCATCAGAGTTAAAACTTCAAACTCCCAATCCCCAGCGGAGCAAAAAATTTGAATTATAGATCCTCAACGGAGATGAAACCTTCTTCCCCAGTCGAGTCATGATTTCCAACTACCAATCCCTAGTGGAGACCATCCAGTTTCTCCAAATTCCCCAGCAAGTTGTCTTGAAATCTGAAAATCAACCAGATAACAGTTAACTTTTGTTTTTCCTCAACCTAGGATAATTCCCCAGTAGAGTGGCTGACAACCCAAACTCCTGAACCTACTCTCCAGCAGTAAGCCTTCTTCCCCATAGAGTTTGCATTACTCCCCAACAGAATGAAGATTCTCATTCTCAATTCCCCAGTGAAGTCGCCAAAGTTTTCATTGCTCTCCAACAAAATGAAGATTCTCATTCTTAATTCCCCGCAGAAGTCATCAGAGTTTCCCCTATTCCCCAGCAGAATAAGGATTCCCATTGAGTAACCCCCAGTAGAAGTCATCAAAATTCTCTAGATTTCCCAAGCAGATTACTCAAGCTGTATATGGCATTGCTTGCAACAAATTTTTTGTCAATACTCCAACTTCAAGATATGAAGGATCCTTGTATCCCCACAAGTTATCAAGGATTTTTTTAATCCCCAACGGTCGCCCAGGACTTCTTATCCTCAGCAGTCAAGGATTTATTTTCCCCGGCAGCAGTCAAGGGTTTTATTATCCCCAGCTGTCAATGATTTATTTTCTTCAGCAATATAACAAATCAGCTTACATGCGCATACATTATATCCATATATCATAAACATTGATAAACACATATATTGCATCATGCAGTTAATGCAGCATAACTTTGTGTTTCAGCTAACATGTTACCCTTTTCAGGATAAGATTAACAAGCTACCGTTAACGGTATACAGTCATGATACAGTACAAATATGCTCCAGATACGGATGCCATCCTGATACTCATTCAGATTTCAACTTTCAGATACGCTCCAGATACAGATGCCATCCTGATACTCATTCAGATTTCAACTTTCAGATATAGTTCAGATACGCTCCAGACAAGGACTCCATTCTGATACTCATTCAGATTTCAATTTCAGATACAGTACATATACACTCCAAACACGGAAGTCATTCTATTACTCATTCAGATTTCAATTTCAGATACAATACGGATACACTCTAGACACGGAAGTCATTCTGTTGCTCATTCAGACTCAGATCTCAGATACAGTTTAGATACACTCCAGACACGGAAGTCATTCTGTCACTCATTCAAATTTTCAAGTTCAGATACGCTCCAGATGCGGTTGCCGTTCTGTCACTTATCATGATTTTCTCCAGCTTAGATACGCTCCAGACACGGATGCCATTCTGTCGCTTATTCAGATTTCAAATTCAGATACAATACAGATACACTCCATACACGAAAGTCATTCTGTTATTCATTCAGATTCATGTTTAGTTACAGCTCGGATACGCTCCAGACACGACTGCTATTCCCTTGCTCATACAAATTCAGTCTCCTGATACAGTTCAGATACGTTCCAAATACAGACACCATTCTGATACTCATTCTTCTGACTTACAACTTACAACTTACAACCCAACAAACATTCTTGGATGGCATCTTCAAGCCCATCTCCGACAAGATTCTGTCACCTCTCCAAATGGCATCTTTAAGCCCATTCCCTCAACTATACTTTGACGAGTGCAAATTTACGGGCACTCTAGTGTCCAATCATCTTTTACCTTCGAGTCACGAACGACAAATCTCGCCAATCTAACTCTTCAGGTTCAAGAAGATTGAACAGGGGCAGCTGTTGTACCCCAAAATTTTCCCTCTCATTTATCAAGATTTCCCTCACAAGACTTCTTGGACTCAAGACAAGATTATGGTTTGGTCAGCTCAAGACACCTCCTCTTGCACTGATGACTTGAAATTAGGGTTTGAGGTTGCACAAGGATTTTTGTACCATCAATGCTTTATGTGACTTTCATACACCATCTTGGACCCCTAAGATTGCTCATACCAAGTTTCAAGCCTTGAATCACATTTTTGCCTAGTCAATTGGACAATTGACCTAAAAATCAGCTGTATTGGGGGAAAAGTCAAACATGGTCAATTTATAGTCAAACTTCATAATTTTTGATCCACAACAACATTTTAAACTCCTATGTACCATTTGATCAAGTTTGGATCACAACTCCTCAAGAAATTTGATCAAATCATCAAAAGGGCAAAATGGTCAAAATTAGGGTTTTGACTGAGAAAGGGCAATTTCTGATTTTTAACCTAGCCAATGACCAATTGGGTTCAAACATGATTGACAGATGAATTTTGCAGTCAACTGATCAAAAGTCAACTGTACACTGAAGAGTCAAAATTTGACTTTTTGGTCAAAATCAAGTGCCAAGGGTCATAATTCATCAAGATATGTCAAAATATGAAACTTGTTGATCAAGAAATCTAAAATTGCAAATTAGGGTTTTAATTTGAAATTTTTCATAACTTAGAATTTTTCTAAGTATGGAAAATTTCTTATTTTTTTCCAACTTTCCACAACTTTTTCACCATGATGCAATTAGATTCAAAGAAAACTTCCAACATGAAAGTTGTAGTCCTCCATGAAATATACAAATTTTCTTCACAAATTTTTCCCAAATGATGCTTGGATCTCAAGTTATGAATTTGTGAATAAGGGTCCATGAACTAAAAGACTTAGTGAAAATTTGCCCTAATTTAGGCAGGTTTTTGACCCAACTTCATGGGCATTTTTCACATAGTTACAAGAGGTATCTAAAAATGCATTTCAAAGATGGATTGTAGAGCATGTTGCAAGCTTTCCAAAATGTCCAAGAACTCTCCAAGATCATTTGTGGTTAGGAAGAATCGAAGAAGAGAAAATGGCATTTTGTCACTTTTGTTCAAGCCATTTTTACAATGCTTAAAGTTGCAAATCAGATCCTAGCATGCTTGTACCTTGCATTACAGGTCCTAAATACCTTCTACACTCCATAATTAAATTCTAGCTTAGTGGTTAATGGCTTTATTTTGACCTTTGGAGCATTGTACAAGAGTTTAATCCATAAATGGCATAAAGGGCACATTGCCATTTTGATAAAGCAAGCTTTTTGCAACTTTGCATTTCTTGAGCCATGGACCTGTTTCTTTTGTGCAAGCATTATTCACAGATATCAAGCTTTGTTCACCAACTCTCTTCAGCCTACAAGCAAGCAAGTACAAGCCTTTGACACAAGTCACTTCACTTTTCTTTAAAAGCAAGAAAAGTTGCAAAAGTGAAGAGAACTTGTACATATGATAAAGGGTGGGCTTGGCTTCATTCTAGACAACTTCAAAAATTTATCTCAAGCAAGAACACGAGTGCACAACATCTGAAACTCTCCCAAAACACAAAAACACAAATTTCTGCCCAAACAGGGCAACTTTTGCAAAATCTTTGCGAACTCCATTTTGGCTTGTGCATTTTGCCTTTCAACCTTTGAAACACTTCATCCACATCATATCCAAACCATCCAAGCCCTTTTCCTATTGATGTAACCTCTATTTCAGACATCACCATTTTCAAACTTGAAGGTTGCAGGTTGACTCGTGCAGGGAGTTTCAAGCATCCAAAAGGACAGCTAATCATTGGAAAAGCTTGAGGCAACTTCAAGGAAGCTCACACGATCCTCAGGCTATGCATAGTTATCATTTATATTAACTTAGTAGTGATAATTTGAAGCTTGAAGTTCATGAAAAAATTAGGTCAGAAATTAGGGCTACAGAAATTCTCTCTGATCTTTGAGAGTTAGTTTACAAACTTTATATCACTGGAATCGTGAGATCATAAGCTACATTTTTTGTGTTATGAGTTTTTGATTTTATGCAAGCTAGAGCAAGATACAGGTTTAAAGCAAAAACGCCCGCATTTGGGAGAGGCTGGAGGACAGGGATGAAGTCCTGGGCCTGACGCACCTTGGGCCTCCTGTTTTGACTTTCCACACCGCCCTGATCCACTATCCACACCCCTTTTGCTTATTTTGTTTATTTTTCATATTTTCTTTTCATTTTTGTATTTATTGATTTTGTTTATTTTTCTGAACCATAAAAAATCATGAAAATATTTTCTTTATTTTTTGCATTTTATTTTATATTTATTTTATTTTTTTGAATAAAATAATAGTTTATTAGGATAATATGCTTTATTTTCTTAAATAAACTTGTAAATAATAAAAAAAAAATACTTAACATTTTTATTTTTATTATTATTATATATAAAATATTATTTTCATGCATATTTTTGTTTTTAATATTTGTTAATAATATTATTTATTATTTCTTAAACATAAATGGATAAAAAAAATATAGAACATATATTTTCTTAAAGTAAAAAACTAGGGTTTTACCCCTTTTAAAAAAATAACAATATTTTTCTCTTATTTTTAAGACTTAAATAATCAATTCTCTCATACAAAAAATCAAATACAAAACATTTTTTTGCATATTTTCATTTTTATTGCATTTTTAATATTTGTATATTTATTTAATTTGCAAATATTCAATTGGGTTGTAATAGTATTTTAGGGTTTCATTTTGTGCAAATATCCTCATTCAAAAAACTTGTATCCCTCCTCCCACAATAACTGTTGTTATGGCTTAGATCTATTTTACGCAATTTATCGCATTATACCATGTTTAGTAAAAACTAGGGTTTGTATGATAAGACAAAAATCAAACAAATAGAATGACCTAATACAAGACAAACAAAAAGAATGTAAAATGACAACACATTGCACACAAGCACCCCTAGGGTTTCACCCACTTGGTTGCCTTCAAATAAATGGCCATGGTATGCATGCAAAGTATCTTGGCAAATCAAAACAAACAAATAAGATCATAGTCCCTCGATGATGCTATCAAAAAGGTTTCCTAAACAAAGATAATCTTGGTCCCTTAAACAAGCTAAGATACTTGGCAACATTGCTATCATGGTCATACGATGACCCACGTCCGTCCCGTTTAAACATTCAAAGATAGGGTTGTTTACCAAATCAATGGTAAATCAACAATGTCAAAGGAATAAAAATGCACAAGAAAGAATTTTGAGCAGGTAGATAGCTTCTAGTTACTTGATCAACTTTCAAAACAATCCTTGCTATTTTCAAAACAAACACACACATTTCTAAACATTTCCAAAAAACTTTCAAAACATTGAAACATTTTTCAAAAGACAAACATCTTTGTATACATTCTTACGAACGAGAATCATTACAAAGATTGCCTAAACAAAGGCCTCTTTTCAAAATACTTTCAAAACCACACAAAGCACCATTTCAAACATTTTCAAAAGCAAAGCAAGTGATCTAAACAAGTAACTAAGAGCCCATGGAAAACCATGGATGAAAAGGGTGCTAGCACCTTCCCTTTTCATAATTTCTCCCACCGTATCACAACATGTTTCGAGGAACATTCAGATAATTGTATGTTTATTTCCACACTCTGTTCGACAAGTGGTCTCAAGCTTCTCCAAAAATTCCTCAAAACAAAGTCAATATTTCATCATCATTGGTTCGCATATCGATCAATATGCCTGCGAATGTGAGGGAGGATCAAGTTCGTAGATTGATTCAAAGCATATTCCTTGGGGGTGGCCTTTACCTTTGACTCCATGGTCATAGCGTTAAACCTTTGAACCCCCATGTTTGTGAACTTATGTGTAATTGTTGCATTATCATTCATTCATGAAACCATAAGCATTCTTTAAACATGTTTTTCAAGGAACTTAAGAATGATTTTTGTAGATATCTCAGGTACTTTTACTATGGATTTTGGAAAAAGAAACACTCAGAGTTACAGTTTCAAGGATCCTGAGATTGAAGAGTTGAAGAGTTTGATTCCCACGATTGAGAACCCCGCGGATTTCTGAAAGAAGTTTGGATCTATTATTCCTTTTGAAATTCTGGCAGCAGATACTCAATGTCACAGTGAATGTTATGACACCGTATCTGACTTTCTATAAGACAGTAAATAAAAATAGTAAAGAACACAGTCAATTGTTTACCCAGTTCAGTGTGAAACAACACCTACTCTGGGGGCTACCAAGCCAGGGAGGAAATCCACTATAAGAGATATTAATTCAGGAATAAACCAACCAGTTTATCTCCTTCACTTAAGACCTACCCAATGCAACTTCAATCTAAGTTCAACTTAAACCTGAGTTCCTACTCACTCCCCCTCAATCACAGCAGTGATACTTAAAACAATTGACTAATGAATTAATGAAGACACTCTTCAGAACATACACTTGATTATGCTTCACAACTTTTTAATCAAGTAACACAAACACTCTTGCTTCACAGCTTTGAGTGATACATAAACCTAACTTGACTTTGCTTCAAAGCTTTAGTCAAGAGACACAAAACACTCTTGCTTCAAAGCTTTGAGTGATACAAAAACCCTTACAATCAAAAACTATTCCAAGTCACTTATCACAATGATACTTGCTTGGATTACAGCAGTTAAAACTATACAGCTCCTAATTGATCTTCAGTCTAAAGAGATACTTTCCAAAACAGCAATCCTGTTGAATATATAGCAGCTGTTTCTTCAGTTAGGGTTTCCACAAAAAGCTAGGGTTAATTAGGTTTAACCTTAAGACTTGGTCACAAGACTTTATCAACAAGTTTAGGGTTGAGCTAGGATAACCCAAAGACCACGGGAGATTCTGTTCTGGAAGGAATGAGCCAACTTCCTGAAAAATCTCAGAATTAACCAAACTGCACTACAGTTAGATCAGTACAGGATGTATTAACATTTGTTATGATATCAGAATTCCTGTTTACTGATTTTGGTAGAAGGCAATAAATGTGATCTTTTGCTAAATGCTCAGATACACACTCATACACAGTAGCTACCGTGTGCCACACTTTTTCTGCATAAAGAACTTAATAATCCAGAATGTTATGACATCCGTCATGACATTTACACACCTGGTTTTACCAAAAAATACATGCCAATAACTAAACACTTACAAACTCCCCCTTTTGCAGATTTTTGGCTAAAACCCCTAAGCAATCAGAGAATATAGAGCAGTAGAATGAATATGACTGTAGAAAAAAATATGAGGTCTACCAAGTAATTAACACAAAATATCTCCCCCTCTTTAGCCACAAATGGGCCAAAGATACATGTACTTAAATGTTATACAGTCATCCAAAATAGGTAATAAAAATAACAAATAAAATATGAAGACACTTGCATCAACAACATCAGCATCAGGCTTGTCAATTCCACCAAACTTTAAGCACTGTCACCTTCAGAGGAGCTACTTTCTTCTTCAGCAGCACCCTCTTCCCTTCTGTTTCCTTCAGTCTCCTCCTGTTCTAATTTGGCAGTTAGGTTTTCTAGAGTCTTTTTCCTTGTCTCCAGCTCTTTGCAGGTCTCTTTCAATACAGCTATAACATCAGAAGTCTTGGACTGAGTTTTTGCAGATGATGTCTCAGCTGATGTTATGACAATGTCAGGAACATGAGATCCCTGAAACAGCTTGTAGTGTAACCCAAGAGCAGGAGCTCTTTTGCAGGAAGTGTCTCTTTCCACCAGGATATCAGGGTACTGAGCAAGGATGATTCCACATAGGAGGGAGGGAAAGGCAATTGGGCCTTTAACAGCATAGCTACCAGCATGTTTTAAAGTTTGATCAAAAACGTACCTTCCATAGTCAAATTCAGTCTTGGTACCAACAACATAAATGAATCTCCCCAATCCTGTAGAGATGGTTGATTTATGGTTTGTAGGGACCCAGTTGGCTGCACCAATCTTGTGCAGGATGGCAAATTTTATGCTTAGCTTGCTAGCATTTAGCTTGCCTTTTGAGGGCCAGCACTTGACTTGTCTTGCTGTGATGGTTTGGCAAACTTCATTGTCAGTAACTTCCAGTTTAGGGCAAGCCTCATTTGATCTTCCAAGAAATTTGTTAATTTCAGATGGAGAGAAATTAACCCTTCTTCCTCTTACATATACACATTCAAAGCCAGCTGACCTTCCATCAGCACATTCATCAGACAAATTCACTATGAATTCCTTGACCAGATTTTCATAGCATTTGGTAAATTTTACCACAGTCTTCATTAATCCAGCAGCTTTGATCAGGTCCATGATTTCCTTGCAATCCATGGCACCATTGTTTAGTTCTCTTTCCAAGGCTATTCTCTTCAAGCAAACATACTTCCATCTGTTGGCATTTTCAGGGTGGTGAAATGAAATGTTGTCAGTGGGGACTTCAGGAACTCTAGCCATTTTGCTGGAAGGGAGTTTCCTTCTGAGAGGAATGTCTTCAGCATCAATTTAAAATTCTGATTCCTCATCAGAATCAGTAGGCTCAGGTTCTTTTCTCTTCTTTGTTATTGTTTGTCTTGCAGGCTTTGAGAGACTCCCAGTATGCACTTGGGCTTTCACCTTCCCTTTGGACAGTCCAGTCTTCACAGTACCAGTCTTCCCTTCAGACCTGGTTTTCTTATCAGCAGGTTTCTCTTTGTTCAGACATTTTGCAGCATCTTGATTACCCTTCATGTTCATCATTCTCCTAGCTATGCTAGGGTTGATATTTGCAATCAGGTCATTGTCTGAATATTCCTCATCCACATCAATAACAGGTGTTTCAGCATTCTTTTCTGAGGGGTTCTAAATATCATCAAGGTTTTCAGATGATTTTTGAATGTTGTCATTTGGTGTCTCAACATTCTCAGAGACATCTGGATTTGCTTCAACATTTGGGCTTGCTGATTCTTGATTTAATGGAACAGAAATCCCCGGTACAGAGTGGTTCTCACTCAGGATTCTTGTAACAAGCCTATCTATTGCTTGATGTACATAAGCTGATCCTTCCCTATTTGGTACAGAAGATGAAGGTTGAGAGGGATTACCAGATGAAGTAGCCTGAGACCTTCCTGCATACCTTGTTCTCAGCTTTTTGACCTTGGAAGGGTTAATTGCCATTTCTCTAAGAGGAGTAATCTCCAGGACTTCAGTATCCATGCATGAGGTGATTGCCCGAGAATCTTTATCAGATGATGAAGATGAAACGGTCGTCTTTGATGAGGATGATGTCTGAGACATTTTGATAGTCTTAGAAAACTAGTACCAACTAGAGAGAAAACTTTGATTGAGAGATTGGGAGTTGTTGCAAAGTCGAGAGAGGAAGGAGGCAAATGTGTGTCTATTCAACTTCTTAATAATTTTGAAAGAATTGGGGAAATATATGATTAACCCACTTAAAATAGACTTAATAAAATTAACTCCTTCAACCCTTGTTTTGAGCAAAATTAATTGCTACAATTTCTCATGTTGGCAAATACCCAACTTGCCCCTCAAGTTTTCAAGTTGATTTGCATCAAGAGCCTTGGCAAAAATGTCAGCCAGCTGTAGCTTAATGACAACATGTTCCAGTTTAATTGTCTTCTCCTCTACAAGGTCTCTGATAAAGTAATGTTTAAGGTCAATGTGCTTGGTCCTGCTATGCTGAATAGGGTTCTTGGAAATATTGATTGTACTCAGATTGTCACAGTACAATGTCATAACATCTTGTGAGACATTATACTCAGTGAGCATCTGTTTTATCCAGATAATTTGAGAACAGCTACTACCAGATGCAATGTATTCAGCCTCAGCACAAAAATGAAAGGGGAGTCTTTTGGCATGTATCATAGCTCTGGCAAATTCCTGTATGATCCTATTTTTCCTCTCTTCAACTCCATTTTGTTGAGGAGTTATAGGAGAAGAGAATTCCTGACTAATTTCTTCTGAGGAACAAAGCTTATTAAACTTGCTATTTTCAAATTCCTTGTCATGATCACTTTTGATTCTGACAATACACCCTTCTCTTTGAATTCTTTTGCATAGTTCTTTAAAAACTTCAAAGTCATCCACCACAACATAGGCATATTTCTTTTCACCAAGACTTTTCACCTGCATTGGTCCCATATGTAGAAGATCTAGAACCTTAGAGGTGGTCAGATGTCTTGACTTTGGATGTGACATCCTAGTTTGCTTACCAACCTGACATTCACCACAAACTCTCCCTTCATCAATTTGCAGTCTTGAAATCCCTCTGACTGCCTCCATGGAGATAATCCTTTTCATTCCTCTTAGATGAAGATGGCCAAGTTTTTGGTGCCACAGTTTCACCTCTTTTTCTTCTTTGGCAATAGAACACACAGTGGAGTTATTAGTGTTCTCAGGCTCCCACAAGTAACAGTTATCTTTAGATCTGACTCCTTTCATTATAACTTCTTGTTTTTCATTAATTACAAGACATTCAGATTTTGAGAAGTTGACTTTGAATCCTAGATCACATAATTGACTGATACTAATGAGATTAGCAGTCAGGCCTTTTACCAATAGTACTTCATTCAGATTTGGAACTCCAGGGCAGTCCAAATTACCAACTCCTTTGATTTCACCTCTAGCACCATCTCTAAAGGACACATAACTAGTGGTGTGAGGTTTAACATTATTGAGAATGTTCTTGATTCCAGTCATGTGCTTAGAACACCCATGGTCAAAGTACCAGTCTTCCTTTGCAGAGACTCTCAGGGAAGTGTGGGCTATCAGGGCAGTAGCCTTTTTCTTCCATTGAGGAGTATGTGGAACCCTGTTAGACTTAGGTTTGACACCTGGGTTCTAATTAGGGTATCCATACAATCTGAAGCAGAAAGGCTTTATGTGACCAAACCTCCCACAATGATGACATCTCCATCTTTGGTACTTTTTCTTCATATTTCTCTGTTCCCGATGTTGAGTGTTATGTTGTGACATCTACTTTGACATTGGTTTATCAGACCTGATCTTCTTGCCTGCACCAGATTTCTTTGCTTCCATAAATACTAGTCCAGACTTGTTTCCCACATTTTGTCCAACCGGAAGGATTTCCTCCAATTTGTCAGTTCCATTTGTCAGCATCTTGACAGATTTGGTCATCTTGTTCAATTTTGAGTTCAACATTTGAACTTCCCCTTCTAGATGACTTATAGTTTCCAGGTCTGCCCTTTTTTCAGCCTCCAACTTTATGATGAGTTTTGTTTGTCTCTCATTTTGCACACAGACTTCAGCACTTTTTCTGATACACAATTTCTTGTAAGTATCAGCCAGTTCTTCAAATGTCACTTCCTCATCACTAGTGTCACTTTCAGAGGTACAAACACCAGTTAGTGCAGTAACTAGTTTGGCAGATTCTTCTTTAGAATTACTTTCTGAATCACAGTCAGACCAGGTAACAGTCATACCTTTCTTTTGTTTCTTAAGAAAGGTAGGACATTCAGCTCGAATATGCCCATATCCTTCACAACCATGGCATTGAATTCCTCTGCCTTGATTTCCCTTCTCTTCAGACCTTGGTCTTCTGCTGGAGTCATAAGATCTGTTAATGTCAGAGGGGATGTTCTCAACATTTGACCTTGACTTTGGATCCATTCTCTTGATGAGTTTGTTGAATTTTCTTCCAAGCATGGCTATAGCTTCTGAAATATTTTCTTCTTCATCCTCCTTGTTTTCATCTTCAGTGTTGGATACAAGTGATATGCTCTTGTTTTTCTTGTCAACATTGTCACTGATCCCCATCTCAAAAGTCTGAAGAGACCCAATGAGTTCATCCACCTTTAAGATGCTGATGTCCTGGGCTTCCTCTATAGTAGTTACCTTCATTGCAAATCTTTTAGGCAGGGATCTGAGAATCTTTCTCACCAGTTTTTCTTCAGACATCTTTTCACCCAATGCTCCTGAGGTGTTGGCAATCTCCAAGATGTTTATGTGAAACTCATGAATGGTTTCATCTTCCTTCATCCTTAGGTTCTCAAACTTTGTAGTCAGCATCTGAAGCCTTGACATTTTTACTTTGGATGTGCCTTCATGGGTAGTTTTGAGAGTGTCCCACACTTCCTTGGCCAGTTCACATTGATGTACTAGTCTGAAAATGTTTCTATCAATTCCATTGAACAAGGCATTTAAAGCTTTGGAATTTCCCAGGGCTAACTCATCTTCTTCTAGGCTCCATTCTTCCCCAGGCTTCAGACTGATTGTACCATCTTTCTCAGTTATGGTGGGATGGTTCCATCCTTTGTCAGCAGCTCTCCAAGCCTTTTTGTCCAGAGATTTTAAGAAGGCAATCATACGAGGTTTCCAGTAGTCAGAATTTGTTCCATCCAGAATGGGTGGTCTATTTCCAAAAACTCCTTCTTTGTCCATAGTGCCAGAAAGTGATATCCCTAGATCTCACCCAGTAATACAGGCAGGGTGCCTGCTCTGATGCCAATTGAAATTCTGGCAGCAGATACTCAATGTCACAGTGAATGTTATGACACCGTATCTGACTTTCTATAAGACAGTAAATAAAAACAGTAAAGAACACAGTCAATTGTTTACCCAGTTCAGTGTGAAACAACACCTACTCTGGGGGCTACCAAGCCAGGGAGGAAATCCACTATAAGAGATATTAATTCAGGAATAAACCAACCAGTTTATCTCCTTCACTTAAGACCTACCCAATGCAACTTCAATCTAAGTTCAACTTAAACCTGAGTTCCTACTCACTCCCCCTCAATCACAGCAGTGATACTTAAAACAATTGACTAATGAATTAATGAAGACACTCTTCAGAACATACACTTGATTATGCTTCACAACTTTTTAATCAAGTAACACAAACACTCTTGCTTCACAGCTTTGAGTGATACATAAACCTAACTTGACTTTGCTTCAAAGCTTTAGTCAAGAGACACAAAACACTCTTGCTTCAAAGCTTTGAGTGATACAAAAACCCTTACAATCAAAACCTATTCCAAGTCACTTATCACAATGATACTTGCTTGGATTACAGCAGTTAAAACTATACAGCTCCTAATTGATCTTCAGTCCAAAGAGATACTTTCCAAAATAGCAATCATGTTGAATATATAGCAGTTGTTTCTTCAGTTAGGGTTTCCACAAAAAGCTAGGGTTAATTAGGTTTAACCTTAAGACTTCGTCACAAGAATTTATTAACCAGTTTAGGGTTGACCTAGGTTAACCCAAAGACCACGGGAGATTCTGTTCTGGAAGGAATGAGCCAACTTCCTGAAAAATCTCAGAATTAACCAAACTGCACTACAGTTAGATCAGTACAGGATGTCTTAACATTTGTTATGACATCGGAATTCCTGTTTACTGATTTTGGTAGAAGGCAATAAATGTGATCTTTTGCTAAATGCTTAGATACACACTCATACACAGTAGCTACTGTGTGCCACACTTTTTCTGCATAAAGAACTTAATAATCCAGAATGTTATGACATCAGTCATGACATTTACACACCTGGTTTTACCAAAAAATACATGCCAATAACTAAACACTTACACCTTTTATGAAGTGCAAGATGAAGGAGTGTATCCTTACAATGTTGGTCCAGTTCTATGATCCGTTGTATCGATGCTTCACTTTTCCTGATTACCAGTTGATGCCCACTTTGAAAGAGTATTCTTATATACTTGGTTTACCAATCAGTGATTGTGTTCCTTTCTACATTTTAGAAGGGGAATCCAAATCTCATGAGATGGAAACAGTTACCCATTTGAGGAAGTCTGAGATACAAGATAACATGACTACCAAGGGAGGAATCTGAGGCTTACCTGCATAGTTTTTGTTGAAGAAAGCTCGTTACTTCTCCAAGATAAAGGATAATGTCGCCTTTGAAGTTGTCTTTGATTTGCTTGCTTATGGGTTGTTCTTGTTCCATAACATCGATAAGTTCATGGATGTGAACACCATTAGAATCTTTTTGATTGGAAATCCATTCCCAACGCTGCTACAATATACCTTATATTCCATCCATCTTTGGAATTCCTACCAAGGTGGGATGATTATATGTTGTACACCATTGTTATACCAGTGGTATGTTTCCCATTTACCTGGGTCTGATGTTTTTTGGGATCTCAAGAAGGAGCCATGATGGGCGCAAAAAATTATGGCTCTTACTCATTCTGATATAGATTGGTACAATCAAGCTTATTATGATGTAAAGATCATTGATAGTTGTGGTGTTTTTCCCAACGTGCCTTTTCTTGGTACGAGGGGAGGAATTAACTACAATCCTGTTCTTGTGTACCTCCAGTTTGGATACCCAATGAAGGATAAGCCAAATAACTTTCATCTGGGTGGTTTCTTTCTCCAAGAAGGAAAATATCACAAAGCAGCTAAGGAGGAGATTGAAAGGGCTTGGCTCTATATCCATAGAAAGGGAAAAGACATGTTAGGGAAGATAGGTGTTGTTTCTTTGGAGCCTTACCTTCAATGGGTTCGTGCTAGAGCTTGTGTTCTCAAGATGCCTTATTATCCTGAGAAACCTTTATTCCATGTTGCTACACCATCATCTACTACCATTCCTATTGAGAACATGAGAGAGTATCAGGAAAATATGGCTAGAATGAAGTCTGAAAGAGATGATTGAAAGGAAAAATATAGTATGTCAGAATATGAAAACTAGGTCATGACTGGAAAGTTGAAGGAGAAGGAGGACATGCTATTTATTCAAGATAGTTGGTTTATTGATCCCGATGAGGAGCTTCTCCAAAAAGATGCGTTGCTCAAGAAATATGCTAAGGAAAAGAATAGAAATAAGGAAGATTTGATAGGCGTTACTCCTGTTCCTAATCCATGGAATAAAGTTATTGATCAACTGATAACCGAAAAGACATAGATGGAAGAATTCTATGAAAAGAAGATTAGGAAGCTCAAGTTACAAGTAGCATTTGTTCCTTCGTCCGATGATGATTCTGAGTGATCATAGCCCCTAGCTTTTATTACTTATGTCATTTTTTAAAACTCTTTAAGAGGGATTTTATGTTCCAAAGTTGTAATTTTTCTGCCTTTTATTAATGAAATAATTTTTTGTTATTCAAAAGTTCTTTACCATTGATGTTTGCAAGCTATCAAAGTTTTAAAGTTCCTTGAAAAACTATCAAAATAAATAATCATTTGCATCGCATATCATGTATCATTCAACATTCAATCTTACATGTTTTCTAGAATATTATTCTTGCTTCTTTTTCAACTCTGATAGATCGTCAAGCTATTTCACCAGTATAATACTCAAGCCAATCGTCCAAAGAGAATGGAAGATCTAGAATAAGAAAATCATGAGCTTCATCAGGAGGTTACTACTCTTCGTACTGGAATGGAAAATTTGATCGATTTAGTGGAAAGCTTGATGGATGCTCAGAATCAGCCATCGACTTCGGCTACTGAAGCTCAACCTCAAACTATTATGGTTTCCAAGGTCGTCACTGCTCCAACCTCTTTGGCTCAAGTCAACCCACAGTAACATCAAATTCTGAATGGTTTTCCATGGGGTATGCCTTACAATTTCACGCCAGAAGGGTACCAGCCTACTGTGAAACCCATGATTCAACCTATTGTATCTTTTCCTAAACCCTGAGATGACTACTGTGTAACCTGTGATCCAGCCTATGGTATCTTTCCCTCAGCCTGTGATGGCTACTGCTTCTCCCGTGGTTCACACTATTCCATATACAAATAAAACCATTTATCATGATGAACCTGTTGAAAGTTTAGGCATATTCGATAGGATGGAGGAGTTCCAAGACCAATTTCAAGAAATTCAGAGGGAAATTAGAGCACTTAAAGGGAAATACTTGTTCAGGTAAAATGCTCATGACTTTTGTTTGGTCTCAAATGTGAAAATTCCAGCTAAGTTCAAAGTGCCGGACTTTGAAAAATACAAAGGTGACTCATGTCCACAAAGTCACTTGACCATGTATGTGAGGAAGATGTCCACTTGCTCTGATGATCACAAGCTATTAATTCACTACTTCCAAGACAGTTTAACCAGTGCCACCCTGAAATGGTACATGGGTTTGGATAGCACCCGAATCCGCAACTTCAATGACCTCATTGAGGCTTTTGTTCGTCAATACAAGTACAATGTTGACATGGCCCCGGACCAAGATCAACTCCGAGATATGTCCCAGAAGGATAGAGAATCTTTTAAAGAGTATTCCCAAAGGTGGTGTGATTTTGTCGCTCAGATCTATCCTCCCCTCGAAGAAAAATAAATGACAGATTTTTCTGAAAACATTAGGTTCTTTCTACTATGAGAGAATGGTTGCAAGTGTGCCTAGCGACTTCACTGAGATGGTGAACATGGGCATGCAACTTGAAGATGGAATCCGTAAAGAGCGTCTAGCCAAGGAAGGTGGTACATCTAGTTGTGTTAAGAAATTTGGGAGTGTCTTCCCCAAGAGGAGGGAAAAAGATGTTAGTGCAGTTTTTCCTTAAAGGCCGAGAAGAGGATATTCACAAGTTGCAGCAGTCACTCTTGCTATCCACCCAAAAATGGTAGCTCCAACCTATTAAGCCTCTCCAATTAAACAACGACAGTTTCAGCAACAGCCTCGATAACAGGCTCCTCAATTCAACAATCAGAATCGTTTTCCGAGAAAACCACAGTTTGATGCAATCCCAATGACTTACATCGAGTTATTCCCCACTTTGATCCGGAAGAATTTTATAACAATTAAACCTCCTCCTATAGAACCAGATAATACTTCCCCTTGGTACAAGGCTGATCAATTCAGTGCATATCACCAAGGTTCGCCAGGACATTATATTGAAAATATATTTTCTTTGAAGGAAGATGGCAAGAGGTTAATCAAGAGTGGTATTTTATCTTTCAAAGATGTTAACCCAAATGTTCAAGCTAATCCATTGCCTCAACATGGGGCAGCGTTTGTAAATATGGTTCACAGATGTCCTGGAAAGTTTCGAGTCTACCAGGTTGAGCATATAAGGGGCTCACTGTTCATAATGCATCAAAGTTTAAGTAGACTTGCCTTCTTTAAACATCGACATAATTATGAAGTTTGCAAATTATGCTTAGTAGAAGTTGATTTCCCTGTTTTAAAAGAAGATATTCAGAAGTTGTTAGAGCAAAGGGTCATTACCATCACATATGATAGAGATCCATATGATGAGGTGAATGTTATAATGCCACAGTTTAACATGCCTGAACTAGTGGAGATTGCTTATGATAGTTAGACTTCATCCGCTGCTCCTTTGATTATCTGTCCACCTGGTCCCGTGCCTTATAACTCGGACAAATCCATACCATACAAATATAATTCCACAATGATTGACAATGGAGTAGAAGTCCCCATACCACCGATGCCATATTTTGTCAATATTGTTGATGTGAGTAGAGTCACAAGGAGCGGGCGTATCTTTGCAGTTGTACCATCGGAAATGCCTGATATTCAAGTTAGAAGACCTATACCAGTGGAAGTTATGATGATGAATGTTGAGCCAAGGGTCGAGGTAGGCCGACCCAGTGGACCGAACCCACATCCTGATGATGATGAGATTTTGAAACTCATTAAGAGAAGTGAATACAATATCGTGGACCAACTATTGCAATCTCCTTCCAGGATTTCTGTGCTCCCTTTACTAAAAACTTTCTGGTGCCCATAGGGAAGCTTTAATGAAGGTCTTGGACCAGGCGTTCATAGATCACGATGTGACGGTAGACCAATTTGATGGAATTGTGGGAAACGTTGCCTCATGTAACAATCTTGGTTTCAACGATGAAGAACTTCCAGAAGAGGGAATGAACCATAATATGGTCTTGCATATCTCGGTAAGTTGTGGAAATGATACTTTGTCAAGTGTGATGGTAGATACAAGTTCATCATTAAATGTACTGCCCAAAACTACATTATCTCGACTATCACATCAAGGTGCTCCTATGAGGTCTAGTGGGGTAATTGTCTAAGCGTTTGATGGTTCTAGGAAAACTATCATTGGTGAAGTGAATCTCCCCATGACAATTGGTCCTCATACCTTCCAAATTATTTTCGAAGTAATGGATATTCATGCCGCCTACAGTTCCCTATTGGGTCACCTATGGATCCATGATTCAGGGGCAGTCACTTCCACGCTCCATTAAAGATTGAACTTTGTGGGGAATGGAAAGTTGGTAACAATTGGTGGAGAACAGGCTATGGTGGTAAGCCACTTGTCATCTTTTTCCTATATTGATGTTGATGAGGCTATTGGAACCCAATTCCAAGCTCTATCTATCGATAATAATGAAGTAAAGAAGCAAGGGGAATCTATTTATTCTCTTTAAGATGTGCGACGAGTGGTTGAGAGCGGTTCGACTGAAGGAGAGGGCCAGGTGTTAACTTTTCCTATGAACAAGTTTAGAGAAGGTGTTGGTTTTTATCCTGTGTCTACATGAGCTAAGAAAGATACAGTTACCCGTTCGATACAAGAAGTTTTCCGAAGCTCAGGTTTTATCCATCTGACTCTGCCCAAAGTTGATGCTATAATGAAAGATGATTCTCAAGAGGATTTACCTGACTTTGTAGCGCATGGAGTGGTTTTCTAGAACTGGATTGCTATTGATATTCCTTTTGTGATGCACATTTCTGAGTAATGCTCTGTTCTTTTTTGAAAAACCTTTCACTCTGCCCAAGGCGAGAGAGTATTTGTGTCGGGCTATGTTAAACATAAATCATTTTGCTCTGCCGAAGGCAAAAGAGAAGATGTTTGGGCTTTTGTTTCAAGTATTTCCAATCATAAATAAAAATGTTATTTTGTCCCCATACTGTTTTTTACTTTTAACTTTTTCTGGAAAATGGTAACAAAAATAAAAATAATAATAATAATAAATATAATAATATTTTTTATTTATACAACATTCACATTAACCGAGTTCTAAAATAAAGCATAAATCATATGTGCAGATTAATCTATGATCTAACCATTGAAAATAATGAACCTATGCCCCCTCGCAAATTCGATTTCCCTGTGTTCGGAGCCGAGGAAGAGGATAGTGAACAGATCCCTGATGAAATCTCCCGCTTACATGAGCACGATGAAAAGATTATCAGCCAATCAAAGAACCTGTGGAGATAATCAATTTGGGTAATGAAGAAGAAAAAAAGGAAGTTTAGATTGGATCATTGCTTATCCTAGAGGTCAAAGAAAGAATGTTAGAGCTTCTCAGAGAGTATGTAGACGTGTTTGCTTGGTCCTACCAAGACATGCCAGGATTGGACAACAAAATTGTGGAGCATCGATTGTCGTTGAGACATGAATGTCTGCTGATTAAGCAGAAGTTGAGAAGGACTCGTCCCAATATGGCTGACAAGATCAAAGAAGAGGTCCAAAAAAAATTAACACATGCTTGCACGTTACATCAGTTCATCCTCAGTGGTTAGCCAATATAGTGCTTGTTACTAAGAAAGATGGCAAGGTTGGAATGTGTGTGGACTACAGAGATTTGAATAGAGCTAGCCTAAAGGATGATTTCCAATTACCACACATTGACGTATTGGTCGACAGCACAACAAAGTTCAAAGTTTTTTCTTTTATGGATTGTTTCTCTGGTTACAACAAAATCAAGATGGCACCTGAAGATATGGTGAAGACATCCTTCATTAAACCTTGGGGAACATTTTGTTATTGAGTAATGCCTTTTGGTTTAAAGAATGCAGGTGCAACATAACAGAGAGCCATGACCACTCTGTTCCATGATATGATGCATAATAAGAAGGAAGTTTATGTAGATGATATGATTGACAAATCGCAGACTGAAGAATATCATGTGGAGCATCTACTGAAATTATTCCAACGTTTGAGAAAGTATAAACTCTGTCTGAATCCTAACAAGTGTAATTTTGGTGTTCGTTATGGAAGAGTTCTGGGTTTCATTGTCAGCCAACGAGGTATTGAGGTGGATCCTGATAAATTCAAAGTTATTCGAGAGATGCCCGCACCCAAGACGAAAAATAAAGTAAGAGGATTCCTTGGAAGGTTGAACTATGTTTCCAGGTTTATATCTCATATGACTGCTACCTGTGGGCCAATTTTTAAGCTTCTTCGAAAGAACCAAGGATGTGTGTGGACAAAAGATTGTCAAAGAGATTTTGATAGCATCAAAGAATATTTACTCGAGCCTCCCATCTTGATTCCTCCAATAGAAGGAAGACCTTTGATTATGTATATGACCATATTAGAAGATTTCATGGGATGTGTGCTTGGTCAACAAGATGAGACTGGAAGAAAGGAACACTCCATATATTATATGAGTAATAAATTCACAGATTGTGAGTATTGATACTCAATGCTAGAGAAAACCTATTGTGCTTTAGCTTGGGCTGCTCTTCGTCTGCATCAATATATGATTAACCACACTACTTAGTTGATCTCCAAAATGGATCATATCAAGTACATCTTCAAGGAGCCCGTCTTGCCTGGAAGAATAACTCGTTGGAAGATGTTATTATCTGAATATGACATTGAGTATCACACTTAGAAAGCAATCAAAGGAAGTATTCTAGCCGATCATTTGGCTCACCAACCAATTGATGATTATGAATCCATCATGTTTGACATCCCAGATGAAGATGTTATGTACTTGAAAACCAAAGATTGTGAGGAGCCATTAAGCGAAGAAGGACCTGATCCTGAATCCCGTTGGGGTTTGATATTTGACAGGGTTGTAAATGCTTATGGCAATGTAATTGGGGCAATTATCATCACTCTCCGAGCTACTCATATACCGTTCACAGCGAGGTTAAAGTTTGATAGTACGAACAACATGGCTGAATATGAAGCATGTATCATGGGTCTCGAAGAAGAGGTGGATCTAAGGATCAAGGTTCTTGACATATATAGAGATTCAACTTTAATAATCAATCAAATCAAAGGAGAATGGGAGACTCGTCATCCTGGTTTGATCCCTTACAAAGATTATGCTAGAAGATTGTTAACTTTCTTTAACAAAGTAGAATTACATCATATCCCTAGAGATGAGAATCAAATGGCTGATGCTTTAGCTACTTTGTCTTTGTTGTTCCAAGTGAATCATTGGAATGATATGCCTTCAATCAAAATTGTGTGCCTCGACATACCCGCTCATGTGTTCTCAGCAGAAGAGGTCACCGACGACAAACCGTGGTTCTATGACATTAAACATGTCCTTTAAACTTAAGAGTACCCGCCTGGGGCATCCAATAAAGATAATAAGATGTTAAGGAGGTTGGAAATTAGTTTCTTCCTCAATAAAGAAGTATTATATAAGAGGAATTATGATATGGTTTTTCTCAGATGCGTGGATAGACACAAACCAAACCTGTTGATGCAAGAAGTACACGAAGGATCCTTTGGCACTTATGCCAATGGACATGCAATGGCTAAAAAAATGTTGAGGGCGGGCTACTATTGGATGAAGATGGAATCTGATTGCTTTAAATATGTGAAGAAATTCCATAAGTTCCAAATTTACGCGGACAAGATACATGTGCCACCAACCCTCCTCAATGTTATCTCTTCACCTTGGCCTTTCTCTATGTGGGGCATTGATATGATTGGAATGATTGAACCCAAGGCTTCAAATGCTCATTGTTTCATCTTAGTGGCCATTGACTACTTTACTAAATGGGTGGAAACAACATCATATGCTAATGTAACAAGACAGGTGGTAGTCATATTTATCAAGAATCAGATCATTTGTCGATGCGGCATCCCTAGCAAGATCATCACCGATAATGGTTTGAATTTGAATAACAAAATGATGAGATAGCTTTGTGAAGAGTTTAAGATCGAACATCATAATTCTTCACCCTAAAGACCAAAGATGAACAGGGCTGTTGAAGCGGCTAATAAAAACATCAAGAAGATTATCCTGAAGATGGTGGTGACTTACAAAGATTGGCATGAGATGCTCCTGTTTTCTCTAAATGGGTACCGTACTTCAATTCCAACTTCAACAGGTGCAACTCCATTTTCTCTAGTATATGGCATGGAAGCAGTACTCCCCGTGGAGGTTGAGATCCCGTCTATGAGAGTTTTGATGGAAGCTAAGCTTTTTGAGGCTGAATGGTGTCAAAGTAGATATGATATGTTGAATTTGATTGAAGAAAAGAGAATGACAGTGTTGTATTACGGCCAGCTATATCAGCAGAGAATGAAGAAGGTATTTGATAAGAAGGTTCGGCCACGCAAATTCAAAGAAAGTGACCTCATGCTCAAGAAGATATTATCTTTCCAACCTGATTCTAGGGGAAAATAGACTCCGAATTATAAAGGACCGTATGTTGTTAAGAAGGTTTTCTCTGGGGGCGCCATGATTCTTACGTATATGAACAGTGAGGAGCTCCCACGCTCCGTAAATGCTGATGCAGTCAAGACGTAATTCACCTAAAACTGAGACGACAACTCGCTAAGTTGAAAACCCGAAGGGGCGGCTTAAGTAGGCTTTTGATCGGACCAGCCACAACAAATTTGATTACATATAGGAATTCAAAGTTGTTACGGAGAATAGTGGTCATTATTTTTGTAACCTTTTCTTTCATGTAACATTTTCCAAATTTTTGTAATCCTTTGGAGTTGCGTTATTAGCGGACTACCATCTTATTAATGAAATTTAAGAATTTATCTTTTTGTTTTTTTTTATCGGGAAAAATTTTAGTTTTTATAGAAATGTTTAAAAAAAAGTTAATTAAAGTATTCCTATCTTAAATGTGTCATAAATACTGGAAGGAATATTAACAATTTCTCCGAGAAAGGTTAAGCCTTGAAATGAAAAACAACATGGTAATTCATCCTTGTATGATGAATAATGGTTTCTTCCTTCAAAATCATCACGAGGTGTTAGTTCTGTGATCTTGTGTTCCCAGTAGAGTACTAATCTTGGTGACTCCCCATCAATCTCGGTTAAGCCTTGATTCAGTTATCTCTAGTTGAGCAATATTTTTATCCCTAAGCGAAGCGAAGTACATTTTGTTATCATGTTAGTGGTTTATTGATGTTAGAAGATTGAATTTGGGTATGGTCCTCTTCAAAGAGACTTGAGCCTTGTAATATGATACGCTCTGACGATTCCTTTTGTTCTATCTCCAAATATTTTCCCATCTCTTTGAGATTAGCCGCGTATCTGGTTGTTTTGTGATGTCTTGTCATCTTCAGTTTATCTCCTCTATCTGTTTTGTCAACATATACATGACATTCATTTATCCATTCACACTTGCATCATGCATGCACATTAATATTTGTCAATGTTATTGGTTTCGTATACCTTGGTTATGTCTATTCAAACAACGTATTTGCTCTTTCAAAATAGAATGTCAACTTAGGCAAAAAGTGTGCCTCCTTTCTAATTCCACAACTGAGCTAATCCTCGTGGAAGAATCTTGCTTTAGCCTTCCTTTTCCATCTCTAGATAGGATAAATCCCTAATTGAGTTGTTTCCTCATTGGGTTGAGTCTTATTTGATTGTTTTCTCTCTGGTTCATCCCTGGATTGAGCTTTGTCTCTTGCATATGCTACCCCGTGGTTTTCTCTAGGCTGTGAAACCTAGATGAAGAGTGCATTTATTTTGCGCATTTAAATACTTGATCTCCTCAGGATGGACATATTCATGGTTCCCCATTGAAGAAGAATTTTATTCCCTAGTAGTGTTATCACAACATTCTTCTTGAATATCGACGTGACAACAAGTGGCGGTATCTTCATGAGCAGCTTGTGTGTTATAGATATCTTTGGAAGACAGCAAGCGGAAGTCTCTTCATGAGCAACTTGTGTGTTATAGATATATTTGGAAGGCAACAAGCGACAGTGTCTTCATGAGCAGCTTGTGTGTTATAGATATCTTTGGAATATAGCAAGTGGCAGACTCTTCATGAGCAGCTTGTATATTATTGATATCTTTGGAATACAACAAGTGGATCACTCTTCATGAGTAGGTTGTGTATTATTGATATCCTTTAAATACAGCAAGTGGCGGTCTCTTCATGAGCATCTTGCATGTTTATTAATATCCTTTGAAGAAAACAAGTGACAACCTCTTTATTTGAGCAGCTTGTGTATCCACTACCATATGTTATTTCAGCAGCAAATGTTATCTGTCTGTAAAAGTCTCACAGAGAAGTTTGTGATGAAATCTCTACCTTCAGTAAAAATCAGTAGTTTTCTATCAGTAATAGTTGGTATATCTGTTTTCTACCTTTGACCCTGAGTTGTAAACTCACCATCATCTTGGGTTAGTAGCCATCTTTTTTCGCAGCCTATGCAAGGTGTCTTCTTTGTTAGAGTCATAAAATTGTTTTCTCTCGAAGTTATTCCCCAATAAGAGTCTCTCATTTGAAGTATGTGGCTTCGTTTCTCCAATAGAGTTATAATCTCTTCCCCTGTGGATTATTTTATCATGTGCTTGGTTTCCCCAACATTAGTTTGTCTCATGCGGCATCATTCCCCATAAGATTCAAATATTACATTCATCTCATATCATAAACACAATGGCGGTATCTTAGGGCCAAAAATTGTGTTTATGTATTTAAGTCCCTTCAATCTCGCCGAGACGAAGATTTCAATCTTCATATCTCCGGATATAAGAAACTTAAATAGGGGAAGCTGTCATACCCCAATTTTTGACCTAAGATCCCATCTTCATTTGCATTTTTTATATATACATCAAGGTCACAAAATATGGTCGGTTTCGAACTTCTCACCTTCGAGCATTGTTTGTGCAGAGATTATCGAGTGTTATGAACATTTTATCTTATGCATGACTAGCTTCTAATCAAGCATAAAGTGTATGTTTTTTTTTTTGTTTTTTTATGCAGAAACAGGTCTGACTCAAGAGCATCAGGCGTCACGCCTCAATTAGGGTTTTGAGTCTCTCCAGCCAGAAGTACAACTGATCATTGATTCTCGAAGACTAATTCATCAAGGCACAACTTCTAATATAAGAGCATGGAATCTCGAACATCGTTCAGGCTCATTTTGATCATGGATGTTTCAAGTGTGATAACTTGTTTCGAGGAACTTTCAGAGAATCATGTGTTTATTTCCATGCTCCATTTAATAAGTGGTCTCAAGCTTCTCCAAAACTTCCTCAAAGCACAGTCAAGATTTCATCATCATTGGTTCACATATCCATCAATGTGCATGGGAATGTGAGGGAGGATCAAGTTCGTAGATTGATTCAAAGCACATTAACCAAAAGGTCAACGTTTACAAGTTCAAATTCAGGAGGTCAAGAGAAAATTTGTGTTTGCAAGGATATGGAATTTATCAAAAATTTATAGGAGATTTTATGGATTAGAAGTTTCTTGACCACTTTGAATTATGATTCATGACGCCATAATTTCTTCAAATCTTATCCTTGATTATTCAAGTCAAGAACCGTGATTAGTTTTCATGATATCATGTTAAATCCATGTTTTCAAGTTCATTCATAATTCAAAATATGGAAGGAAATTATTGCTTTCATGAGTTTGGAAGTTCCAAGTCAATGTTCAAATTAAAACATCAAGCACATGAATTCTACACACTGCTTGGAAATTAAGATGTTCATCAATTTTTTCAAGTCTTTTATCCAAAGATCACTCTCAATATTCAAAATCAAGAGATCATGTTCATAATATTCAAAGTGAAATCAAATTCTATAATCCACTTCATGATTCAAAGTTCAAAACTCCAAATTCAAGTATATTGATTTCAAATTGACAAAAGTTCAACATCATTCAAAGGTTCTCAATCAATTTGCAAGACACATAAATACAATTTCAAAGTTCCAAGTAACCATTGTTTCATTCATTTACAAATTATACAAGTTAATGCCCAAATTACATTCAATGAAGTTTCAAGTTACAATCTCAAAATAAATTCTTCAAGTTTCTATGCCTAAAGACTTCACCTTCAAGGTCTCTCAAATTCTCCATGGCTTCATTATTAAAGCTCCATCTTCCAATCTTCATATTTTATTCATCAACTAGTGAAAAAGAAAACAAGTGTGTGATTAGAAAAATTTTCCAGCAATGCAAAAGAGTTTAAAGGCCCGTAAATATAATGTTGCAGCCTCTACAAACAAGTACAAAAAAAAACAGCAGTCTGCTGCCCATTTTCCAGCCCTGTTTCAACAATAACAGTCCAATTTTTGTGGCACTTTTTCTGTCCAAAACAACAGCCTGCAATAGTCCAGATGTTGCCAAAAAACTGCTATAAATTAGTCTGCTACACACTGCTGCCTTGCATCATAACAGCCTAGAAATTGCACTAAAATGGGAACTTAAAATTGTATGAAAAAAGCAGCAAATCAGGGCATTCATAACTTTTTAAATCTCTACAATTTTCCCTCTCAATTCTACTCCACTATGCCTATAAAAAGAGACCAAGACAGCCACTTTGGAGGGGGAGAAAAAAACAGAAAAAAGGAGAAAGTCTGTTCAAGCATCACAACAAATAATCAGGGTAAAAAGGAGCTTGAGCGTCAAAGGGAGAACTTACTGATTTTTAGAAGCTCCATCGGAGAGACTCCAATAGGTATTTATTCTCCCTATTGTTTCTGCATAATTTTTCTCATACACATATCAATATTTGTTTCCTCATTTGCATAGCAACATCAATTTGAATCTTCTCTTTGCACCATTTCTTTTATGCCATATGATCACTTAAATTATCACTTTGCTGGATTTTTGAGCTGCTACATTTGTGTTGGAATTTAGAAATGCTAGAATAATAATAATAATAAGCACCTTCTCTAATAAGAATTAGTTTAAAAATATACCTGCAGAAGAAGCCTTCTACTTCACAGCTGAAGCTGAAGGTTTTGACTCCAGCAGCCACTAGTGGCAATTTCGGGTAACCTACCACGTTATGATGAAATGGGATTGTAGTTAGAGTATGTTTCTGGCTTAAGAATTCTTTTTGTTGAGCTAAAAATGTTAGATTGCTTTCTAAGACTAACCCAAATAACTCCCTTCATCTGCTACTATACCCACTCGTATTCTGCTTCCACCATGACAAACCCAGCTGCTCAATTTCTGGTCACCTCCGCCACTCAATCCATATCCCCTATCCATTAATACACCTTCTGCCATCTGTAATTTCTAGACAGGACAACCCAATACAAAACCTTTTTCCCTTCAACCTTCACCGTAAATTCTCCACAAAGCCACACTTCTATGTATTCCTTCATTTTCATCACTGAACACCAACATTCTAGCACTTCGGCAAACCACTCTGCCAGAGAACAACCTGCTATCCACAGACCATCATCGTCCACCCTTCTTCTTCTCCCAATTCCTTCCTTTTTTGTGTAGCAGCCCATGGGAATACCATCCGGTCACCGACCAATTCTGCAAAGATGGTGACCCAGATGAGCAAGCAGAGAAAGTTTGTTGCAGATGGTGTTTTCTTTGCTGAATTGATTGAGGTTCTGACCCGTGAACTCGCTGAAGATGGTTACTCTAGTGTCGAGTTTAGGGTTACGCTGATGAGGACTGAAATCATCATCAGGGCTACTCGTACACAAGCTGTTGTCGGTGAGAAGGGAAGGAGGATCAGAGAGATTACCTTTGTGGTTCAGAAGAGGTTTAAGTTTCTAGAGAACAGTGTTGAGCTTTATGCTGAAAAGCTTAACAATAGAGGACTATGTGCTATCACTCAAGTTGAATAACTTTGTTACAAGCTTCTTGGTGGACTCGCTGTTTGTAAGGCATGCTATGGTATTTTGTGATTTGTTATGGAAGTGATGTTGTTAAAATTTGTAGTATAGAGGGAAAGAGTGATGAGAACGGAGAAATATAGGAATGAATTTAGAGATATTTTTGAATAGGGAAGGGAGAGTTTAATTTTGTTTTTTACGGTAAACTTGGAAAATAGGATTTAATTGGTAATGATGATAATTTGTAGTTTTTCCTTTCCAATGCTATACAATAATGTGGCGCTTCTTTGTACTCTAGGGTTTCAAAACCCTTCTTTGTTCACTTCCCTCAAACCGGGTCAGCCCAATGGGCCTGTTGGCCCAATCCACTATCATCATCACCTTTTTAATATTAATAAAACATAGATATAACAGATAAATAACACAGTTCAGTGGCAAGGTATGTCTGTTGTAACCTAAGGGACCCGAGTTCAACCACTTGACGGGGAATTTTATTTAATTTTTTTAGTTCTTTATCCTTATTTCCCAATTCTATTAAATATTTGATAACCAAATATTAGTTTATGTTTATTTTGTATATATAATTATTTCTTGCTATTATAAATTAGTATTTATTTAATTTTTTTCATTTATTTAATTGTTTAAAATGCATGCTATTATAAATTAGTCTTTTATTTAATTTTTACTATTTAATTATTCAAAAATACATGTTAGTATAAATTAGTCTCTTATTGAATTTTTGTTATTTATTTAATTATTCAATTGTTACTCTAATTAACTTTATTCTCGATCATTTAATCTCTATATCTTTCGTTCGATTAAATTCCAAGGAAAGTGTTTTAACTTTGTTGACTTCATGTCATCAAAATACATGTAATACGATTGTGCGAATCCCTTCATTCATTTTTATTTTTTCTATTTTTGTTAATCTTAAGTTAATTTTCCTAAAAGACTCAATTTTAAAACTCACACCTTTTAAGTCAAAACTTCGATACTAGGTCGTCGTATCTTCAAAATTTCATTCACACCCATTTTAACCAAACAAATAATTTTTAATCGAAAAAAAGATATTTCAAAAGGTTCCTGTGGAGCACCGAAGATACATTTGGTGCTAGTACCTTCCCTTTGTATAACCAACCCCCGAACCTTCGATCTCTTTCAATAACACATTGTATTTTCATTACTTTTAAGTATTACTCTACATTTCATATTTAAGGGTTTTATTTCTCTCTTTTCCCTTTTCCCTTGGAAATAATAAAGCGCGGTGGTGACTCTTGCTTTTACGAGTCGAGTTAATTAATAGCTCAATCTCTGATTTACACCGCTACATTTTTTATCACTACAATTGTCAAAAGATCTTGTGGCACTTTGTTGCCTTTGTTTCAACTCTCGTTCGAAAGTTCCTTGTGAAATGCAAAGTGCATCCTCCCTCATATTGTCCAGTGAGGTAGTATCGTTTCATTTTTTTTCTTTGTAATTAAGTCCTTTCTTTTACATGCTTATTTTCCTAGGTACATGATATATTTTGACGTAATATATATATATATATATATATATATATATATATATATATATATATATATATATATATATATATATATATATATATATATATATATATATATATTATGAGTGTTCATTTCCAATATAATTTTAAATTGATAACCATGATATGTTCTCAATTTGTATACTTAAAATGACCTCATCATACTATACTTTCATGTATTCCTTTTTGTTTATTCTTGATAAACACTTATGTGTGCACAAACATGTTTAGCGTCATTAAATGTCAAGTCAAACACATACTTTAGTTCAAATATATGTTGGTGATATCATATTTGGTTCTACTAACATAAAATTGGTCAAGGAGTTTTCTGAACTTATGCATGGAAAATTTGAGATAAATCTTATGGGGAGTTGAATTACCTTCTCGGGCTTCAAAAAAAACAACTTAATAAAGGAACCTTTATGTGTCAAACAAAGTATTGTCTTGAATTGCTAAAACGCTTTGGCATGAAAGAGGCAAAATCAATTTACACACCAATGCCAACAAATGGAAATTTAGACAAAGATGTCAATGGTAAGGATGTAGATGTTAAGCAATATTTAGGTATAATATGATCCCTTTTATACCTTACTACATCTAGGCCTGACATCATGTTTAGCGTTCGTATGTGCACCCAGTATCAATCAGCTCCTAAGAAATTGCATCTAAAAATGTTAAGTGCATTCTTAGATACCTTCATGCTACATCTAAGTATGAGCTTTGGTATTTCAAAGGAAGAGATTGTAGCTGGGTAGGTTACTCTGATTCTGATTTTCTATTTGAATGTCAGAAAGGAAAATCACTAGTGGGACTTGTCACATGTTTTCAAATACTTTGGTTAGTGGGTATAGCAAAAAGAAAGTTTCAATTGCTTTGTCAACCACCAAAGAAGAATACATTGCATCTGTTAGTGGTACTGATTATCCATGACAAAGGGAGTGAGTACATACGGGATATTGCTGCAATAATGTAGACTTTTGAAGCTTGCTTGATATTCAAGCTTATTGAGTTTATCTGCCTCTTATGAGGTTATAATGTCAGACAACATATTGTAACATTATGCTGCAAAACATTATTGTTTGTAAGCTATTCTAGCTATATGAAGCCAGTTGTTTCAAGCATGTGCCTACATGTTTCCTAGGAGGAGTCTGAAGGACAGTCTTGATTATGTGTGGGAGAATTTTTTTTCTCCGTAGATTTTGGAAGGACTATTTGAAGGTTGTTGATGAATGGGGATGTCACTCGTGTGGTGTTTTGAGTCTTTTTATTTTGATGTGTGTTGCCTTGAAAGGACTAGGCTCAGAAGAAGTGTTGGTCTTGTTTTCTTTAAAAGTAGACAATGTCTAACTAGATTTCAGAACAATTTTAAGGAAGTGTTTTCTCTTTGAGCCAAACAAGGATGTTTTATGGCTGGTGCAATCTCTACTTGTCAAAATGAAGTGTAAAATAGGATGATAGACTTTGCATGAGCTGTTATGCGAAATATCTTCTTCTAGAAGAATTAGTCAAAAAGGCATTCAAAAACTGTTTTTTGAAGTTACATATTATTTTGGTTTGTTTCTCAAATAACATTTTTTACTAAGACCATTGACTATGTCTGAGATTCTTATGTCATTGCCTGAGTTTTATAGAGGACATTTCTTATATTCTTCATCTGGTGGTTTTTTGGGTTCAACATTGCCCTCATGTCCTTTGTCCGGGTATGCGTGAGTTCTATTTGGGCATGGTTATGTGAAGGGTTTGTATGTCATGAGCTTGGGGAGAAAGGTATTGTTCAGATGCTGATAAATTTGAGGCCTGTTTTTCTAGTTGTTTTTGCAAAAATGTCGAAGAGGATGTCCTATTCAGTGTTTGGTCCTCTTTGAGCATTTTTTTGTATCTGGTGATCTGAGTTATTAACATAATTGTGTCTTCTGTTATGAGTTACTCAGGAGAAACAATGAGGTCCCACGTGTCATTAAATGGATTTCTCAAATAAGTGGCTGGGTACTTCCTAAGTTTCTTCTTTGCTTCCTTAGAGGAAGATTTGTCCCTCTGTGAGGATTGTTTCTGGATTGAGGGGGAGTGAATTCATTATGGGAGAAATGTTTATGGAATTAACACCATCCAATGTTAGCCTTAGTAGATTGGTTCAGTTGAGTATGAATAGGAGCAGTCTATGGTGGCTGAGCTTTTGAGTCTAATGTGAATGTTTAGAGCTGCTGTGAATAGATGTTGGATATGATGTTCTGAGGTTGGTTCCTTTGTCATATTCTGGCTAAAATAGGGGGGGATATGTTTTGGAGTGTTGGATTGTCATTATAAGTCCTATTGTTGAGGTTATGACATCATGTGATAAGAAGACAATGAAGACTATCAAATGTGTGAAGACTAAAGACTGACCGCTTCATATGTGTTTAGTTTTGTTGTTATTGTTTTATTGCTTAGCCCTTGAGTTATGTTCTGGTTGTATTTATAAAAATGTTATGTAAATTATTTTTAGCCAAAATAAACCAAAGGTGGAGATTGTTAATTCACTGTTTTTATGGTTGGTTTTATGTTTGGTAAAACTAATATAACATCAATATGTTAATAGGATGTGATTACTTGGTAAGTAGAACAAGTGAATCAAGAAGTCCAATTTTATGTTGCGACATGTTGAGTTAAAGTGTTTCAACATCTAGAGCAACATGTCAGGTAAGATGTCCTATGAAGGAACATACGACATCGCGCCTGAACTGAGCTAAACTAGTGGATTCAGTTATTATTTAACAGATGCATAATATTATGGGAATATTATGTAATATTATGTGACACTGATTTAAAGGTCAAGAAGAATCAATTCAGAATATTGAAGAATATGCAGTTTCTAAATATGGATATATTTTAGTAAACTAATGATTTAAGTCCTTATTTGTAGCATAAGTTATTGCTGATTGTAATAGCCAAATAGCTGAGTTTTGAAGGCCCAAATCTAGATGTGTAAACAACTGCCTACAAATCATCAAACAATGAAGTCGCCATCGAACGTCTTTTATCCCACACAAAGGGAAAGTTAAACATCGAAAAAACCTAAGAAGGGAGAAGTCACAGTCTTGCGACAGAGAGATCGGGTAAGGGAATTTGTTACGCAAGGGGAAGGTATTAGCACCCCACACACCTATAGTACTCTACAGTATCTACTCTTGTTATCTAATCTTATGGGTGTATCTAATCTATGCTCATTGTTTACTATTGAAAAAGAATGAATGCAAAGGAAAGGAGAAAAGAATATAGGGAAAATAAACGTATACTCGCTTAGGCCCTACCCCAATGCCTACGTATCCTTTTTGAGGAATAAGAACTACCGTAGTTCGGTTGGCGGGTTTTTTTTTGTTTAGTGTTTTCTATGAACAATGTTAATTCCACCTTCTGCCGCAGCTCGACCCTTGGACACTCATGTGTTCGCATAAAAGTAAATTAATCATGTCCTTGCTTGAAAATAGTTTCTAGTTACGCCCTCGAGGCAAGATGCCGCATTTGATTGGTTTGTGTTTTTGTTACCTTAAAAAAGGGTTTAAGTATGATTATCATGTTTTTGATTTGCTAAGAAAAAGGTTTTATCCTTAGATGCACGGATGCAAAAAAAGTAAGAAAAGAGTCTAAGGGAGACTAGCCTATTTCTAACCTAATGTGATCATACAATGGTAGCCCTACGATTTGGATTAACAAAAGGGAAATGTCTACCTAATGTTAGTATGCATAATTTTCAACCTAAGGTCTAACTTTCGTCTGAAAGGAACAAGCGTATCCTAAGGGAACATGGTATGTACAAGGATAAAACAAGCAAGCTCGAAAGAGCACACACATAAAAGAGTAAGGAAAAGAAGCGAAATGCTTTAGCCAAGTGGAGTGTATCACCCGAGACAAATAAGTGGGAGTGATGTAAAATAAAAAATGTGATGTCCAAAGCAACTGAATACATAACCAAGATATAGGAGATCGAGGTAAGCGACAGAAGGCAATATGAACAGATCACAGAGTATCAGCATTGACCAACACAAACTCCTGACGAAGTGCGGGGGTTCGATTGCGGAACCCTTCCTCACTTGACGACTCGATACATAAGAGCAGGAATAACTCCGAAGCATCATGGTGTGTCACGAGCTAGGGATGCCACGGACAAAATTGAGGGGGTTGATTTCTAACCCCCCCCCCCCCCCCGCTCGCCTCCTTTTGAGGAATTTAATAAGGGATGAGGGAATAATGCGGGTTATTGCAACTGGTTTTAAATACAAAGCCGCCACTACTAGTTTTTATCCTATGGAAGGGAATCTAATTGGAAACCCTAATTTCGCCGACAGAGATTCTAGATTTTAGACTCGGTTTTAGACAAAGGGAAGGTGTTAGACACCCTTCATCAACGTTGTTCAATTGGATACTAGGGTTTATAAGTGCGTTTTTTAGGAAGAGAGTTTGTTTTTTAATAAATGGGAACTCGCCACGAGTTTAGTCATAAACCTACGTATCCTCTTATGAGGAATCAGAGTCCCAATTCGTAGTTCGTAGTTGGTTGGTGTTTTTTATAGGGTTGCGTAGAATTGTTTACGAATTATCCTTGAAATTTGTTTGGGTTGTAAATTGAGTGATTGTAGATGCAGTTTGCAGTTAAACTTGAAATTAATTCTCCTTAACCCTTTTTCGAAAATATCATGTAGTTTTTGTAAGGTTAGTGGAAAAATAGTTCATTGTTGGTGAGCTGTTTTGATGTTTTGATTTGATTAAAGAGTGTGATGAGACATTGAGCAGGGGGAGTCGAATATAGTCTCCTCCTCACGTAGCCAGATATTGTCCACGTGTTGCTCGATGTGATGGGTGCGAAGGAAGTATGATATAGTCTTTCTCATCATGTGGCCAGATATTATCCACGTGTTGCTCACAGATGGAATATTTGATGAATTGCGTGGATTTTGGTATTCGATTGTAATTTAAGATTTTTATTCAAATTTAATGTTTTATTTATGGATGGAAAATTGAAGTAGAAGTTAATAATTGAACGAATATGTAAGTGGAAAAAATAGCATTAGAGTTAGTAAACATATTTCAAAGTTAATAAAAAAAGTTTTAATTAGTAAAAACCTATTTATCCCAATTTGTTAAGTAATTAGTAAATGAACGGATTTTAAATTTAGAGTTTATAAAATAAATGTTGATTATAGAAAAATAAATATTGGTTAAATAAAAAGGATTGTTGTTGCTACAATTTACAATGAAAGATATCAAATTAGATCCACATTATGATTTAAAAAATAAAACATTCAATAGATTTAAAAATAATAATTTGATTAATGATAAAAATTATTTAGTTTTTTTTTAATAAAGGAAAAATTAAGTTTGTTATTTATAAAAGGTTTATAACATAATTATATTTAGAAAATACACAACAATACGCCTGACAAAAAACATATTTGTACAAATAATAAAAAATAAATCATAAAACAATTTAGAATAATAAAAATAATAAATACTACTAAAATTAAAATAAACACAAAGGAGATTATTAATGTTTCCGTTTTTCATTTTGAGAAGACTTGCCTCTTCCAAATTTTGTATTGTTCTTATTTAACATTTTTTATCCGCCCTAATTTAGTAATAATAAAGATAGTAAAGCTAATTTATCATATTAAAATTTCATTTTCCTAGTGATTATAGTAACAATTAAATATTGAGAAAAAACCAATTCATATAAATTACAATACTTAGACTCATTATATTAACCATAAAAATTACCAACTACAAAATATTCAAACCATATATAGAAACACTATTAATCACATAAAAGCATTATGGACGAAATTCCAAAAGAAGAAAAATAAAAATCGAATATTCAAACGAATTAAAAATTGAATTTACATCAAAGAAGACAAAGTTACCAACCTGAAATGTCGTGACCGATTTAAGTTGCTTCCTTTCCTTTTTCCTGGTCAATCCTTCGTCCTTTTTCGGTACAAGAGTTTCTTGGATTGATGGAGGACTTTTAGGAGATACTTCGTTGTTGTTCTTTAATGTGAAGAACAACAAATTTAGGAGAACTCTAGTGAATTGTTGATTTGCTAATTGTTGGTGAAATTGTTGATCCCCAAAATTTTGTTGATGGAGACTATGATACGGTAGAAGAACCGACTGTTTAATATTGGTTTTTCATTTTGTGTTCTCAAATATTGCGGTAAGCAAGAGACGCCACCGAATTTTCTTTTCTCCAAATTAAGGAAAGGGTGAAAAGAACAGAAAAAGACCTTTTCGAGATTTTCTGAGTAAAGGGGGTAGATTATGGAAAGGGAAGATGTTAGCACCCTTTCCATCCGTAGTTATCTACGGGCTCTTAGAGGTTTGCTCATTTTAAAATACCTTTGTGCTTTGTGTGTTTGAAAATGTTTGGAAAATGCCTTAGTGCGGAGATTTGCTTTGCGCTAACTCTTGTATCAGTCCTCAAGAGTGTTGACAAAACAAATCTTTTTGAAAGTTGTTTTTGAAAAGTAGTATTTGTGTAAGTGCAAAATGTTTTGAGCAAACTTCTAACAGCTATCTACTTTGTACTCGAAAAGGTAGTTATTTTCCTCCTATCCTTTAGACAGTGCTATCCTACTATTAGAGAGTAGGTAGCCCTATCGTTGGATGTATGAGGGACATCGAAGGGACGTTACAGTCATGGAGGCAACTTGTGGAGACGCTTTAGCAATTTTTTAGGGACTAGATCATTTACCGAGAGGCAACTATCGAGTCATCGAGAGACTATGATCATTTTGATTTACGGGTCTTTTCTAAAGCGTCCCCATTTCGAGGGACATGACTGCTTTATTTTCGAAGGCAACCAAAGTGGGGTACCCTAGAGGTGTACATGTGCAATGTGTGTTTAGTTCAAGTATTTATATTGTGGTAGGTTTTCTAACGCTTTTGTTTTTCAGTCTTATCATGCATGCCTAATTACTAAGTTAATATTATACAGAAAATAAAATACAGAAAATATAACCTTACGCTATTACATGGCTTCGGGGAAAGGGATATTTACATGTACCAAACTTGGAGGAAAGGAAAAATAAAGAAATCGTTAAAAATCCTAATTAATCTATTACATCCAGTATACATGTACAACAATGTAAAAATGCGAGAAAATAATAACGTACGAAAGTTAAAAATACGTCTAAACCTAAGGTGATTCTAAGTATATAAGACAAACTTTTTGTTGTTTTTGATTTTTTGATTTAAGAAAACAATGAAAATTGCCCTAAAATCTATTTAGAAAATAAAGTTAATTTTAAGAAAATAGTCTAAGTTTTTTTTTAATTGTTTTTGTTATAAAATGAAAATAATTTAAACATATAAATTAAACCTAATTCTATTTTATTTTTAAATTAAGAAAAGGTTAAAGTTTAATTAATTAATTAATTTTTTAATTAAGGAAAAATTAGTCCTAAGTTTTTTTTTGTGATTTTTTTAGTATTTGATTAATGATAAACAAAGTAAAAGAAATAAATAATAAAACAAAATAAAGAAAAATTAAATGGGCCAGGATAGCAAGATTAAATGGGTGGTGCTGATTTGAAAAACATTAGGCCCAAGGGTGAGGGAACCCAGAGGCTGTATTGGGATCCATTGAAGAGAAGTATTGAGGCGCATGGTGAATCTCACGTTGAAGCTCTTGGATCTGAATGCATTGACATTAAAAGGTGTAGATCTAATGCTACATGGTGAGTGTGCATAACATGGCTGTACTAAATCTGCAAAGAAACAAATGGAAAAATAATATGTAAGAGGCAGGATTCGAACCCCTGCCCTTACATATAACAATGCTTTAAATGCGCTGCCTCTACCACTGGGACGGTGATACTTCTGTTAGTAAAAGCACAAAGAAATGTATATAATGTAAAAAAAATGAACATGTTGATTTGGAAAACACACTCGCTCTAGTGGGGTCCCTGTATTTTGAATGGGCGAATTAAAATATAATGTTTTGACACGCAGGCTCTGGGGAGGTCAAACCATGGTCCTTGTTTGAGCTAAAACAATCTGCATCCCTGAAAATGAAAACCTTCATGTTTCGACCCCCTAACAATGGTGATTTATGGTTCTGTCATTCTTGCTCACATGAAACACGTTAGAAAATTCGCAAACAATGATAACAATATGAATGTGCAAGCAAAAGGGATTTATGTTATAAGTTAAACAAGTTTGAGATCCATGAATTTTACCAGAATATGAGGATCGGATGAGGGAAATTTTGCGTGAGTTGGATTTGTTTAAGGCCTGGGAATCAATCCCGGGACCTTCAAGGAACGAATGGTTGGCTTGGTTTGGATTAAGAAATGCTGAAATTTGCTTTCTTAAAATTCACGATTTTGATAGTTCTTTGCAAATTTGCATGGATCCTCCCAGGCTGTGTATGCATGTATTTGGCTTGCAAACATGCTGCTTATATAAAGTAGAAAGGATGGGAAAAGAAGGAAATGGTTTAAATCTCCTTGATTATGTGTTTAAAAGCCATGAATGAAAATTTGTAACTGTGGCAAAAAACATGGAATCTTGTCCTTTTTTGAAATTTGAATGTATGTGGACATTTTGGCTCCTTCTAATGCCTCCAATTCATGCCCTTCGATTGGACTTCTTGTATAGCCTTCGAATGGGTCCTTAGAATGGACCATTTGTGTGCCCTTCAAATGGGCCTTTGGTTTCCTCCTCGAATGGTCCATTTGTGTACCTTTCGACCGGCTCATGTTCTCATCATTGGGGCTTCTTCGTTTGAACCCCTATTCAGCTAGCCAAAACAAAAACTCTTTACTGGCTAATGATTGTGCTTGTGCAAGTTGGCTTGAAACCAGAAGTATGTTGGCTTTTGGGCCAGGATGCCTCTTTGAATATTTTTATTTCGTTTTGACTAGCAATATCCCTCGTTTTGAACTAATGTGTGTGATCTCTTGAAGGGAACTCATGCATCATTTGTATACGTCACTTGCGATTCCTTCAAACGGGCCAACTAAGTAAGACCTTGGAATGAAACACCCACGTATGCCCCTTTAAATACATCAATAAATGTCTTTTGAATGGGGAAAATATATGTCCTTCGAATGGACCATGTTCCTGTCCTTCAAATGCGCCAATACTAGGTGTCAAAATATGGAAAACTGTATGTTGAATATTTTAGAGGTGGAGTCAAGGCTAGCATGAGGGAAGCCAACTTCTTAATGAATCAAAGCACATATGAAAGAAAACCACTACTTTATGGGCGCTGACATGAAGGGAAACCATAGCCTTGCGCATTGGAGGCAAGCCCAAAGGAAGTCATTTTCTTGTGGATCGAAAGCAAACACAAAGGCAAGTTGGAGGGGCCTTAGCCTTGTGGATCGAAAGCAATCTTAGGCGTTTTTCCTTGTGAGTTGAAGGAATTATGATGGGTCTTTTCCTTGTGAAACCAAGGCAAGCATGAAGTGGCATACGCGCGCGGGTGATAAGTTGATGGGCCTTTTACCCAGTGGGAGCTTTGTGAATAGAAGGCCAGTTAAAAGTAGCCTTTTGCCTTGTGGAACGAAGGCCAGTCTGGAGAAGTTTTTGCCTTTTTGAATTCAAAGCAAGCATGAGGAAACCTTTTACCCTGAACGAAGCTGGCATGCAGGAAATCACTGTCTTGTGAATTGAAACACACTTGTAGGGGATTCTTGCTTTGTGCATTGAAGGCACGCACAGAGGGAGTATTTGCCTAGTCGGATAAGGAATCCATCTTGCATGCAGGTAGCCATTGCATTATGAATCAAGCCATCATGCAAAGCCAATGGTGCAATCGAAGGAGAACTAACAGGAGGCCCTTCCCTTTTGGATCGAAGTAGGCTGTTTCAAAGGAAACACATGCCCAGTCGAAGCTGGTATACACCAAACAAGCAAAAGACCAAGGGTTCAATCGAAGCTTGGAAATTTGAGGCAAGCTTGGAGGAGATTAGGCGCTCAATCGAAGACTGTCAAAATGCCAATCTAAAGACACCTTGTTCATGCCAATCGAAAGACTTTTTTTATCTTTAAAATTTTTATTTTTCTTTAATCAAGTGCTTGTGACCACCATATAGGAAAAAATCTTGGAAAACATGAGAGGAAAAAATTTGGGGTACAACAGCTGCCCCTGTTCAATCTTCTTAAACCTGAGGATTTAGATTGGCTTATATGCCTTTCGTGATCTAAAGGTGGAAGATGATTGAACACTAGAGTGCCCAGGAATTTTCACTTGCATGAAATAACACCGATGATTGATGATGTAAGGAATGTGTTTACAGATGCCATTTGGAGGAGATGACAAAGAGTCGTCAGAGACGGGCTTAAAGATGCCATCCAAAGTAGATGTTGATTTCACACATGGTCCCTTTGGGGGTTCCTGTTCCTGCTGTCTGAGGAGGAGTCCGTTAGGGAATGTGGGTTTCTGTTGCTCTCCTATTTGAGGAAAACTCTGTGGGGAAGAGAGTCTAGGAACTTCAGTTGTCCGAGGCTCTGCTGAAGAATTATCTCTTGAGAGATGATAATTTGTTGTATTCTGGTTGAAGTACAGGTTTCTAGTGATTTACTGGAGATAATGGAATTAACCATTATCTGGAAATGTATTAGAAAGAGCCTATGTAGGGCTGCCTCAATATAAGCCCGTGTTAGATTGTATGAGAAGAAACCTGTGTAAGATTGATTCGTATGGTCATGTAAATAACTTTGTTGTCTAGTTTCAAGTGTTAATTTACAATCAATCATTCACAGATAGTTGTCCTGTCTGGTTTCAGGTATTAATCTGGAATTTGAAAATTGTCGGTCGTTGAGATAGTTGTCCTGGTTGGTTTCATGTATTAATCTCTGACCCAAGAAATAAAGATAGTTTTCCCGTCTGGTTTCGGTTGTTAATCTTCAATATCCTTATGTAGATAATTTTCCTGGCTTATTATAGGTATTAATCCTACAGTTGGTCATCCACAGATGGTTCTCCTGGCTTGTTACAGGTGTTAATCTGGAACTTGAAAATTATTGGGCACATAGATAGTTTCCCCGTCTGGTTTCGGGCATTAATCCGTGGCCTGCTGTATCTGATGGTAAATCCATCTTTCTTCAAGAATTCATACCATTTGGTTGTGTAGATAGCTTCTCCCGTCTAGTTTCGAGCATTAATCTTTGACCTGCTGCATAAGTTGATAATGTTTGTCTTTCTGATAATTTAACTTGAAAGGTAAAGTCAGTTTCATGCGATGTCATATGAATTGCATGATGCTCTCAAAAGAAATGAGATTATGATATATGTATTTGTATGCACATGCCATGATGTATGAACATGTAATGCCATTGTGCAATATCTTTGTGTGGGAAAATAAATCCCTGACTGTTGCTGAAGAGCATCGGGAAGCTGAATCCCGGACTGTTGTTGGTAAGTGAAGAAAGTGATTCTTCAATTTCCGCTGGGGATAATGAATGGAGATAGTTTTGTTGGCGATTCCCTTTCTCTGCCGATGATTTTCGACTTCTGTTTGAGAATGATTTTTCCGAGGGGAAGAGTTCTGTTGGAAGGTTTCACCAATTTGGAGAAATAAAATCCGTTGGGGGATGAACTTACGTAGCTAGAAAAATAAACTCTACTGGGGATAAGGTTTTATAAACTACTTGAGATTTACAAAACTTTGTTGCAGAAAGTGAACTCCATAAACCTCTTGGGGATTTTGTTGGAGTCCTGTAGGGGAATATTGAGAAGCTTGGCGACTTCATTGGGGAATTTTGGAGCAGGAATTGGAGATTTTTGCTCTGTCGAGGATGAGGCTTTATAATCTCCTTAAGATTAAAAAAAAAACTCTATTGGGGATCTTCGACTTCTACTTAAGGATCTGACAGGAAGATGCCCCTATTTTTTTACCTCATGGAATGAGAAGTATACTAGAATGAACTTGTGTCTGAATGTATCTTGTAGCTGTGTGGGGGAGTGTCAAAATGAATCTATGTTGTGATTGTATCTGAACAGAAATATGTACCAAATGAGTATCAAAATGGCATCCATATCTGGAGCGTATCTGAACTGTATCTGAAAGTTGAATCTGAATGAGTATCAGAATGGCATCTGTATCTGGAGTATATCTGAACTGTATCTGAAAGCTGAATCTGAATGAGTATCAGAATGGCATCCGTATCTGGAGCGTATCTGGACCGTATCTGAAAGCTGAATTTGAATGAGTATTAGAATGGAATTCGTATCTAGAGCATATCTGAACTGTATCTGAAAGCTGAATCTGAATGAGTATCAGAATGGCATCCGTATCTGGAGCGTATCTGAACCGTATCTAAAAGCTGAATCTGAATGAGTATCAAAATGACATCCGTATCTAGAGCGTATCTGGACCGTATTCGAAAGCTGAATCTGAATGAGTATCAGAATGGCATCCGTATCTGGACCGTACCTGAACTGTATCTGAAAGCTTAATATGAATGAGTATCAGAATGGCATCCGCATTTGGAGTGTATCTGAACTGTATCTGAAAGCTGAATCATCTTTATTTAGAATGTTTCCGCTGGGAATTCCTGTTTTATTGTTTTGAGAAGAAATCAGTTGGGGAACATGAAAAGTTTGTGAACCCGCTGGGGAATTCTTTAAGATGTCGGAGTAGTGATTGGAGATTCTTGCTCTGCCGAGGATATAAGAACACCTGACATCATAAGGCTGTAAGCCGAGGATGTGGCAGTGACCTTTTAGTAGGATGCCCCAGCCTCTGTACCTGATGGAGAAAGTATCTGCGAGGAAGACATTTGCGGGAATCTTGTGGATGGAACTTATATATTGTCTCGTTTCTTAAAGTTATTAGCAATTGTCTTTCTGTTTTTAGGTGTGTATTTATAAGCAGTAATCACATTCAAATGCATATGTTCAAAAATAATCACTTGACATTTTCACACACAAAATAGAAAAATAAAAACATAAGTTTTGCACTTTCAAAGGAATAGTTTTATATTAACTTGAATAAGAGTTTTTGTACAAGGAGTCGGACATCCTGGTAAGAGAATATCGTCGTAAGAATGGAAATTGTACAAATATAATATACAAAGGAAAAAACAGCTATGTGAAATAATCCCATTGGGTTCCCATTCCGCTATTGGATTTATGTCTTTGAGCGTCTCATCTCTTTCGTTGTTTGTCCAAAGATGACTGGATTGATTAGTACCACTTGAGCTCGATAGTTGATACTAAAGATTGGCTGTAAGGTGATCCAACAAGACATAGTTATACGCTTTAAATCCCTAACTTTTTCCTGGACCGCCCTTTCGGGTTTTCAGTCCACCAGGATACCCTTTTTTCCCCAAGCCTCCTTTTCAGGTTTTCGACTTGCCGGGTGTACAGATTTTTTTTATGTATATCCCTAATTTTTCCCCGAACCCTTTTGGTTCTCCGGGATGCCCTTATTTTTTCCTAGGCCAGTCGACCTAGCGGGTCTTTGTTTATGCGTAGTATCTTTTAACTATGTCCGCGTTTACAGGGTGTGGAACGTCATCACCGTCCATAGTGGTTAAGATCATGGCCCACCAGAAAATATGTTCTTGATCACAAATGGTACTTTGGATGTGGGAGTCCATTTGCCCCTTAGATCACCTTGTGACATTATAATGCGTTTGATTACCAGATCACCGACCCGATTTACATGACGCGACGTCTGACCTTCTTGTTAAAAGCTTTGATCATACATTTTTGGTACATCTAACCATGGAAGACAACCGCAAGCCTCTTCTCGTAAATCAGGTTTAACTGGTCAAGTCGAGCCTGGACCCATTATCCTTCACTCAGCCCTTCATCCTTCATAATTCTCAATGAAAGGATCTGGACTTCAATGGGCAGGACAACTTCCATACCGTATAACAAAGAGAAGGGAGTTGCCTCGATTGATGTGTGCATTGTGATGCGGTAACCATGAAGAGAAAATGGTAACATCTTTTGCCAGTCTTTGTATGTCACTGTTATCTTATGTATGATTTTCTTGATATTTTTGTTAGCATCTTCAACAACGCCATTCATCTTCGGCTGATAAGGAGAAGAGTTATGATGCTGGATTTTGAATTGCATGCAGAGCTCAGTGATCATAGTGTTGTTGAGATTGGTACCATTATCTTTAATGATTCTTTCTGGAATACGGTACCGATAAATAATGTTATGTTTGATGAATCAGGCCACAAAGTTCTTGGTAACAGAAGCAAATGAAGTTGCCTCGACCCACTTCATGAAGTAATCAATGGAAGCCAGGATGAAGCGTTGCCCATTAGAAGTTGTAGGTATGATCTCCCCAATCATATCAATGCCCTACATTGCGAATGTCCAAGGAGCAGTCAAGACGTTTAGAGGAACTGGAGGCACGTGTACCTTATCAGCATACAGCTGGCATTTATGGAAAGTTCATGAATGCTGATAACAGTATGCTTCCATAGTGGACCATTAGTATCCTGCCCGTAGGATCTTTTTAGCCATTGAGTTCCCATTAGAATGAGTGCCAAAGGTACCTTCATGCAAATCAACCATAATCCTTTCTACCTCACTCTTGTCTACACACCGAAGCAAGGTAGAGTCGTGATTACGCTCGTAAAGGATCTTATTACTAAGAAAGAACTTAGCAGAGAACCTTCTTAGGAACTTCTTATCATTGACCTAAGCTCCCTCAGGATACTCTTGGAGTTCGAGATATCTTTTGATTTCATGGAACCGAGGCTTGTCCATTACTTCTTCAGTACCAATCTCGTGATAGTATGTTGTCTCTTATATCCTTCCAATAGTGATCTAAGGAGCCTCATTATCCCACCCGACCTTGAACATGGATGACATCGTAGCTAGCGCGTCCGCTAGTTGATTTTCCTCTCGTGGAAAATTCTCAAAAGTAATTTCTTCAAAGTATGGGATTAATGTTAAAACATGCTCTTTGTACGGGATGGGATTAGGATGCTTTGTGTCCCATTCTCCTTTGATCTAGCTGATTACCAAAGTCGAGTCTCCAAACACACTTAAGAACTTGATCCTTAAATCGATTGCAGCTTTGAGACCCGTGATACATGCTTCATACTCGGCCATATTGTTTGTACAATTGAAACATAGCATGTCAGTAAAAGGAGTATGACACCCCTCTGGAGATATGATCACAGCGCCAATGCCATTGCCAAGAGCGTTGGAAGCTCCGTAAAAAACCATAGTCCACCGGGATCCTTTTTCAGGTCCTTCATCCGGTCCAGGTTCTTCATAGTCAGTTACTAACATGATGTTCTAATCCGGGAACTCAAAATTCATGGATTGGTAGTCATCCACAGCCTGATGAGCCAAATGATCAACTAGTACACTTCTCTTAATTTCTTTCCGGGTTGTGTATTGAATGTCGTATTCAGTCAAGATCATTTGCCATCTTGCTATTATTCGGGAGATAGCGGGCTTCTCAAAGATGTACTTGATAAGATCCATTTAAGATATAAACAAGGTAGTGTGAGTCAACACATACTGTCTTAGTCGGCGAGCAGCCCATGCCAAAGCGCGGAAAGTTTTCTCGAGCAGTGAGTATCTTGTTTCACAGTCGGTAAACTTTTGCTAAGGTAGTATATCGCTTGCTACCAGACTCGTCATGTTTCCCCAGCACACACCCCATTGAATTATCTAATACTGTTAAGTACATTATCAAAAGTATTCCTTCAACCGGAGGCATCAAAATTAGAGGCTCTTGGAGATATTCCTTGATTTTGTCAAAGGCATACTGGCAATCATCATTCCACTTTACTGCTTGATCTTTCTTCAGTAATTTGAAAATTGGTTTACAAGTAGCGGTCATATGTGAAATGAATCTGGCTATGTAGTTTAGACGTCCCAAGAATCCCCTAACTTCCTTCTCAGCACAAGGAGTTGGAATTTCTTATATAGCTTTGACTTTTGCAGGATCCACTTCAATGCCTTTGCCGCTGACAAGGAAGCCTAAGAGCTTACCGGATCTTACTCCAAAAGTGCACTTATTCTGCTTTAGCCTCAGTTTGTATTTCTTTAGCCTGTCAAATATTTTCTATAAGTGATAATGGTATTCCTCCTCAGTCTGAGACCTGGCTATCATATCATCCACGTAAACCTCTATCTCGTGATGGATCATATCATGAAACAAAGCTACCATGGCCCGTTGATGGGTTTCCCCATCGTTCTTCAGCCCAAATGGCATAACCTTGTAACAGAAAGTGCCATACTGTGTGACAAAGGTCGTATTCTCCATGTCCTCAGGTTCCATTTTGATATGATTATAGCCAGAGAAACCATCCATGAAGGAGAATACCTTATGTTGTGTGGTTTTGTCAACCAGAACATCAATATGAGGGAGCAGAAAGTCGTCTTTGGGGCTTGCCCTATTCAGGTCTATGTAATACACACACATACGTACTTTACCATCCTTCTTAGGAACTAGAACAACATTAGCGACCCATCATGAATAGGACATGACAGCTAAGAAATCGACATTGAACTGTTTCATGACTTCAACATTGATCTTTTCTGACATATACATCCACATACGACGAACCTTTCGTTTCACTGGAGGGTAGTCCTCTTTTGTAGGTAGGCGATGAAAAATAATATAAGTGTCAAGTCCTGGCATGTCTTCATACGACCAGGAAAAAACCTCAACATAGTCATGTAGCATCTGTATTAATTGCTGTTTGACACTGGGATCCAAGTTTGCACCTATCTTGACTTCTTTTCTGTCCTCTTCAGTACCCAAGTTCATTGTCTCAACTGGCTCCTCATGAGGCCGTATTTCCCTTTCTTCCTGTTGTAACAGTCTGGCAAGCTCTCCTGGTACCTCATAATCTTTCTCACCTTCGTCCTCGGCTTGGTTGATCTGATTTTCAAAGTCATAATAAGCAATAGCAAAACCGTTATCAATGGGATCCAAAGTGGATGTGGATCTGCAGTTTGATATGTGAGTGTGTGTAAGAGCATAACTGTTTTGATAATGTAAAAATTAGAAAAGAAAGGCAGAGAGCACAAAATTTGTATGTAAAAACATCCAATGCTTTATTAATGACATATGAAAATGAAACATGACCCTCACAAATAGACCATTGTGCCTCGGGTAAGACACAAGGCTTTAGTGTTTCAATTGTTCAAATATTACACTTCCTTAAAAAAAAGACAAATTACTCTTGAATAAAAGAGATGGAAACAAAATCTTTAGCCTCTATATAGCTTAGTCCACCGCTGATGGTTGGGAAGATCAACTTGTCTAGGTCATAGCTACTGTCAGCATCTTTTATGGCAGAGACAACATCAATAACATTGATTTCCCAACCATGTTTGGGCATAGGTGCAGTTATAACATTAGGAGTCTCAGGAGCGTCAAATTCGATCTCCTTTGCTTCAATCAAATCATGCACCTTATTCTTCAAAGCCTAACAGTCGTTGGTATCATGGCCTGAACTTTCAGAATGGTAAGCGCACTGAGCCTTTGCATTGTAGTGAAGATATGTACTGTTGGGGTTTTTGGGAGCCTCTTTCAGGGTAACCAGATTGGATTTCAACAGGTGTGGTAAAACCTGAGATAGGGTCATGTTGATTTGGGTAAACTATCTCCTTGGCTTATCTGTTCTGGACTAATTGTTCTGTTGTCGGTTTGATGCAGGATTGGAAATCATAACAGCCCCTACCATCAAACGATGCTCAGTTTTGTTAAGATTTCTTTGGTTATAAGAAGCATTGACCTCCTTCTTCCCCCTGAATGGTTTCTTTGCAGTATTGGAGGATGTATCTCTCTGTATCTTACCACTTTTAATACCAACCTCTACTCGTTCACCCGTCAAGATCAATTCCGTGAACCCAGCAGAAGAACTTCCAATCAGGTGATTAAAGAATGACCCGGATAATGTGCCCAAGAACATGTCCACCAGCTCCCTATCAGACAACGGAGGCTGGACTCTTCCCGCAAGGTCTTTACATTTTTGGGCATAGTCCTTAAAGCCCTCGCCGGAACCCATAGACATACTTTGCAATTGTGTACGAGTCGGGGCGAGGTCAACATTATATTGGTACTTCGTCTAGAAAGCAGCAACCATATCTTCCCAATTACGCACATTAGTTCTTTCTAGTTGATAGATCCATTCCAGTTGAGTCCCTAGCAAAATTTCCTGTAAGAAGTGTACCCACAGATCCCTATCAATAGTGTGGGGTTGAATTTTCCTGACATACAACCTTAAATGTAGCTTAGGGTAGGAGACACCGTCGTACTTAGCAAATGTAGGGACCTTGAACTTCCACGGGATGACCACCCCTGAGAATAGTCCTAGCTATTAAAAATCCTACCCGGACACCCTTTGGATCTCCATGGCACTGAGCCGATCCTCCAGCTGTTTGTATTTATCATCAGCAAGAGGATACTTCTCCTCAGAATAGTTAGGTTCATCTTCCTCAGAATCCCTTGTACTTTGGTCTTCTTCTCTTGGCTCTCCATCCTGATTGTCTCTCTCTCTTGACGGAGTTGCGAGCTCTGAAAATTTCTTCACTGGTCCTTTGAACCTTCTTCCCAAATTCAGAACACCCACTGGCCTCTTTTTCTTATTCTTCTTCTCCTTGAGAATCAGAGCTTTCAAATCTTCTTGTCCCTTAGCTAGATTTAGGAACACTTCTTGGAATTGGGAATTCCGTTCCTGAATTTTCTTAACTGTTTGTTCAAGAGCCATTGGTGAAATAAACAGCGAAGAAGATAAGAAACCTGTCTTGAAAACCTGTTTATGTAATTATATGTATGATATATGTATACAATGTTTTCAAGGGCCTCATAGGATTTAAACTCTTTTAACCAAAACATAAACAAAGACTTTTTATTAGTAATCTTAAATGAAATCAATGTTTACAAAGGAATAACAAATAAGAAAATCTTAAAACTTCTAAGTCTCCCAAGGACGCTTCCTTTTGGTGCTAATGTAGGCATTGAGATTCTGCTCTTCGTGAAGCCGCTTTGTCAGTTCAAACACCTTTTTCTGACTGGCATAGAATTGGGACTCAAAGGTATCTCGTTCTTCTTTGAGATGTATCCAAGATTTTTGCAGTTCTCCAAAGATTGTTGGCATATCATAATGAAGAATGATGCGAGACTCAACCCCTTGAAGAATAGGCTCTGAAATCATTGGTAGAATAGCAGCATACGGCATCATAAGATTTTGAGCACGAATTCACACCCATTTGAGTTATGGCTCCAAAGGGATGGAATTCTTGTGCCCTTGAGTCCTGCTATCAGTCTTTTTAACCATTCCCCAAGCGCGAATGAACCTCTGATGATAGCCTTGCAGATCATTTTAATAGTCAAACACAATACCTTAAATGAGCATATCTTGAGGACCATCCATCCGGGCGTAGCCGAATTAACGTAAAGCTAAAGAGGGGTTGTAAGTGATGCCTCCTTTAATGCCAAGGAGTGGCATATTGGGAAATTCTCCACAGCGATCAATAAAAGATATGTCTTCTTGGGAGAGAGGGCACCAATAGATGTTAGAGTGAGAAAGAGACATTAATCTCTGGTTCCATCTTAAACATAATTCATTCTTCATTACTGACAGTGGAAGGTGCAAAATAAACCACCTATAGAGTAGAGGTATACACCACTTAAGAGTCACTCTCTTCTTCATGGTACGTGTATAGAGTGAGTGCATAATATCCACGAGCAATGTAGGAACTGGATTGTGAGCAAGGAAAATGTTGATGGCACTGACATCTAGAAACTGGTATGAATTGGGGAACATAACCTAACCGTAAATGAAAAGAGATAAAACATCTTCAAAGGCATGGTAACTCATAGCGTGTAAGAACACCTAGGATTTCTTCATCAGGAAACTTGTGAGGAGGCCCTTAACTCCACTCCTTCTTTCCCAATTGAACTCAATGTCATATGGCGTCAAATGCAAAGCAATGGCAACATTTTCAGCAATTAGATCTTGTTCTAAACCAGTAAAGGGTATCTTCTCCAATATAGGCAAACCGAGTATTTTGGAGAATTCTTCCAGCGTAGGCACCAACTGATAGTCTAGAAATGTGAAGCAGTGGTGCTTAGGGGTGAAAAACTAGAATAAGACGCTCATCAAACCCTCTTCAAAACCGATAACAATGAAACTGAGCAAGTAACCATATCTCTTGTTGAATGATGAACTCTTAGGGACCTTTGAAAATAATTCTTTGAGTTTGGGAGGGATCTCTACAAAATTAATTCGGATGGTTTTTCTGCGAGTTGAATCCATGACCTACAAAACAGAGAAGAGATAAATCCACAGGCCCTTAAAATGGTTTGTGTACATGACATGTTATGATTATGCTTTGAAATCACAAGTATATCAAACACAAACAAATCACACAAAGACCTTAGGTTTAAAGGTTTGCATGAGTTTTTAAAGGTAAGTACCCTCTTGAAGTTTCAGTTGGCTCAACCTATCCTATTAATAGTAACCGGGTTCTAAGGATTCTCATATCACCGACCTTTATTTTAGGCATTGTTCTAGCTCAAGCACCAAAGTATTGCGGCGAGAATATCCCAAAAGTCTAGTCTCAATGAGCGTAGTATCGAGTATCAACCAATCTTTGGTCGGAACCAAAGTCGGTCATATCACTACTTTCTAATGGCTTAGGATGAGTCAATTAAAGGTTCTAAAGGTCAGTTAGCGCTTAATGACACTAAGGAAGCCTAATGTTATCCTTGACTGACTCAAGGAACATTAGGACAATCCAAAGTATCACGCTAACGTAGCTATCACTTTGTCCATATCGGTCTACGTCGTACAACTTCCATGATTTATTTCTACTTACCTAATAAGGTTCCCTAGATCCGGGTGTAGGATCTATAGTAACAACCCAACAAGCCCTCAAAAGTAAAGCTTAAAAACACACAATGAAAGAAATTTTACAATGAACTAAGCTCCAAGGTAACCCCACTTTTTATTTATCCCCAGCAGGGTCGCCATTTCTGTGATACGGTGGCAGAACCGACTATTTAATACTGGTTTTATGTTTTGTTATCGCAAATGTTGCGGTAAGCAAGAGTCTCCATCGACTTTTCTTTTATCCAAATTAAGGAAAGGGTGAAAAGAACAGAAAAAGACCTTTTCGAGATTTTGAGTAAGGGGGATGGATTATGGAAAGGGAAAGTGTTAGCACCCTTTCCATCCATAGTTAACTACGCGCTCTTAGAGGTTTGCTCATTTTGAAATACCTTTGTGCTTTGTATGTTTGAAAATGTTTGGAAAATGCCTTAGTGGGTGATTTTCATTGCGCTAACTCTTGTATCAGTCCTCAAGAGTGTTGACAAAGCAAATGTTTTTGAAAGTTATTTTTGAAAAGTAGTATTTGTGTAAGTGCAAAATGTTTTGAGCAAACTTCTAACAGTTTTCTACTTTGTACTCGAAAAGGTAGTTCTTTTCCTCCTATCTTTTAGATAGTTCTATCCTACTATTAGAGAGTAGTTAGCCCTATCGTTGGATGTATGAGAGACATCGAAGGGACGTTACAGTCACAAAGGAAACTTGTGGAGACGCTTTAGCAATTTTGTTTAGGGACTAGATCATTTACCGAGAGGAAACTGTAGTGTCGTCGAGGGACTATGATCTTTTTGATTTACGGGTCTTTGCTAAAGCGTTCCCGTTTCAAGGGACATGAATGCTTTATTTCTGAAGGCAACTAAACTGGGGTACCCTAGAGGTGTACATGTGCAATGTGTGTTTAGTTCAAGTATTTATCTTGTGTTATATTTACTAATGCTTTTGTTTTTCAGTCTTATCATACATGGCTAATTACTAACAGTTAATTAGATACAGAAAATAAAAAGTGGAAAATATAACCCTACGCTATAACATGGCTTCGGGGAAGGGGATATTTACAATGTACCAAACTTGGGGGAAAGGAAAAATAAAGAAAGAGGTAAAAATCCTAATTAATCTATTACGTTCAGTATACAGGTACAAAAATGTAAAAATGCGAGAAAATAATAACGCGTGAAAGTTAAAAATACGTCTGAACCTAAGGTGATTGTAAGTAAATAAGACAAACGCTTTGTTGTTTTCGATTTTTTTGATTTAAGAAAACAATGAAAATTTCCCTAAAATCTATTTAGAAAATAAAGTTAATTTTAAGAAAATAGTCTAAGTTTTTTTATTGTTTTTGTTATAAAAAGAAAATAATTTAAATATATAGATTAAACCTAATTCTATTTTATTTTCAAATTATGAAAAGGTTAAAGTTTAATTAATTAATCAATTAAAGAAGTTAATTATTTAATAAAGAAAAAATTAGTCCTAAGTTTTTTTTGTGATTTTTTTAGTATTTGATTAATGATAAACAAAGTAAAAGAAATAAATAATAAAACAAAATAAAGAAAAATTAAATGGACCAGGATAGCAAAATTAAATAGGGGGTGCTGATTTGAAAAAAGCTAGGCCCAAGGGTGAGGCAGCCCATAGGCTATATTGGGATCCAGTGAAGAGAAGCCTTGAGGGCGTATGGTGAATCTCACGTTGAAGCTCTTGGATTTGACTGCATTGACATTGAAAGGTGTAGATCTGATGCTACATGGTGCATGTGCATAGCCTGGCTATACTAAATCTGCAAAGAAATAAATGGAAAAATAATATGTAAGAGGAAGGATTCGAACCCCTACCCTTATATATAAAAAAGCTTTAAACGTGCGGCCTCTACCGTTGGGACGATGATACTTCCGTTAGTATAATCACAAAGAAATATATATAATGTAAACCACGTTTGAGATCCAGTGGGGTCCCTCTCTTTTGAATGGGTGAATCAAAATATAATGGTTTGACACGCAGGCTCTGGGGAAGTCAAACCATGGTCCTAGTTTGAGCTAAAACCATCTTCATCTCTGAAAACGAAAACCTCCATGTTTCGACCCCCTAACAATGGTGATCTATGGTCCTGGCATTGTTGCTCATATGAAACACGTTAGAAAATTCGCAAACAATGATAACAATATGAATGTGCAAGCAAAAGGGATTTATGTTATAAGTTAAACAAGTTTGAGATCCAAGAATTTTACAAGAATAGGAAGATCAGATGAGGGCAATTCTGCATGAGTTAGATTTTATTAAGGCCTGAGAATTAATCCTGGGACCTTCAAGGAACAAATGGTTGGCTTGGTTTGGATTAAGAAAGGCTGAAATTTGCTTTCTCAAAATTCCTGATTTTGACAGTTCTTTGCAAATTTGTGTGGCTCCTTCCATGATGTGTATGCGTATAAGCGTGTATTTGGCTTGCAAGCATGCTTCTTATATAGAGTAGAAAGGAGGGGACAATAAGGAAATGTTTTAAACAACCTTGATTATGTGTTTGAAATCCATGAATTAAAATTTGTAATTGTGACAAAAAACATGGAATCTTGTCCTTTTTGGAATTTGAATGTATGTGGACACTTTGGCTCCTTCGAATGCCTCAAATTCTTGCCATTCGATTGGACTTCTTGTATAGCCTTTGAATTGGTCCTTACAATGGACCATTGGTGTTCCCTTAGAACGGGCCTTTGGTTGCCTCCTGGAATGGACCATTTGTGTACCTTTCGACTGGCTCATGTTCTCATCACTGGGGCTACTTCGTTTGAACCCCTATTCAGCTAGCCCAAATGAAAACTCTTTCCTGGCCAATGAATGTGCTTGTGCACGTTGGCTTGAAACTGGCAGTATGTTGGCTATTAAGCCAGCAGGCCTCTTTAAATATTTTTCTTTCATTTTGGCTAGCAATATCCTTTATTTTGAACCAATGTGTGTGCTCTCTTGAAGGGAACTCATGCATCATTTGTATACGTCACTTTCCATTCCTTCGAATGGGCCAACAAACTAAGTCCTTCGAATGGACCACCCACGTATTCCCCTTTAAATCCATCAATACATGTCTTTAGAATGGGGAAAATATATATCCCTCGAATGGACCATGTTCATGTCCTTCGAATGCGCCAGTACTAAGTGTCAAAATGTGGAAAACTGTGTGTTGAATATTTTGGAGGTGGAGTTAAGGCTAGGTTGAATAAAGCCAACTGCTTAATAAATCGAAGCACATATGAAAGAAGAACACTACTTTATGGGTGCTGGCATGAAGGGAAACCATTTCCTTGCGCATTTGAGGCAAGCCCAGAGGAAGTCATTTTCTTGTGGGTCAAAAGCAAACACAGAGGCAAGTTGAAGGGGCCTTGGCCTTGTGGATTGAAAGCAAGTCTGAGGCCTTTTTCCTTGTGAGTTGAAGGCATGCTGATGGGCCTTGGCCTTGTGAAACCAAGGCAAGCATGAAGTGTTGGTGACAAGCTGAGGGGCCTTTTTCCCAATGGGAGCTTTGTGAATCGAAGGCCAGTTAAAAGTAGCCTTTTGCCTTGTGGATTGAAGGCCAGTCTGAAGAAGTTTTTGCCATCGTGAATCCAAAGCAAGCATGAGAGGACCTTTTTCCCTGAACGAAGCTGGCATGCAGGAACCCACTGTTTTGTAAAGTGAAACACACTTGTAGGGGATTATTGCTTTGTACGCGGAAGGCACGCACAAAGGGAGTATTTGCCTAGTCGAAGGAGGAATCCAGCTTGCATGAAGGTAGCCATTGCATTGTAAATCAAGCCAGCATGCAAAGCCAATGGTGAAATCGAAGGAGCACTAACATGAGGCCCTTCCCTTTTGGATCGAAGGAGGTTGTTTCAAAGGAAACACATGCCCAGTCGAAGTTGGTATACAACAAACAAGCAAAAGAATAAGGCTTCAATCGAAGCTTGGAAATTTGAGGTAAGCATAGAGGAGATTAGGCGCTCAATCAAAGTCTGTCAAAATGCCAATCAAAAGACACCTTTTTCATGCCAATCGAAGGACTTTGTTTGTCTTCAAAAATTTTATTTTTCTTTAAGCAAGTGCTTGTGACCACCCATATAGGAAAAAATCTTGGATAACATGAGAGGGAAAATTTTGGGGGACAACAGAGACTTCAGGGTTTCTTTGTTGTTGTTCTTCGATGTGAAGAATAATAATTTTTAGGAGAACTCTAGTGGGTTGTGGATGATTATGAAATTATGGATGAAAAATAGTGTTAAAGAGTGGTCTATTTGTAGATTTGAAATTAGGTTAAAGACATCCCAAAAAGGAAATAGTCCACACCAAGAAAAGCCCAAAGTTTATGATTTTATCTTGGTCAACAAGTCTACAAATTTTGACCAATGAGAAATCAGTTTTGTCAACATGTAATTTTGTTGTTTTGATATTTTATATGATTTTTGGTTATTTTTTAATTAAAAATTTAAAAAAATGAAAAAAACTATTTTTGAAAAATAATTAATAAAAAAATACAAAAATTATAATTTAATAATAAAAAAAAGTGACTTTTTTGGGAAGGTTTATACCAATTGAGATTTGATTAAAATTTGGTGGACAAGATTATGAAACTAGACACTTTTGTGATTTTTTCTCAATATTATGATTGATTTTGTGATTAATAAAAATTGGTTTTGAAAGATTTCAATTATTTTTAACATCTTGACTATTAAGTTTATAAAATCAAAGATTTAAAAAAACAAAAAAGTAATTTTAAAATACCCTTAAAATAGAAAACGAAAATAATAATAAAATAATTTAAAAATGGCTTTTTTTAATCTTTTTATTGAAAAAACACACAAAAGAATATAAATGCCAAAAAGTAGTGTAACAGGACTTGAACTCAGGACCTTGCAATTGTAAGCTTTATTCTCTTACAAACTGTGCTACTTTATTCATTTAAAATAAAAAGCCAATTGAAAACATATGAAGACGATCAATTATTTTCTATTTAAAAATATAAATAATTTGAAATAAATTATTATATTTTTAAATTTACTCGAAAACAAATATTTACAAAACTCCAAAATGTAAATCAAAAGAATTTTATAAAAATCAAAGTTTGAAAATAAAATTGATGGTAGCACTGAGGGCAGGAAAACTTGGGGTATGACAGCTGCCCCTATTTAATTATTCTTCGATTGAGGGTGCGAGAATACACATGTCTCGTACGTTCGAATCATATATTTATTAAATAATGGAAGACTCCAAAATTTGATCAAAGGCTGGCTAGATAAGGATACGCTGATATAGCATACCCCCCAAAGGTTGGCTAGATAAGGATACACTGATATAACATACCCCCCAAAGGTTGGCTAGATAAGGATACGCTGATATAACATATCACCAATAGTTTTGAAAAAAATAGGCAAAGACGATGATGTATCATCTTACCAGGGTTTGAACCAAAGTTTCGTTGACTTAGATACGACGACGCGGATAACTCGTCAGTATCTAAGAGAGATTTCCGATTTTTGCATATTTACCATGACCTAGGAAGTAAATGATACAAGTTTTGAAAAAAGATAAATTACTAATGCTTGGAGACTAATATAGTAATTTTTTATTTGATTTGATTTTGTCTATTCATCACAACCTAGGGGATGAATAAAACAAAGTCTGATAACACATTGCTACCTAGAGACTGATGCAATGGATAAGGCAGATCTATCGTAACCTGGGGGATAGATAATTGAAAAAGCTCGACAACTACATTGTTGCATGGATAAGCTTTCTAATGATGACCCCAAGAAAAAATTGAAATTTGAAAGATGCCATTCATGATGTATATGCATAACGTGAGGCTCTAAATGAGAAATCTACTATCGAGATTTCCAAGGAATCTACTACCGAGATTCAATTGAGAATTACCTAATGCCGAGGTCTTCTGGATAATCAACTACCGTGATCAACTAGGGGAATCTACTACCGAGATTCATTTGTAAACTACCTTCTACCGAGGTCTTCCGGATAATCAATTGTCGTGATCAAATAGGGGAATCTGCTGCTGAGATCAAATTTGAATTACCTTTTGTCGAGGTCTTTCGGACAATCAACTACTGTAATCAACTAGGAGAATCTACTGCCGAGATTCAATTGGAAACTACCTTCTGCCAAGGTCCTCCGGATAATCAACTGCCATGATCAACTAGGAGAATCTACTGCCGAGATTCAATTTGAAACTACCTTTTGCCGAGATCTTTCGGATAATCAATTGTCATGATCAACTAGGAGAATCTACCGCCGGAATTCAATTTGAATAACCTTCTATGAGGACTTCCGGATAATCAACTGCTGTGATCAACCAGGAGAGTCTACTCAGAGATTCAATTTGAATAACCTTCTGTTGAGGTCTTCTGGATAATCAACTACCATGATCAATCAGGAGAATCTACTGCCGAGATTCAATTTGAATAACCTTCTGCCGAGGTCTTCTGGATAATCAACTATCGTGATCAACCAGGGGAATCTATTTCCTAGATTCAATTTGAATACTACCTTCTGCCGAGGTCTTCCTGATAATAACCTACCATGATCAACCAGGAGAATCTACTACCGAGTTTCAATTGGAAACTACCTTATGCTGAGGTCTTCCGGATGATCAACTGTTGTGATCAACCAGGAGAATCTACAGTTGAGATTCAATTGGAATAATGTTCTGCCGAGGTCTTCAGGATAATTAATTGCCATGATCGACTAGGGGAATCTACATCCAAGATTCAATTTGAATACTACCTTCTGCTGAGGTCTTCTGGAAAATCAACTACCATGATCAACCAGGAGAATCTACTTCCGAGATTCAATTGGAAACTACCTTCTGTCGAGATCTTCTGGATAATCATCTGTCATGATCAACCAGGAGAATCTACTACCGAGATTCAATTGGAATAACCTTCTGTCGAGGTCTTTTGGATAATCAACTTTCATGATCAAACAGGGGAATCTACTGCCGAGATTCAATTTAAATATTATCTTATGTCGAGGTCTTCTAGAAAATAAACTGTCGGGATCAACCAGGAGAATCTACTGCTGAGATTCTATTGAGATTTGATAGCTTGATTGACAATGATGATTGTCTTCATATAAAAACGAGGTTTTATGTTATGCGTGCAAATTTTATTGATGCATGAAATGTGATGATTGATTGATGTATGTGATGAATGACTTGGATATGTGTAGATTGATGTTGGACTTTGAAATGTGAATATGTAATTGGGATTTTTGAGATATGCTCGACCCATGCTATCGAAAGTCGTCAGATGGACGAAATTATAAGTATAACTTGGTTTCGGATCAAGGAGCCTTAATTCATGATTTATGCAGCCTTATCCTTTATTATTATGACTTGAATGCTTTTTTTTTAATGGTGCCCCCCTGTGATAGGTCGTGGGTGACTAAGCGTAGAGGTTTGCCTATGTAACAAGGTTTTTTTGTCACACGATGGATGAACGTTATGCTACCATGATTTCCTGATACTCGATTTGAACTTAAAGATTGCTGCATGTAGGAGAAAGATCCACAAGACATTATGAAAGTACACAGAGAGATTGATTTTATGCGGATTGTCCTTCCCTAATTTGTTGGTAGGGTCTTGGAGGAGATTCTATTTGATATGAGCTTGAAAACAGTTTGATCATAATGTGAATGACCCCACTACTTTGTATTATGCCCCTGATTAAAAGACTCTTGAAAATGCTTGGCTTTGATGAACCATTTTGAATCAATTTCTTATGATCGAGCCTTGCAGTGGTCTGCCCCACAATTCAAATTTTGAAAAAGGTGCCCCTCAATCTCTTGGATCTGGAGGAAGTATCTTCAGAAAGAACTCAGACTTCACCACAAACTTGACATAGATTTCCCCAATTATTCGAAGCTTGAAAAGTTTATACTTAAAGTTGCTTTAAGGGGATTTCGGACCCTACGTATAGTAGGATGAACTTGGTACATATTGCTCCAACGTTTGAATCTTGGAAGGTTGTCCCTGATTATTAAGGCTTTGAGAGGTTTGTTGAAATGAGAAACCGAGTCATACCCTGTTGTGATACGACTTGATTAAGGAATTCTCCTTCGGAAATTATGCCCCTGATTGAATAGGGCTTGGAAACTTAATCCAAGTTGACTGAATCTCGGAATGCTCACCCCTTTTTAATAATATCTTCATGTGATATACTCCTACAATCATTAGTCTTTGCCCTTATTTATAGGGGTCCTCTTAGATGCTTTACCCATAGTTAGAAGCTTCTTGGAAATGTTGCCTTTGATCAGACCTTTTTGAAATCTCCTTGATGCTAATTATTGATTCGTAGATAAAATGGTACATTTTGAAAAAGTAATTTCGTTTGACGCACATGCAATTTCTTGAAATTGAAATTGATTATTTGAAAAGAAAGGAAGATTAGAAGATGAATATTTGAAGAAGTGAAGTAGTTAGAAATAATTATAACAAACATAGGGGTCCGTTTAAGATAAATCTTGCTGAGTATGCTTTCATAGTGAACCTAGCCTCAATTAGGATTTTTAAAGGTTGTAACGTGGCCATTGTTCGTGGTTTAAGAAACAAAAGTTATAAGGATCAATTTTTGTTTAGCCCACCCCATTCTTCTTGATGTTCTCCAATCCTAAATTTGATTAATCTAACAGATGCATTTATTTCCCATGAGAAATTATATAGTCACGTAAATGATGAGAAGCGTTGATAAGATTCAAGCGTCGGTGAAGAGCATTGATAAGATCCACGCATTCATGAGAAGCCTTTGAGGTTCTTAAGGTGGATGTCACAAGATTGTTCTCCAATTTATTTGTTTTTTCAATCCCTTATTTTGCATGGACCAATTCATTTTGAATTTGCGGTCCATCGGGATGCCCTAACTTTTTCCTAATTCAAGTTTTGATTTCCTTTTACTTAGTGGGGTATTTTCTTTTTTTTTGAATTTCTCCTATTTTAAGTTGTTTTTTTTTTTGCTTTTGATTTTGACACTTGTGACTGTCATGCTGATTGTTGTAAGCTTTATCTTTATCGTTTCCTAGATCTTGATTGATGTACTGAGGAGAAAAACATTGTTGATTCATCAATCTTGGATTGTTCTCTCAATGATGCATCGAGGAAAGAGATATGCTTGAACCTTTTCTTAGATTGTTTTGATTCTCCTGGGATTCGAATACATCGTCGAATTAATTGAAGTCTACCCTGCCCCTGGTTAAGATTAAGGGTTTTTTAGAGAATAGAATGAACTCCGACTTCTGGATCGAGGGGGTTAACTACAGATTAACACCTTATATCTCCACTGTTTAGGAATTGAAACAATGACTTACATCGTTAGCTAAGCCTTACTATTAAAAAGCATACGTCAACAAAATTTGATTATTTTGTATTTTCATCATTCTCCATCGAAGTTTGTTAATTTGAAAATGGAAAAGAAGAATGAAAATAGAAAGTCATTGGTTATTTGTGGAATGAATCGAATTCAAAAACACGCATGTTTATTTTATTAGAATTACTTGACCAAAGAGTACAAAGTTTATAACAAATAACACTTAGCAAGAAATAAATTACAATTTGAAATGATAAAGGCCTAATGATCTAGAGATAAGACTTCTTGTTGATCCACTGACTTTAGGGGATTCTTCTTAGTCTTTGAATTTGTCAAAGCAAGGGCGACCATTCGCCAATGAGACCCCTTCTTCAAAAGTTAAATGCTTATTGTCGATCAAATCTTGAACCTTGTGTTTGGAAGCTAAACATTTTTCAATAGTATGGCCTGGAAAATTGGCATGATACTCGCATTTGGCATTGGCATTGTATTTTTATGGGGGTGGCCCGATTGGAGGAGCTAGAGGTTTTAGCTCTACCAAAGATGTTTCGAGTAGATGTTTCATAAATTGACCATGAGGCATGGGAAGAGGGTCAAACTTTCTTTTTGTCCTTTTATCATGTTGTTTTCCTCGTGGAATTTTTAGTGATTGTTGTAGTTGCTATCGAGGCGGGGGAACTTCACATGGTGGCAGAATCTGCGGTGCTGAATAGGCCTGTGGCTGGGATAATGAAGGGTTGCCTCTGCTCCTTAGTAATAATTGCATGATCAAATTCATTTGAGTCTTCAACTCGTGGACCTCCTCCTTCAACAGTTCTTAGCCTCGTTTGAGTTCCTCCATGACTTCTTGATACATGCTTTGAGTTTGCTAATGAGTATCGAGAATCTAGCTAGCTGGATCACACTTGGATAAGGGTGGAAGTGTAAATGATATGAACTTTGTGAAAATGGATGAAAATGAAGATGTATGAAGATGCTTGGGTATGAAAAAACATTTTTTTAGGTATGCTAAAAAAGGTTTCATGGACATGCAATGCGACGTAGACGTAGTATGAGGGTAGACGTAGAGGTACCCTATACAGGTTTAATGGTAGATATGAAAATGATAATATCCCATAATGTCTCAGAGATTGAAACAGATAGGAATTCCATAAGTATGAAGAGAAGACGAAGATAGGATACCCTATACTGACTCAGAGAATGAGACATATAGGAACTCCTTAAGGATTAAGGACCATAGAAGACGAAGAGGAATTCCTAAAAGCTAGGGATTGTAATATACCGGAAGTAACCCTTGTGGGTTTAGGGATGTGATTATGTGAATGGTATCTTTAGAAGGTAGGCTCCTAGTTTTTGCCTACGGTTAGTATACCTTTCATATAAGGTGGCTTCCTTAAGGGTATCATAAATGACACCATAGGGAAAAGGAACAAGAGCCTCCCTTAGGTGGAGCCTCGTTACAGACTGAGACTTTCGTCTCAAAGTCGTGAAAGGTCTCGCCATGAGATTTTGGTTAGGGTTGTACAAAGAGTCATGGGTGGCAGTCTAAAGTCCAACCTTTCAAGAGGATATCTCTCGATAAGTATTCCTTTTGCGAAATTCCATTGAATCTAGGCGAAGTCGTCACATAAACTCGCAAGGATGATATATCCCCTATGATAATAGACGAACCTTCTTTCTAAGGGTTATTTTGAAAATATTTTTGAAATCAAAGTCCCGCCACACAGCAAATATAATGATAAAAAAGATAAGGAAATAAAAAATAAACAATAAATAAATAAATAAATAAAGCAAAGAAAAACCCCACAAAATAAAAACTGAAAACCTAAAGGAAAGGCTTCTAAACCTAGGGTCAAAGTCCCCATCAGAGTCACCAGCTGTTGCAACTGGTTTTAAATACAGAGCCACCACTACTAGTTTTTATCCTAAGGAAGGGAATCCAATAGGAAACCCTAATTTCATAGACATATATTCTAGATTTCGGACTCAGTTTTAGACGAAAGGAAGGTGTTAGGAACCCTTCATCTACCTTCTTCACAAGGATACTATGGTTTAGAAGCGCATTTTTTAGGAATAGAGTTTGTTTTTTAATTAGGGGAACTCGCCACGATTTTAGTCGTATGCCTACGTATCCTCTTATCAGGAATTAGAGTCTCAATTCGTAGTTGATAGTTGGTTGGTGTGTTTTATAGGGTTGCGTAGAATTGTTTTTGAATTATCCTTGAACTTTTCTGGGTTGTAAATTGAGTGATTGTAGATGCAGTTCGTAGTTAAACTTGAAATTAATTCTCCTTAACCGTTTTTCGAAAATATCTTGTAGTTTTTGTTTGGTTAGTGGAAAAATGGTTCATTGTTGGTTAGCTATTTTGATGTTTTTATTTGATTAAAGAGTGTGATGATACATTGAGCAGGGGGATTATAATATAGTCTCCTCCTCACGTGGCCAGATATTATCCACGTGTTGCTCGATTTGAAGGGTGTGGAGGAAGTCTGATATTGCCTTCGTCATCATGTGTCCAGATATTGTCCACGTGTTGCTTGTGAGTGAAATATTTGATGAATTGCGTGAATTTTGATATTTGATTGTATTTTAAGATTTTGAATCAAATTTAATGTTTGATTTATGGATGGAAAATCGAAGTAGAAGTGAATAATTGAATGAGTATGTAAGTGAAAAAAATAGTATTAGAGTTAGTAAACATATTTTAAAGTTAATGAAAAAAGAATATTGTTAAGTAATTAGTAAAAGAATGGATTTTAAATTTAGAGTTTATAAAATAAATGTTGATTATAGAAAAATAAATATTGGTTAAATAAAAAGGATTTTTGTTGCTACAATTTACATAGAAAGATATAAAATTAGATCCACATTATGATTTAGAAAATAAAACTTGAAATGGATTTAAAAATAATAATTTGATTAATGATAAAAATTATTTAGTTATTTTTTAATAAAGGAAAAATTAATTTTGTTATTTATGAAAGGTTTATAACATAATTATATTTAGAAAATACTCAACAATACGCCTGATAAAAAACATATTTGTACAAATAATAAAAAATAAATCATAAAACAATTTAGAATAATAAAAATAATAAATACTACAAAAATTAAAATTAACACAAAGGAGATTATTAATGTTTCCATTTTTCATTGTGAGAAGACTTGTCTGTTCCTAATTTTGTATTGTTCTTGTTTAACATTTTTTTATCGATCCTAATTTAGTAATAATAAAGATAGTAAAGATAATTTATCATATTAAAATTTTAGTTTCCTAGTAATTATAGTAACAATTAAATATTGAGAAAAAACCAATTCATATAAATTACAATACTTTGACTCACTAGATTAACCATAAAAATTACCAACAACAAAATATTCAAACCATATATGGAAGCACTATTAATCAGATAAAAGCAATATGGACGAAATTCCAAAAGAAAAGAAATAAAACTCGAATATTCAAACGAATTAAAAATTAAATTTACATCAAAGAAGAAAAAGTTACCAACCTGAAATATCGTGACCGATTTAAGTTGCTTGCTTTCCTTCTTCTTGGTCAATCCTTCCTCCTTTTTTGGTAAAAGAGTTTCTTGGGTTGACGGAGGGCTTTTAGGAGATACTTCGTTGTTGTTCTTCGATGTGAAGAACAACAATATTAGGAGAACTCTAGTGAATTGTTGATTTGCTAATTGCTGATGAAATTGTTGATCACCAAAATTTTGTTGGTGGAGACTTCAGGGTTTCTTTGTTGTTGTTCTTCGATGTGAAGGATAATCATTTTTAGGAGAACTCTAGTGGGTCGTGGATGATTATGAAATTGTGGATGAAAAATAATGTTAAAGAGTGGTCTATTTATAGATTTAAAATTAGGTTAAAGACACCCCAAAAAGGAAATAGTCCACACCAAGAGAAATCTAAAGTTTATGATTTTATCTTGGTCAACAAGTGTACAAATTCTGACCAATGAGAAATCAGTTTTGTCAATATGTGACCAATCACAAAGTGACAAATCATGTGATTTTGCTGTTTTTATATTTTATAAATTTTTTGGTTATTTTTTAATTAAAAATTGAAATAAGTAATAAAAAACTATTTTTGAAAAATTATTAATTAAAAAATATAAAATTATAATTTAATAATAAAAAAGCAATTTTTTTGGGAAGATTTATACCAATTGAGATTTGATTGAAATTTGGTGGACAAGATTATGAACTTAGACACTTTTGTGATTTTTTCTCAATATTATGATTGATTTTGTGATTAATAAAAATTGGTTTTGAAAGATTTCAATTATTTTTAACATGACTATTAAGTATTTAAAATCTAAGATTTAAAAATAAAAAAGTAATTTTAAAATACCCTTAAAATAGAAAACGAAAATAATAATAAAATAATTGAAAAATGACTTTTTTTTATCCTTTTTATTTAAAAAACATACAAAAGAATATAAATGCCAAAAAGTAGTGTAACGGGACTTGAACTCAAGACCTTCTACTTGTAGGCCTTACTCTCTTAACAACTGTGCTACATTATTCATTTGAAATAAAAAACCAATTGAAAATATATGAAGACGATCAATTATTTCCTATTTAAAAATAAAAGTAATTTGAAATAGATTATTATATTTTTAAATTAACTTGAAAACGAATATTAACTAAAAATAATTTTATAAAAATCAAAGTTTGAAAATAAAATTGATGGTAGCAGTGAGGGCAGGCAAATTTAGGGTATGACACTGGCACAAATGTAAACACACCTGCAAAATACCTACACAAAGGTAGGGTTTTAAACGAACCCCACACAAGTAGCACAAAATGGTAAACAATGCGGAATTTCCCTAAACAGGTCTTTAAATAAACCAGAGGGGTTCCTGACATGATCACCAACGGAGACCCCCGTCATACATCTCTATCCTACAGCTCATGGCATCAGAGAGCAGTAAAGCTCTACTTCTCGTGATATCTAGAAAAGCGGTAAAAAAATGTAGTAAAGTGCGAAGAAGTAAAAAGGTAGTAGCGGAGACTATCAAAAGCGAGTAAATCATCTAGAGCAGACGAAAGCAGTGGAGAAGCAGAGACTACACGTCGAGAAAGCTTCACCAAGAAATAAACAAAGTCAGAAATGATATCCAACTAAGATAAAAGCAAACGCGTGTTGAGAATGCAACGCGTAATCAGAAGTTCCTGCACAAAGCTCATAAAAGTATCACATGTATCAGAACAACATATAATACGATATGAATTTCTCAGGACGATGAGAAATAAAGCGTGTTGCAACGTAAGCGAGCATAAGTCGTATGCTTCAATCACCTAACTACCTGTTATGTTGCATGATCGAAAGCACAAAAATTTACCTTGCACAATAAACAAACGCATAAAAAATAACATGGCAAAGCAGCATGAAAATATGGATAAAAACTTAAAAAAGGAAATAGTATTTTTTATTTGTTTTGTTTATGTGAGGAAAAATTCTAAGAAATCAAGGAATTAATTCCTAAAAAAATTTCTAATATTTTCTATTATTTTCCATTGTTTTTTAATATATATATTTTTTCATCATAGAAAAATATAAAAAAAGTTAAGAGAAAGAACCTAAATCTAATAGAGAATTAATAAGCTCAGGGGGGTGCTATGCTGGATTACGGGAGTAAACCAGCCAGTTTAAGCGCTAGCCTGTTAAGCTGAGTCCAAGTCAATTTTTTTTGTTATTCACTATCTCAGGTTCCAAACAAACTGAAACGTGTTTAAGGAATAATGCAATTCGGCCCAACAATGATGGCTTTTTGTTCAATGGTACAGGTTCACAAAAATTTATATGGACTGGGTTTCAGGATAAGCCCCAACGAAATCAATGCTTAGTCCAACATCTTTTCAAATCTTTTTTCTTTTTAGCATTGTGTTATGCTGGCTATTACAAAAACAACTTAATATGAATGAAATAAAATAAAAATATGAAGGGAATTAGTTTAAATTTGGGTGTCGGTCCCAATTCTTCTCTCTCTCTCTCGAACGAACGCAGCGGTTCTCTAAATTTTTCTTCTCCGGTGACTTTTCTACAGTGCTTCCATGGCCTCTCTTCATTCAACTTCGATGCTTCCACTTCATCATAAAATCGTCTCCGCCTTGTCTCGTTTCTCATTGCTCCGTATGTGTTTGATTTCGAATTAGATTTGTCTTAACAATGCGATTCAAATTTCTTTCATCTTCGATTCACTTTAGATTCATCACAAACCAAATTTCACACCAAAGATAAAACCTCACACAATGACAAGTTCAGAGAAAGTATTTCACGATTCTAAAAAATTCAAAGCTAAGTGAAGGAGATGAAACTTTGAGCTAACAGAATCCGATCATGATTCATACGTTCAAGCAATTCTTTATGAAAAAATGACATGAAAAAGATAGAAGCTGAAGCCTACCTATCGGAGTTCGCCTGATGCATTTCAACGACGGAGAAAAGAAGGAAAACCAGAAATCCAGAGGTGAGGTAATACAATTATTTATCTTCTTTATCTTTCTTCATATTATTCTTCTTCCGCATTCTTTTAGTTTTGTGTTGATGTGCTATAACATGGCGTTGTGGTAAATGATGTAGAGCGTGTTGCATATTAAAGTTGTTCTGGAGCATTTGAAGACTAGATGATGATTTGAGGTTGAAGAAGTCTAATGATGCTGCACGAAATTATTGTTGTGTTGAAGATTGCAGAAGTTTGTTGTCGAGAGAAATGAAGAATTTGTTGTGGTTGTTGCAGAGAGGGAAGGTTGATAAAGGTGATGGAAGGAGAAGAGATATCTAGAGAAAAATATGAAGGTAAGGGTGAAGGAGAGTCGCATATGATGAAGAGTATGTGAGAGGTAGATTGATGTCACAGAGTGAAAGGAGATTGAAGACGATGAAGTGTTGAGCGAGAGAGAAAGGGTTGAGATCTTTTGGTGAGTTTATCTGTTTTCTGAATCTTGTGAAGACTAAATCGTGAATCTTCTCTCTTCTTCTGTTATATTTCGAGCCCTCTTTTCTGTTATCTGCTTTTCTGTTCAAGTGAATCGTATCCCCCTCCCCTTTCTTCTGTTATATTTTGTTCCAATATGTTATATCTGTTAAGTTTTGTTTTGACAGCTAGAAAAATGGTTAGAAGAAGTTTTGGAATTTTGATAGAATCGGTTAGGAAGTTAGCTTTCTGTTATGCGGTTGTTATATGCTAGAAACTGCTTTGGAAGGTTAGTTAAGGTAGAAAAGTTTTGAAAACATAATTGGTTTGAGGGGGAAATTGAGAAGGGTTGAGTAGTTAGTTACCAACATTCTGTTAAATTGGTTTCTTTATCAGTTACAGGACATTTACAAGTGAGTTGACTTTTTGTTAAGAGGTTGGTTTTTGAAAATCAGTTAGTGACCTCTGGTAGTTACAGTTTTGGTCAGGAGATATTAGGGAGTTAGAATTCGGTTAGTAGGTTTTTGATAGAGTTCTTTTTAGTTATTTTTTACTGGATGTTTTTTGGAATCAGTTAGGGAATTCTGTTTTTATGGTTGGTTGAAAAACTATTATAGGTAGTTTAAGGTAGTTATGGAGTTTATGATGCAGTTATAAGTTTCTATTATGATGTTAGTTAACAGATAGGTTTCTATTGCAAAGTTAACTGAGTTTTGTAAGTAGTTAGAATATGTTAGAAATTCTATTTTGTTTTTTGTTAGTTGTTAGTATGAGTTAGGAAGGTCAAAGATTTAGTTTTCTTTTATATGTGTAGGGATTCCTTTGTGATATTTATGCAGGTTTCCGCTCTATTTTCGGATAGATTTTGCGCAAGGAAGGCACACGGTTTCGGGTGCAACAGGAAGTTGCAAGAAGAGATTGTAGGGCCGCGATTTATTTGTTAGTTGATTTTCTAAACTGAGTTTTTGTTGCAGGGCAAAAAATTAAATAAAGGCTTGAACAACCTTGGCAAAGGCATGACATTGAATGCGGAATCATGGAGTTTTGGCAAGAATTTTAAGGCTACGATGAAACTTAGGATTAGGAACACCGTGATTAGGCATTGTATAGATTGGTAGAAAGTATACACATTTTTATGTGAATTCCTTTTTATAAATTTTTCCATGGGTTTGTAATGATATGATTACTCAAACGTAAATTGTAATGGTCATGAATATGAAGTCAAGTGTGGTCAAGGCATGGTTTTTGAGCTCATATTTTAAAACAAAGTTGAATGATATCTTTTTTATGGCTTGTTAGTTGAACTCCAAGGAAACTCCCTAAGTACATCTCACAACCTTGTATGCTTAACAAATAAAACATGTAACTTTGATGCCATTTCGACAAACTTAAACAAACTTGAATCTTAGGTATCAAAAACTTGAATGAAAACTTCACAGTCCTAACTCAGTCCAATGAAACCTTAATTCCCTTTGATTTTTCAATCCAACCCAAACTTGCATGCCAAGCACAAATATCTCAAATAATGATGATGCTTCGCAAATCATAACATCTCTTTGACAAAACCCCTTCCCTATAGATTATGTTAACGTAATGTCTATGCCCCGAGGGACTCTCTGAGGATGAATATGAAAGCTGAGACATGGGAATACGTTGATATGGAATGGACATCAAGTAGAATGCTGACAAGCTCAAGTATGATAAGATGTAAACCCTAATCCTTAGCTTAGTCTCATAAAACCATACAACCTAATATTGAGAATAAAATAATAGCCTCGTAGCTTAATAATGGTAAAGTCCATGAAATGAAAACCTAGCTTCAAACAATTGATCGACAGAGAAATCAATTGAAATTAGTTTTTGCGAAGATGAGAGCCTTAAAGCCATACAACAACCCTAATTCCACCATATAATTGATCCTATGCAAAAATATTGACCAATGATGCATGACGTGCCAAAATGACCTAATGGAAATTATACACATGAGAAAAGCGCAAGATGCATAAGCCAGATGATCCCTATAAATGGGTAGGACAAATTTGGCTTATTATAGTATAGGTTATAATAGAAGCTTTGTAACCTATGATTAGTACCTGCCAAAAATTTAAAATATGTAATCATTAGGGCTGAGTCTGTTAGCCACTATCTAGGAGAGTAGGTATGTGTGAACCACTCGGGTTGTGAGATGGTCACTGTGTTCTAACTCAAAAGTTGTGAAGTAATGAGTTAAGTATTGTTCTTGGAGGAACCTTTTAAGAAACTCCAAGATGTCTTCTTAGTTAGGAGTAAAGTTGTAAATGGTGGGATTGAGGAGGCCCTCATATCTAGGTGAGTCTTAGATAGAAATATAGAACGAGTAGTGATTAATATAAAAGTTGTAAAGGGGGGAGTTTAGCTTCGAATTTATACTATCATAGTGGATTTGTCCCTGGCTTGGTATGCCCCCAGAGTAGGAGATTTGCTTCGAACCTGGTTAACAATTCTGGTGTGTTGTTTATGCTTTTCAGTCTCGTGCTTAATGTTATATACCTTGCCTATGTGTTTTATGTTGGATCAGATGTCTTGACATCCTCATAGGACATTTGAATTCTGAGCTACCAAAATTTTAGATGGAATAACAATATTGACTAAAATAGTCCCTGGCAGTGGCGTCAAAAACTTGATTGCGACTTTATGAGTCTATTGGGTTAACTAACTCTAAGTGCACAGTCTAATCGCGTAGTTTTAAATGATTTTGAACCCACAAGGACTAATAATCAAACTAATGTTATCATTAGCCTTCTGAGACATACTCTACAACTGTGCACGACTAGGCGCCATGGCGGTGTTGTAATGATAATGTTTTTGAAAAGCATCAAGAAGCTCACCCTAAGTACTAACCTGAGTTTGCTCCAACTGCATGTACCATTCTAATGGAGCTTCATCCATACTGTCTTGAAATAAATGCGTAAACAATAACTCATTTCTATCATAAGCGACCATCTTTCTACAGTAAGATCTAAGATGAGTCTCTGGGCATGAACATGTGCTTATTGATTGGATTGCTAATCCTCCCCACTCGCCTCCTTTCGATGACTTTAATAAGGGATGGGGGAATAATACAGGCACAAATGTAAACACACCTGAAAAATACCTACATAAAGGTAGGGTTTTAAACAAACCACACACAATGGAAAATAATGCGGAATTGCAACGGAGACTTTAAATAAACCAGAGGGGTCCCTAACATGATCAGCAACGGAGACCCCCGTCATACATCTCTACCCTACTTCTCATGGCATCAGAAATCAGTAAATCTATACTTCTCATGATATCTAGAAAGCGGTAAAGAAATGTCTTTAAGTGCGAAGAAGTACAAAGGTAGTAGCGGAGACTACCAAAAGCAAGCAAATCGTCAAGAGCAGACGAAAGAAAAGGAGAAGAATGGAGTACGCGTCGAGCAAGCTTCACCAAGAAACAAACAAAGTAAGAAATGATATCCAACTAAGATAAAAGAAAACGTGTGTTGTGAATGCAACGCATAATCAGAAGTTCCTACACAAAGTTCATAAAAGTATCACATATATCAGAACAACATATCAAACGATATGAATTTCTAAGGATGATGAGAAATAAGGCGTGTCGCGTCGTAAGAGAACATAAGACGTATGCTTTGATCACCTAACTACCTGTTATGTTACACGATCGAAAGCATAAACATTTACTTTTCACAATGAACAAACACGTCAAAAATAACATGGCAAAGCGGCATGAAAATACAGATAAAAACTCAAAAAAGGAAATAGTATTTTTTATTAGTGTTTTTTATGTGAGGAAAATTTCTAAAAAATCAAGGAATTAATTCCTAAAAAATTTCTAATATATTCTATTATTTTCAATTGTTTTTTAATATATATATATATTTTTTCATCATAGAAAAATATAAAAAAAAATTAAGAGAAAGAACCTAAATCTAATAGAGAATTAATAAGCTTAGGGGGGTGCTAAGCTGGATTAGGGGCGTTAACCAGCCAGTTTAGGCGTTGGCCTGTTAAGCTGAGTCCAAGTTAATTTTTTTTGTTATTCACTATCTCAGGTTCCAAACAATCTGAAACGGGTATAAGGAATAATGAAATTCGGCCCAACAATGGTGGATTTTTGTTCAATGGTACAGGTTTAAAAAAATGTATATGGACTGGGCTTTAGAATAAGTCCCAATGAAATGAATGCTTAGTCTAACATCTTTTCCCATCTTTTTCTTTTTAGCATTGTGTTATGCTGACTATTACAAAAACAATTTAATATGAATAAAATAAAATAAAATAAAAATATGAAGGGAATTAGTTTAAATTTGGGTGACGGTCCCAATTCTTCTTCCTCTCTCGAACGAACGCGACGATTCTCTAAAGTTGCCTTCTCCGATGACTTTCCCACAGCGCCACCATCACCTCTCTTCATTCAACTTCGATGCTTACGCTTAGTCATCAATCGTCTCTGCCTTGTCTCGTTTCTCATTGCTCTGCCTGCATTTGATATCAAATCGGCTTCCTCTTAGCAACACGATTCAAATTTCTTTCATCTTTGATTCGCTTCAGATTCTTCACAATCCCAATTTCACACCAAAGATAAAACCTCAAACGATGACATGTTCAGAGAAAGTATTTCACGATTCTAAAAAATTCAAAGCTAAGTGAAGGAGATGAAACTTTGAGCTAACAGAATTCGATCATAATTTAGACGTTCAAGCAATTCTTTATGAAAATATGACGCGAAAAATATGGAAGTTGAAGCCTACCTATCGGAGTTTGTCTGATGCGTTTCAACAACGGCGAATATAAGGAAAACCAGAAATCCAGAGGTGAGGTAATACGATTATTGATCTTCTTTATATTTCTTCAGATTATTATTCTTCTGCATTCTTTCAGTTTTGTGTTGTTGTGTTACAACGTGGAAATGTGGTAAATGTTGCAGAGCGTGTTGCGTATTGAAGTTGTTCTGGCGCGTTTGAAGACTAGATGATGATTTGAGGTTGCAGAAGCTTGATGATGCTGCATGAAATTGTTGTTGTGTTGAAGATTGCAGAAGCTTGTTGCCGAGAGAAATGAAGAATCTGTTGTGGTTGTTTCAGAGAGGGAAGTTTGATAAAGGTGATGGAAGGAGAAGAGAGATCTAGAGAAAAATATGAAGGTAAGATTTAAGGAGAATCGCAAATGATGAAGAGTATGTGAGAGGTAGATTGATGTCACAGAGTGAAGGAGATTAAAGAAGATGAAGTGTCGAGCGAGATAGAGAGTGTAACGCCCGTAATTTAATTAATTATTTAATTAAATTATTTTTAGAATATTTGCGAAGAAGTGTTATTAAATTGGGTTTATTTTATTAAGTGGAGAAATAATAATATTAGAGGTATAATATTACTATTTGGTGAAATAATGTTAGAAGCTAATATTATTTAATATGGGCCTATATGGTGTGAGTGGAAGTAATAAAGGGGGTGTAGGTTTTGAGCCCAATAAGGAATAATATAATAATATTAGGTTATTTTATTATTTGTGAGAAGAATAGAAGGAGGAAGCAGTAGAAGGTGAAATAAGGATTGTGAAGAACGTGAAGTTTCTGGAAAAAGTGGAAAACGGCAAGAACGAAGAATTCAACCCGGAAATTGTAGAGCAACCTTCGATCCAAGGTAAGGGTGGGGTTCTGGCTTTATAATTGGGTTCATGATATTTGATATGTAAGGTTAGATGTAATTGATGTTTGTTCTTGAATTGGTTGTGTTATGAATGATGCATGGTGAAGGTTTGATGAATTTGAATGAATAATGATGTTATGATGTTGTTTAATCGATGTAGTATTATAGGTTAATGATTAAGTGATGAATGACCATGATTATAATAAGGTTTTTAGGGCTGTAGTATAATTCCCGTAGTGAATTACAGTAGAAAAACGTAGAAAATTATGCAGACTGTCGAAGGATGTGTCGATCCCAAGCTGGATGTGTCGATACAAGAAGGATGTTGGACTCAGGATGAGTCGATCAATGGAGGGTTTGCATAGATTCATGTTCGTTGCAAGACTCAGGATGAGTCGATGCATGCAGGGCTTGCGTCGATACATGTTAGTTGCAAGACTCAGGATGAGTCGATCGGTAAGGTGCATGTGTCGATACATTCTGTGATTTGAAGCAGGATGAGTTGATCCATGATGAGGATGTGTCGACTCAGGCTGTGCAGGAGAAGCATTGCGCTTCAATCCATAGTGTTTTGTGTCGATACATAAGGTCTGATTTTTGACAGAATTGGCTTTTAGTTGCTGTAACTTGAGTTTTAGGATGTTGTTTGATATGTCGTTCGAAGCGTTGATTAGATAACACGATGAACTTTATTCTAGATGATTAAATGATGATGACTAAGAGGTGTAATCCTAGTAACCAATCTAATATTTATAATTAATTCCCATGATTGACCGTTATGCTAGATTTTGGACAAAATGATGGATATGAGATATTTAGAGGTTGCTGTTATGAATTATGACAGTAGGATTAGTGACAATAATGATGTATAGTAGCATAATAACATTATGGATTACTGTAGTATTGATATACAACTGAGTTAATAGTGAGATGTTGTCATTAAAGTTGTGTTTGATAATTATGATGAACCAATGACGTTTGATAAATAAATGAAGTTTAATAAATTATTTTGAGATGTTTATGAGATGAGGTAATTGAGATGTTTTCGAGATGATTGAGATGTTGTTGATTTGAGATGATTGAGATGTTGTTGTTCCGAGATGATTAAGATCTTGTTGTTTTAGATGATTGAGATGTTGTTGATTTGAGATGATTGAGATGTTATTGTTCCGAGATGATTAAGATGTTGTTGTTTGAGATGATTGAGATGTTGTTGTTTTGAGATGATTGAGTTGTTGTTGTTCTGAGATGATTGAGATGTTGTTGTTTTGAGATGTGTTTTGAGATGTTGTTAACTGAGTGTGTTATTACATTCATGTTGAGTCGCATACATTGAATTTTTTGAGATGGAGCTTATGCTCGTTGAGATGACCCGGATTGGCAAATTTTGAGATGAAGGCTATGCCTTGTTGATGCCTCTATTAATTGGCAGATTAGATTTTTGAGATGGGAGTTCTGCTCCAATGGTACCACATGCATTTGCATAGTTTTGAGTCGCATTATATGAATGAATAATGAAATGTATTTGATGTTGATGAATGAGTATATATGATGTAATTATTGCTGATTATGAGATGAGAAGTGGTGATATTATTGATCTAATTTAATATATTAATTATCATGCGCTTTATTATATTGTTAGATATCTCACCCCTTCTATTTGAATGTTGCCCCTATGTTGGTAACGTGCAGGTAATCGAGAGTGAAGGTCGTATACCTTCAATAGATCGAGTCGGTGTCATTGCTCTGATATGTAACACTCGGAGGGATGAACGCTTGCTGATTTTTGATTGTTGATTTTCAATTGGTGAATTTTGAATTGATTATTATTAAATATGAGATGTTTTGAAGTTGTTGCTTTTATTTAAAGATGTTATTGGAGAATTCCGCTGCGTAGTTGTTAAATTATTTTATTAAAGATGCTATGTTGATGGTTCATCTGATGTTTTATTAAAAGTGTTATATATCCATGATGAATGCAATGAATTTGTTAGAAGATTTTGTGACGTCCCGATTCGTTTGTATGAATGAAATTTTATAACTCTGATTTATTTTGCATAAATTGCTTGGGGTAGAATTGGGGTGTTACGGAGAGGGTTGATATATTTTGGTGAGTTTTTTTGCTTTCTGAATCTTGTGAAGACTGAATCATGAATCTTATCTCTTCTTTTGTTATATTTCGAGTCCTCTTTTCTGTTATCTCCTTTTCTGTTAAAGTGAATTGTATCCCCTCCATTTTCTTATGTTATATTTTGTTCCAATATGTTATATCTGTTAAGTTTTGTTTTTACAGCTGTTGTACCCCAATTTTTGTCCCTAAGATCCCTTCATCATACCATATTGATTCAATAACAACAAGATCACATTAGTGTTTTTGGGTTCTCCTCCCTATCTTTAGCTTTGCTCTTTGAGGAATCACCAAGCACCTTGACTTGTTTTATTTTGTGATCATGAATATTTTGTCTTGATTGTCCCTTTAAATTACTAAAATTCAATGTTAGCTTGTCTTACTTGTTACTAATTTAGGTAAAGGCAATGGGGTTTAGCAAGTTGCTCCATGGGTTCATGAGTTTATTTCCATGCCCTAGGCAATAAAGCTTGAGAAGTTCAAACCTCACCATTGAAGTTGTTTTCGTAGGGATATAATGGCAAGGTTATTTTGGTTCACTACATTTCCAAGATATCAAAATTGATTCAAAAGTGCAAGGGATTGATTTGAGAAGTTGTCATGGTTGGACAATGTCTTGTTCCCATTGATCACAAGTGCACATTTCTCTGAATTCTCAAGATATGGAAGTGGTTTTGGTGGCTACGAGTTATCATTTTCATCCTCAACAACTTCTATTTACAAAGCAAGGGTGTTGGTACAAGAAGGTGATTCAAATTTGTCAAGGTTCCTCAAAGCATTTTCTTGATCTAGAAGCTACGGTTTTGAACTTCAAAGAAGTATATCTTGCTCATATTTTGGTATTTTTGAATTATTCCAAATACATCCTTATCTTCAAAGTGTTATTAACAAATCACTTCAAGAGGTTCAAGGAGTTTTCACGTGGAAGAAACTTGATGATGAAGAAAGATTACAAGTCCTCCAGATGAACCCCCAATTTCTCATGTGTGACTTCAAATGATCATAACTAGGTCAATTTTTATCACCTTGAAACCACTATTTTTCCATAATGATCTTGAGAATGTAAACTTTATTCTTTCTTTTATATGCAAAGTGAGAAAATGGATGGAAGATTCCCTAAGGATACAAAAGATTATAGGTCATTTCATGATTTTTTGCCAACTTCAACAATTCATAACTCTCTCAATTTTTGGGGATTTTGAATGTTTCAAGTTTCAAAATATCATTCAAGAAGTCTATTTCATGCCAAATATTTTGGTAAATAGCAAATTCCAAGTGGAAGGCCATGTTTGGATGCAAAACATTATAGGTCACTTTTGAAGAAAAAACTTGAAATATTTCTAAGTATGGAAAGTCAACCTTTTTTCCCCAACTTTGACTCAACACAACTTCTTGCTCAAACATCCAATTGATCTCACTCCTTGCACATTGTAAAGCTTGTGACTTCATATTTTAAATGCTTCAAAAATCACATCATATGGTGCCCTACATTAATGGCACATATTCTTATGAAAGTAGCATCATAAAATGGAAATTCCAAGTTCAGTCAGATTCGAAAATTGGTTTAAATCCAATTACAAGCCTGTTTGAAGATCAATTTAGTGTCTAATCATGTTTAGGAACTTGCCATAACAAGAAATGACCCTTAAACCATTAACTTTGCTGCATTTTGAGCCATGTGAAGTCACACTTTTCACACTTAGCAGGTCCACACGATTTCATTGATTTTTCCTCCAATTCACACGCTTGAGCCTTGCATCATGATCATCTATAAATAAGGATCATCCCTCACTCATTTGGGCAAGCTTTTGATAGCCAATTAACCCCTGTTCAGATCCCACATGAACTCTAAATTTGAAATTCTGATTTTTATATTCTCACCTTTAAACACCAAAAGCTCCATTCAGTTAGCTTCATTGAACTTATATGAAGCTAACCATATGGTTACTTTCAAGAATTGTGACCTATATTGACTTGTAGAAGTCCAGTTTCAGAGAAAATTCTCACTACTTCGTTCAGGTATATTTCTTGGCCAAATTAATTTGAAAGAAAGACTAATCCACCCCTTGTGTTCTCCTGATTCTTGTGCTCTTTATAGTTTGCAATTTCATTGAGAATTGAGTGAGATATCAAAGATTTTCGTGCTCACTTTTTTTCTGGTTTTCTTCAAACACAGCCTTGCACAATTTATATAAATTTGGCGCGATGGTGCCATTAGAATCGTCTTGAAGAGACGAATCTAATGGTACCGGTTTAGTTTGCTAATTTTATAGTTTGAAAGATTCAATTTGGGGATGGCTGGAGGTTGAAGATGATGACATGTCTGTCTTCAACCAATGATATGAGGCCATGTTATTTTTTTAAATGGATACAATATGCTTGCCTTACCATGCGCGTGCCTAAGGAGCCCTTGGACCTGATTACTTTTGTGAGTCAGATTCCATCCAACACGCCACATTTTAAGTTGTTTTATTTTCAAAGTGTTAGATCCGGTGTGATATTTAGTAATGACCATGATATGCGCAACGTGCCAGATCCTTTGGATTTGATTACTAACACGTTTTGAATCCCATCCAATGGTCCATATACTTTTGACTTTATTTTTCTTTTCTGATTTTTATATTTAATTGTTTTAAATTTCAAAAAATCATAGAAAAATCATTTTTAGTCAAAAAAATCTAAAAGAATTATGAAAAATATTTTTGAGTTTTCTCTTTCATTTTTTATTTTATCACAATTTTATTTTGTGTTTCATTATTTTTTATAAATTTTTACTTTATTTGAATTGTTTTAAATGTTTAAAAATACTTTTATGCATTTTTTAATTCTGAAAAAAATATGGAATGATCCAATGATATTGGGACAAATATTGGTGACCTTATTTATTTTTTATTTCTGACTTTGCTATTTTTTATCATTTTTGGTTTATTTTCCTCTTTTCATTTAATTTTAAAAAATAGTTTCTAACTTAAAAAAATTACCAAAATTTTTATAGAATTATTTTAGTTCATTTCTGATTTTTCTATGGTCTTAATTTTTATTTCTTGATTAATTTGAACATAGTTGATATTTTTCTCTTTTATTTCTATTTTAAAACATTTTAAAAACTTTTTTAATGTATATATTAAATGCAATATTATTTTGTGATTATTTTCTGGATAATCTTGGGTTGAATTTTTGATCATGAACTTTATTAACATCATTGGATCCATGGTGTTGAGTCTAACTCCACAAATATGGATGTATGATTTTAATAAAAGTTTGATTAAATTTTAATTCAAATGTGGTTTGTATATTTTTCCCCACCCTTCTCCATCTAACCCTATCTTATTGCACTAAGTGTTATTGGAGCATGATCTATATATAATGTCTCAAAACAAATGGTGCATAGATTGCTATTGACTGGCCTCAAAATAGGTGTGACATCTACATAAGTCCATTTACGATTGCTTAACATAGCGCTAAATTTTGTCCCGATTCGAATAAATGATAATTTGTGGCCCAAACCTATGTTTGCAAGCCAAAGTATGTTAATTTGATCTCCTTGATCCAATAACCTTGTGATTCATTGTGTGGAGGCTTTGAATCTTCCAATCCTCTAACGGATCCATAACACTTTTGGTCAACACGGATCACTTAAACATTGTTGATCATTAAATGGTACTTTTGAGGATTCCAAATGGATGCTACACTTGCAAAAAGCAAATGCAACTTGTTGTGTGGAGGCTTTGGTTATACCAATCCTCTAATGAGTTCCAAATGCAAGTTTCAAGATGGTCATCCAACTAACCAGTAATTATTAAATTGTTTTTTACTTTATGCCCTTTTATTTTTTATGCTTTATGTACCATTTACTGTAAGCATTACATTTAATGTCATTTTTTATTTTGCTCACTTGAGCCTTTTCTTTTCCCTTCTGAGACACCTAATAATCAACATGAACCATAAAAAACTTTAAAATACTTGGACTATTTGGATATTATCCTTGGCACTATGTAGCATTGGACTTCTTGGACTTAGGATTAGAGACCTTGGCCTATATTGGAGACCTTGTGATCTTAATTGATATTTGGTCTGGAGTTCTTGAGGTTTACCTCAAGACATTGGGTTGTTCGTTTGTTTTGTATGCAGGTTATTGTGATTACATTCTTTGTTTGTAATCTAGAATTCACCCGTGTACAGTTGTTTCTCTGCCCAATTTTTGTGAAGACTTAATACACTTGAAGTTTGGTTCTCTCAAGAGGTCTAGTATCTTTGGTTGTTTGGTTTCAATCCAAAGAATGGAATTCTATCTTCTCATAATATCAAGTATTGACTTGTTGTTAGTTAGATGGTTCTTATCCCTAGCTTTTACCTTATGCTTTTAGGATATTCTCTTCTTCTGCTCCCTTTAATTTCAAAATTCTTCTCCCTCCTTTTTGAAAATGTTTCTTGTTTTTAAACTTGAACCACTTTCATAATAAACTTGGACTTAGGTCCATGCATTTTCAAAACATTTTCATAAATAAACTCATATCAACTTAATAATACATTGACATTTTTTGTGAGAAGACTAAAAGTAAATAAATCTCATTACAAACCATTTTGCCACTTTGGCTTTTTACTTGAAAACCTTTCTCAAAAGATTGGACTCTTGTCAATCCTTGTAGTAATGCAAACAATTATACATCTACAATATGTAGTAAAGTGAGATATTTTCCACTTGGGTTTTGAGTGAGGCATTGTTGGTTTTAAAATCCAAGCCATATCCTCCACTTTGTGATGATGCAAATTCTCTTTTCTCATGATAGTAGGTAGTAAGTATGTTTTACACACGGACAATGACGATGATGTCTTATCTCATAAAATTAACCAACACACTTGTGTTTAAATTTTTTTTTTAAAGAGGAACTATGTGTACCCTGATCCCCTATTTCATGAAAGGTGGTACGTAGGCACTAAAGGTTCACAACCGCGGAGGGTGCAAAAACCATAAAGATATATTTCTTTTCTCACCTCCACCATTCATTTTTATACAACATTTTATATCCAAAATATATAGATTTTCCAAAGAGGTTCCTGCGGTGTACCGTGGATGTTTAGGGTGCTAATACCTTCCTTTTGCATAACCAACCCCCTTACCTTGAATCTTTCCCCCTCTTTTTGGGTTACTCTCTCTTTTCCCATTCCTTTGGAAACAATAAATCACAGTGGCGATATTTATTTTGATATGTACAAGTCTAGTCAATCCGATGGATTAGTCTTAAACATTTCTACCGCTACAGAAAAATGGCGACTTCACTGGGGAAAGATTGACCTCTTGCTGGTCCATCCCTAAGTGGGTTGAACCTATCTTTGTTTTTATCTGTTTATGTGCTATCGTTGTTTATGTGGTATGTGTTGTATATATGTTTGTCTGGATTTCCATGGTTTTTAGGGTGCTTGGTGATTACTTTTAAGTCCTATACCCCGACTTGGGGAAATTTTAAAGATAGGACGGGCGATATAGTCATGTTTACTTTGAGGGAGTAATCCCAAAAAAGGAGGCATGAGATCTCCCACTCAGTGGAAGCCCCTTTGACTGTAGTGTCGTTTACCGAGTAATCGGGAAGACGTGTTGCTTTCGACCTAGGAGCCTGCTGAAGCTGAGGACCGTAGAATACCTAACCCATCTTAGCGTTTTAAGTGTAGTGCGGAAGCTATGAAGGAGTAATCCAGAAATAGTTGTCACGCGATACTACGCTCGGACAAGTTTTTCTTGATAATATTACTAATTACCGAGTAAATTCGGAAGGTTGTAATATCCGAAGGAAGGATGTAGACTCTGGGAACCTCTAGAACCTTGTTCGGCAGGTGATAACTTTTAGACCAACACCTTATGGGTAGTACCTTCGACCTCATGCTCATGACGTTGAACCTATGAACCCTATATGTGTGATCTTATGTGTGATTGTTGCATCATGCATCCATGCACTCATAAGTATCTTTTGAAGAAATTTTATTATTTAGGGACTTAAAAGTTGACCATTTGTGAATATCTCAGGTACTTTTTGACCATGGCTTTTGGAAAAAGAAAGATCGGGAAGTACAATTTCAAGGATCCAAAGATAGATGAGTTGATCAGTCTAATTCCTGAGATTGAGTGTCCTGCAGATTTTCGGAAGAAGTATGGATCTATCATTCCTCTTATAAAGCTTAGCATGAAAGAGGGTCTTCTCTCGACCTTGGTCCAGTTCTATGATCCGATGTATCACTTCTTCACTTTCCCCGACTATCAGTTGATGCCTACACTGGATGAGTATTCTTATCTGTTGGATTTACCTGTTACCGATCGTATTCCTTTTAATGGTTTGGAGGGTGAGCCAAAACCACATGAGATTGCTGCTTTGATCCATCTAAAGAAGTCTGAGGTGGAAGCCCATATGACTGCTAAAGGAGGAATTAGAGGATTATCGGCCCAGTTCTTATTAGAGAAAGCTCGTTACTTTGCCAGGATGAAGAGTACAGTCGCTTTTGAGTCCATCTTTGCTCTACTTGCCTACGGGTTGTTTTTATTTCCTAATGTGGATAAATTTGTTGACGTTAATGCTATCCAGATCTTCATGATTGGAAACTCAGTTCCTACATTGCTGGGTGATGCTTATTACTCCAATCATCTTTGAAACTCTTATCATGGGGGGATGATTATCTGTTGCACACCTTTGTTGTACCGGTGGTTTATATCTCATATGCCTCAGTCTGATGCTTTCTGGGATGTCAGGATGGAACCCCGTTGGGATCCTAAAATCATGGCACTTACTCACTCAGATATTGATTGGTATAATCGAGCTTACAAGGATATAGAGATTTTTGACAGTTGTGGTAGTTTCCCCAATGTACCTGTTCTTGGTATAAAGGGAGGAATTAACTATAACCCTATTCTTGCACGAAGACAACTCGGTTATCCGATGAGGGATAAACCAAACAATATTCATTTGAGTAGTTTCTTCCTGAAGTAGGGAGAAGACCATAAGGATGCTAGGGAGAAGATTGTGAAGGCCTGGCGTCACATTCATAAGAAGATTAGGAAAGACTTGGGACCTAGAGGGGCTATTTCTTTGGAGCCATATGTTCAGTGGGTTCAAGCGAGAGCTATTCAGTTGAAGATGTTGTATTCTCGGGAAACACCTATGCCTGATTTGTTTGTGAAGACCACTCCTCCCTTATTGTTTGATATAGAAGAGCTACAGATTGCTTTGGTAAGGATACAACTGGAAAAGGATGCTTGGAAGAATAAGTGCCAAACTCTAGACATTTCCTATAGAGCAGACTTGAAGGAGAAAGACGACTTGATTGATATTCTTGAGAGTCGGGCTGTAGAGATGATGGAGAGGTAAGGGGATTTATTTACTTCTAAGCCTCAGTCAGATGCTAGTTTCTCACTTCCTGATTCAGGTGATTGGAAGGAGGTTTCCCCCAGGTATGCAGAAGAAAACCACAGGTTAAAGGCTCAGATTTCCAGGCTTACAGGTAAGCGCTAGTGTATAGAGTGATCTCCGACAGCTTTACTTCTCAGGGTTTTAGACTTTATTTTCACCTTGTACTTGGGATTTTTGAGACTTGTAACTTATTTTGAAGTTATTATAATAAAAAAATTCAGTATTTCAAATGCGTTATTACTTTGATATTTGCAGTGTGTCTATAAATCTTAAAGTCCCTTGAAATATAATAAAAACAAGTCATGCGCATTGCATATCATGCATCATATTGCACGTATTTCTTGCATTTGTTATGCATATCCAGGTGTCTTACCAAGCTTCTTAATTCGTTCAGCAAGATAACTCACCACTATAACACTCGAGCTAATTTCAGAAGGAAGATGGACAACTTAGAACAAGAGAATCGCGTGCTGCGCGATGAGGTTTCTGCTTTGAAGGCCGGCATGGCCAATATTACTACTCTGATGGAATCTCTGGTGGCTGCTCAGAATTAGCCACTGAGTGTTCAACCTCAACCAACAAGGGCTACTGCTGAAGCTTCGACTGTTCCTGTGTCTGCTGCTCCAGCTGTTGTTCAAAATCGCATGCCTCAAGGTTATCCATGGGGAATGCCAGAGAATTTTGCACCTGAAGGTTTCAATCTTGGTCCTCAAGAAGCTCCAGTTGTTCAGACTACTGTTACTCCTGCAGCACCTCCTTCGGTGAATTTCGTTCCATTTGTTAATGATGATATGTGTTGTCCTTTTCCTCCACCAAGTGAAGACTTGGGTCTCTATGATAGAATGGATGATTTTCAAGAACAGTTTGATAAGATGCAGAGGGAGATGAAGGACCCCAGGGGAAAAGAGTTATTCGGGCAGAATGTGAATGAATTATGCTTGGTCCCGAATGTTAAGATACCTGCAAAGTTTAAGGTCCCAGAGTTTGAAAAGTACAAGGGAAACACTTGCCCTCGTGCTCATCTAGTAATGTATATAACGAGAATTTCTACCCATACTGATCATCAGCGTCTGCTAATTCACTTTTTTCAGGATAGTATGACCGGTGTTGCACTGAAGTGGTATATGAGCTTGGACAGCGTCAACATCCATACTTTCAATGACTTGGGAGAAGCATTTATCGGACAATACAAATACAACATGGACATGGCGCCTGACCATGATCAACTCAGGGCCATGGTTCAGAAAGACAGGGAATCATTCAAAGAATATGCACAAAGATGGCGTGAGGTAGCCGCCCAAGTGATTCCTCCCATGGAAGAGAAGGAGATGACTAAGATTTTCTTGAAGACTCTGGGTGCTTTCTACTATGAAAGGATGGTAGCAAGTATGCCAAGTGACTTTACTGAAATGGTAGGCATGTGTATCCATTTAGAAGATGTTGTAAGAGAGGGATGTTTAACGAAGAGTGAAGGATCTGAAGGTGCGAAGAAGCCATCTTATGGGTTTACCAAGAAGAAGGAAGGGGATATAAATGTTGTTATGCAAGAGAGGAGGGTTAATCCTCCTAGAAGAAATTATTTGCATCATCATCAAGTCGCCTCAATTACTCCAGTTGTTGGTGTAGCTCCAACCACCGTTGCTTATTAGAGACCGTCCCAGCAGGGGAATCAAGGGTATAATCAGAGAAGGGAGAGTTATGACCCTATTCCTATGAGTTATACAGATTTACTACTGGCATTGATTTAGAATAAGTTGGTGCAGACCCGACCACCTCCCGCTGTACCATCACCATTGCCTTGGTATTACAAAGCAGACCAAACATGTGCTTTTCATCAGGGAGCACAAGGGCATAATGTTGAGAATTGCTATCATTTGAAGACTGAGGTGAAGAAATTGGTGAAGTGTGGTATTCTATCTTTCAAGGATGTAGGCCCTAATGTGAAAGACAATCCTCTACCCAAGCATGGAGGAGCGAATGCTGTGAACATGGTGGCCGGTTGTCCAAGAGACTTCCTTATTTTTGACATTCATCTGGTTAGCGGAGATTTGGTGAAAATCCATGCATACCTCTATGAATTTAGCTACTATACGCATGACCATTTTTGTTGTGCTATTTGTAGTATAGACATACATGGTTGCGATAATATAAAGGCTGATTTGTAGGAGATGATGGATGAGGGCCTCATCCACATAATCAGGCCTAGGGCAGAGTATGAAGAGGAGGTGAACATGGTTTCTGGATGTCCTGGAGAATTCCGAATTTTTGATGTGAAGCACATGAATGAGGGTCTTGTACAATTGCATGCTACTTTCTTCCACATGGCTGGTTAGGTGGAACATCAGTATGGATCTTGCCGAATTTGCTTCCTGGACTCATGAGTATGTTCAATCGTGAGGAAAGGTGTTCAGTTGTTGTTGGATGATGGAACTATCAAGGTTACAGGTCAAAGTGATGATTACCATGAAGTTCATATGATCGAGTCTTGTTTTGCTGAAGAAGAATCGGATGATGAGTATGCCTCTGCAGATGAGTTCTTCTCGTCGGATAAATATTTGTTTTCCAGAGATGACTCCATAATGACTAATTGTGTTGAATAAGGGGTAAGTGTCATTGTGCCTTGTTTTGGTGCACCCGCCCATTTTAAATTTGAGTATCGTAGCAAGCCGGCTATTACTCCATTGGTGATTAGTTTGTCGGATTTTGTCCCCTACAAGTCAGATTAGGCTGTACCCTACAAACATAATGCTACAATCTTAGAGGATGGTGTGGAAGTTCCCATCCAGCCAATTCCTGATGTTGGAAATATTGCTGAGACTAGCAGAGTGACCCGCAGCGGTCGTGTATTTGCACCAGTTGTTAGTGGAGATGTTAGAATTGGAAAGAAAATTGCTGAGAATGTTGAACCCAAGAATATTACGGGTGAATCTAGTGGAGCTACATTAGAGAAAGAAGTGGATGATATTTTGAAGATAATCAAGATGAGCGACTACAGAATTGTAGATCATCTACTGCAGACTCCTTCAAAAATATCTATCTTGGCTTTATTGATGAACTCCTCTGCTTACAGAGAATCTATGATGAGGGTATTGGACAGAGCTTTTGTGGAAAATGACATGCCTATAGATAAATTCAGCAGTGTAGTAGGGAACATTATGTCATGTAATAACCGGAATTTCCGCAATGATGAATTTCCAGATGAAGGAAAGAATCACAACCTGGCCCTCCACATCTCTATGAATTGCAAGAATGATTCACTATCCAATGTGCTAATTGATAATGGATCCGCTTTGAAAGTTATATCGAGGAGCACTATTATGCAATTGAAATATCAAGGAACGCCCATGCGCCCAAGTGGCATTATTGTGAAAGTGTTTGACGGATCAAGGAAATATGTTATGGGTGAAGTGGACTTGCCTATTCATATAGGCCCACATTTGTTTCAGATTACTTTCCAGGTCATTGATATTTACCCGCTTATAGTTGTTTGCTAGAAAGGTCGTGGATACATGAGGCAGGGGCTGTCACTTCAACTTTACACCAGAAGATGAAGTTTGTACGTGAAGGAAAAGTGGTAATTATAAATGGAGAACATGCATTATTGATATTTCATTTGTCCTCTTTCAGCATTATGGAGGAGAATGAAGTTGTTGTTGGAACCCAATTCCAAGCCTTATCCATTGATAACATAAGAGGAAATGATAATTCCATGGTTTCTCTTAAGGATGTGCATCAAGTTGTGCGTAAAGGTCATAGTGAGGTATGGGGACAGATTATGGATCCACCTATAAACAAGAACAAAGATGGCTTGGGGTACTATTTGAAGAATGACAAAGGTAAGAGCATGAAGCCGAAGTCTGTTGCAGGAAAGTATCAAGACATCTTCCATAGAGGGGGTTATCTTCATCCAAATGTCTCTGGGATTAATGCCATTGTGGAAGATGAAGCAGAGCTGAAAGTGCAAAATTTCATGACGCACAGAGTTAGCGTTCAGAATTGGATCACCATTGATGTTCCCTCTTGCATACATGTTTCAAAGTAATTTGTTTTGTTAATCTTTTTGAAAAGCTTCCACTCTGCCTAAGGTGGAAGTATTAATATTGTATTGGCTTATCTATTTGCTGTGACTTTTAAAATCAATAATAAAAGTTGTCTTTGTTTCCAAAATTGTGTCTTTATTTTATACTTTTTCTTGGAAAATGGTAATCAGAAAAAAAAACCTTTCAAAATGAATAATAATTGAAATTAAATTTGCACGATCACTTGTTATATGTGTCAGTTTCTAAAAGCAATCATAAATCATATGTGCAGATTAATAAAAAAAACCCGTTGAATACAATGACCCAACACCCTCTCCCAACTTTGGATGTCCTTTGTATGGGGCCGAAGAAGAAGACTATGATGAGATTCAAGAAGAGGTCTCACGGTTGCTTGAGCGTGAGGAAAATGCCATTCATCCATATAAAGAGCCATTGTAAGTAATCAATTTGGGTTCAGAAGAAGATCCAAAAGAAGTCAAGATCGGAGCGTTACTGCATCCCGATGTGAAGAGCAAGTTGATTGAGTTGTTGGAAGAGTATGTGGATATTTTTGCTTGGTCTTATCAAGATATGCCTGGTCTAGATACAGATATTGTAGAGCACCGTTTATCGTTGAAGCCAGAGTGTCCGCCAATCAAACAGAAGTTGAGAAGAGCTCACCCAGATATGGCAGTAAAGATCAAAGAGGAGGTTCTAAAGAAGATTAATGACAATTTTCTTGTGACGTCAGTGTACCCTAAATGGATTGCCAATATTGTCCCAGTACCAAAAAAAGACGGAAAAGTTCGCATGTGCGTAGATTACAGAGATCTAAATAAAGCTAGTCCAAAAGATGATTTTCCATTGCCAAACATTGATATGTTAGTGGTTAGCACAACAATATTCAAAGTATTCTCGTTCATGGACATATTTTTCGGGTATAATCAAATAATAATGGCTCCATAGGACATGGAAAAAACAACGTTTATCACACCCTAGGGAACATTGTGTTATAGAGTGATGTCCTTCGCGTTGAAATACGCTGGTGCAACGTACCAGAGGGCTATGACAACCCTATTCCATGACCTAATGCACAAGGAAATATAGATATATGTTAATGATATGATTTCTAAATCCCAAACTGAAGAAGGGCATGTAGAAGATTTGTCGAAGTTGTTTCAGCGTTTGAGGAAGTATTGTCTCCGCTTGAATCCAAATAAATGTACCTTCGGTGTTCGATCAGGGAAGTTGTTTGGTTTCATTGTTAGCCAGAAAGGGATTGAAGTTGACCCTGATAAAGTTAAAGAAATTCAAGAAATGCCAGCACCGAGAACTGAAAAACAAGTCAGAGGGTTCCTCGGGCATTTGAATTATATTTCCAGATTCATTTCTCACATGACTGCAACATGTGAACTGATATTTAAGTTGTAAAAGAAAGATCAAGGTTGTGTGTGGACAGATGACTGCCAAAATGCTTTTGAAATTATTAAAGAATATCTGCTTGAACCTGCTATCTTGCTCCCTCCTGTTAAAGGAAGACCGTTGATTATGTATTTGATAGTGTTAGATAATTCCATGGGTTGTATTCTGGGACAACAAGATGAAATAGGGAAGAAAGAGTATGCCATTTATTATCTCAGTAAAAAGTTCAATGATTGTGAGTCGCGGTATTCCATGCTAGAAAAGACATATTGTGTTCTAGCCTGGGCGGAAAAATGTTTGCGGTAGTATATGTTGAATCACACTACTTGGTTGATCTCCAAAATGGATCCAATCAAGTACATTTTTGAAAATCCTGCTCTTACTAGGAGAATTTCCCGCTGGCAGATGCTGCTGTCTGAAAATGACATTGAATACCGCACTCAAAAAGCTATTAAAAGCAGCGTGTTAGAAGATTATCTTGCTCACCAACCAGTTGATGATTATCAGTCTGTGATGTATGACTTCCCCGATAAGGATGTGATATTTCAAAAAGTGAAATATTGTGATAAACCATTGCACGAGGAAGGTCCTGATCCTGAATCTCACTGGAGTATGATATTTGATAGAGCTGTGAATGCTTATGGTAAAGGAATTGGTGTTGTGATTGTCACTCCACATAGATTGCACATTCCTTTTACTGCAAGGTTGACACTTGATTGTACTAATATTATGGCAGAATATGAGGCTTACATCATGGGTCTCGAGGAAGCTATTGATCTTAAAATTAAAATTCTAGATGTGTATGGCGATTCAGCTTTGGTAATAAATTAGATTAAAGGAGAATGGGATACTCGTCACCCCGACCTGATGCCTTACAAAGATTATACTAGAAGATTGTTACCCTTCTTTAATAAAGTTGAATTCCATCACATCCCAAGAGATGAAAATCAAATGGGGGTTGCTCCAGCAACTCTGCCTTCTATGTATCAAGTGAATACTTGGAATGATATACCTTGAATTATGCTTTGACGACTGGATAGGCCCGCTCATGTGTTTACAACAGAAGAGGTAACAGGTGGGAAACCTTGGTATTATGATATCAAGCATTTTCTCCAAACTCAGGAATGCCCGATTGGTGCATCGAATAAAGATAGAAAGACTTTGAGAAGATTGGCTGGCGGTTTCTTCCTCAGTGAAAATGTGTTGTACAAGAGAAATTATGACATGGTCTTGCTCAGTTGCGTGGATAGACACGAAGCAGACATGTTAATGCATGAGGTTCATGAAGGCTCATTTGGCACACATGCCAATGGACATTCGATGGCTAAAAAGATGCTAACAGCAGGTTACTATTGGCTGACAATGGAATCCGATTGTTACAAATTTGCAAAGAAGTGTCATAAATGCCAGATTTATGTGGACAAGGTTCATGTGCCTCCGACACTTCTTAATGTGATTTCTTCCCCATGGCCTTTCTCTATGTGGGGTATTGACATGATTGGGATGATAGAACCCAAAGCTTTGAATGGACATCGTTTCATCTTGGTAGCAATTGATTACTTCACCAAATGGGTGGAAGCTTCTTCATATGCTAACATCACCAAGCAGGTGGTTATGTGCTTCATTAAGAATAATCTCATATGTCAGTATGGTGTGCCGAGAAGAATATTCATTGACAATGGCTCGAATCTGAACAATAAGATGATGACAGAACTTTGTGAGGACTTAAAGATTGTTCATTACAATTCATCTCCGTACAGGCCAAAGATGAATGGGGTTGTTGAAGTTGCTAATAAGAATATCAAGAATATCATCTAGAAGATGGTTGTTACTTATAAAGATTGCCATGAAATGCTCCCCTTTGCTTTGTATGGATATCGAACATCTTCCCGCACTTCAACTAGAGCAACCCCGTTCTCCCTTGTGTATGGAATGAAAGCGGTACTCCCAATTGAGGTTGAGATTACCTCTTTGCGTGTGATAATGGAAACCAAGTTGTCAGAGGCTGGATGGGTCCAGAACAGGTTTGACCAATTGAATTTGATTGAGGAGAAGAGAATGACGGCTTTGTGTCATGGCCAATTATATCATAAGAGAATGAAGAAAGCTTTTGATAAGAAGGTCAAACCTCGTGAAATCAGAGAAGGCGACCTCGTTCTCAGGAAGATCATATCTTTTAATGCTGATTCTAGGGGCAAGTGGACTCCAAATATTGAAGGCCCATATGTTGTCAAGAAATCCTTCTCTGGTGGTGCATTAATTCTTGAAACTATGGATGGCGAGGAGTTCCCACGTCCCATGAATGCTGATGCAGTCAAGAAATACTTCGCCTAAATAAATAAAAGAACAGCTCGCTAATTTGAAAACCCGAAAGGGCGGCTTAGGCAAAAAAGAGCGTCTTGGTAGGCTGAAAACCCGAAAGGGCGGTCTAGGAAAAAATTAGAGACATAAACAGAATAAAATTTCCCGCTAAGTTGAAAACCCGCAAGGGAAGCTTAGGCAAAAGTTAGGGACTTTCTTGGCAAGTAACTACATCAGACAAGACTTGATCGTTGGAGAAACAATCTTCTCGGATCCTCATCATACTTCAACGCAAGTTGCTGCTCTGGATTTCAAAAGTTGTTAGAGGGGATAATGGTCATTGTATCTCAATGTATCTTTTCCGTTATATATTACCATTTTCCGAACTTTGTAATCATCCATGGATTATCGTCATTCACAAACTACCATTCTATTAATGAAATTTGAGGTGTTACCTAATTCTTTGTATTTCTTATTTTATTTAGCTTGCAAAGACTCCATTTATTATTGATAATAACTTTCAAAGCAAAAAGATTAAATAAAAAAATTGATTTTCAAAAAGAATTTACAATTTGCTTTTACTTTAAAATTTGTGACGCAAGAGAAAAAAACAAAAGTGGTGATCCCAGGAATGGACGAACTCCAATTTTTTTGAGAAGTTTTGTTTCTCGTAGAAGTTTTTCTTAGGATATTTTCGTTGTATTGGGTTTGTGACTCCAGTGTCCCCGGTCAAGTTTTGGTTCATTTTTCTTCTTTTCTGAGTTTGCATGATATGAAGACTCAATCCAAGATTTCTATGGTAAAGGTTTCGCTTGTTTGATAGAAGTTCTTTCTTCCTAGAGAAGTTGGTACAATAATTACTCTCGAAGAACACATGTCTCTGGTTTCTCCATTAAAGAACGTATATTGGTTTTCCCTTTGAGAAAGTGGTGTTGACCTCCCCAATGAAGGCAGCACGAAATCCCCAGTTAATGTCTCGATGATGGGACATTATATGCCTTAGCGAAGTTTGTGTGTTTTTCCTCCTTCAGAATGGGCCTCAATTCCCCAGTGAATGTTTTGATGAGTTGGTGTCTGTCTGCTTTACTTGAAGTTGATTTTGCAATCCTCAGTAGAAGCGTTACTTTTGAAAATATTTGTTTCCCCGTTGAAGTCTGAGTGGTATTCCCTGGTAAAGCATGGGAAAGAATGTTATATCTCTATATTTGTACTGTTTTGTCGCAATGTTTTGTTTACTTCCAAATTACATTTCTCCTCAGTGAAGTTAAGTCAGGCAGTAGGTTTTGTTTCCTCAGTTGGCGCCTACTTTTTCTTATGGAATGTTCATCTTGGATGTGATTTAGACGAATATTGATTATGCCCGAGTTGGTTTTTCCTGGTTACTCCTAGTGTTATATGTCTGTTTTGTCAGCATATGCACGATAACACTCATACATTCATACATACATCATGCATAGTTAAAATTTGGCAAATCATTGCTCATCACATTCGTTAATATTTTTTTGACATATTACCTTGTTTTGAAGATTTGTGTTGTACTCTCTCCAATAGAGTGTCATCCTTAAGCAAAAAATGTATATTCTTTCAATTTCCCCACTGATTTATCCCTCGTGGAAGATTTTTGCTTTAGCCTTCCTGTACAGCTCTTTGTATGGATGATTTGGGTTTCCCTCTTGAGTTTATTTCTCAAAGAATGTATTTTGGCTGTCTGTTTTACTCCAGTTTATTTTTGGATCAAATCTTTGTTTCACAACAATATTATTACTTTGGACGTTTGAAAGGTTCGAGTTTTGGTTTGAGAATGTGCATTTATTGTTGCACGAGAAGACTTTATCTCCTCATCAGGAATATGTTGGCATTCCCCAGGAAGGCATATTTCATTGCCCAGGAAGTCATATTTATTTCCCTAAGAAGCTATATTTCTTTCCCCAAGAAGTCATTTTTATAATCCTTCATAACAGCAAGTAGTCGGTCTCTTTATTTGAGCAACTTGTACTTCCCCGTAAAATTCGATGTTACTTTTTTTGTTATCTTCTCTATGAGTGGATAGTTTGCAGTTTGTTGTCAAAATACTCCAGTGGATGGAAAGACTTTCAATATCACAAAGACAATTAATTGTGAAATCTTTGCAAGTGGAAGTCTCTTTATTTGAGACAGCTTATATATTACCCTTTCGGGCAGAATGCCTTGGTTAAAGAAGAAGTTGAGACCCGTTCTAGGTGAAATGCCTGAATTTTGGGAAAAAACTTGTTATCTTTTTGCTACCTTCAGTGAATGTTGGTAGTTCATCGTCAATGAACAGCGATGCTATGATATTTTCTCTTTCTACCTTCAGTGAAAGTTGGTAGGTCACCTTCAGTGAAAGTTGGTGCTTGTTATCTTTTTGCTACCTTCAGTGAGTGTTGGTAGTTCATCGTCAGTGAACGGCGGTGCTTTGATATTTTCTCTTTCTACCTTCAGTGAAAGTTGGTAGGTCACCTTCAGTGAAATTTAGTGCTTGTTATCTTTTTTCTACCTTCAGTGAACGTTGGTAGTTCATCGTCAATGAACGATGGTGCTTTGATATTTTCTCTTTCTACCTTCAGTGAAAGTTGGTAGGTCACCTTCAGTGAAAGTTACTGCTTATTATCTTTTTGCTACCTTCAGTGAATGTTGGTAGTTCATCGTCAGTGAACGGCAATGCTATGATATTTTCTCTTTCTACCTTTGGTGAAAGTTGGTAGGTCACCTTCAGTTAAAGTTTGTGCTTGTTATCTTTTTTCTACCTTCAATGATAGTTGGTAGTTCATCATCAGTGAACGACGATGCTTTGATATTTTGTCTTTCCACCTTCAGTGGAAGTTGGTAGGTCACCTTCAGTGAAAGTTGGTGATTGTTATCTTTTTTCTACCTTCAGTGAATGTTGGTAGTTCACTGTCAGTGAACGGCAGTGTTATGATTTTTTCGTTTCTCTCTACCTTCAGGGAAAGCTGGTAGTTCATCGACAGTAAATGTCGATGATTTATTCTCTCTAACTTCAGTGAATGTTGGTAGCTCTCCGCCAAGTAAAATGTTGGTATTGTTTTTCTTCTACCTTTCTACCTTTAGTGAATGTTGGTAGTTTTTCTTTCAGTAAAAGTTGGTGTATCCTTTGACTTTTTATCATCCTCTATAAGTCGGTTCTTTTGATTCACCAGTGATCTCTTTTCCTAGTCGGGTTTCACTTTTGTTTCTTTATTTCCTTTGTTACATCCCCAGCGGTGTTTTGTGTCTCTTTGATATTGTTCATGCGCATTCATGCTCATAAGCATTGCATGGAATCTTAGGGGCCAAAAATAGGGTTTAATTTATATTTAGGTATTTTCGATCGCGTCGACACGAAGATTTGTAAACTTCTCATCTCCGAATAGAAGAAACTTAAATAAGGGCAGCTGTTGTACCCCAATTTTTGCCCCTAAGATCCCCTCATCATACCATATTAATTCAATCACAACAAGATCACATTAGGGTTTTTGGGTTCTCCTCCCTATCTTTAGATTTTCTCTTTGAGGAATCACCAAGCACCTTGACTTGTTTTCTTTTGTGATCATGAATATTTTGTCTTGATTTTCCCTTTAAATTAACAAAATGCAATGTTAGCTTGTCTTACTTGTTACTAATGTAGGTAAAGGCAATGAGGTTTAGCAAGTTGCTCCATGGGTTCTTGAGTTTATTTCCATGCCCTAGGAAATAAATCTTAAGAAGTCCGCACCTCACCATTGAAGGTTTTTTGGTAGGGATGGCATGGCAAGATTATTTTGGTTCACTACATTTCCAATATATCAAAATTGATTCAAAAGTGCAAGGGATTGATTGGAGAAGTTGTCATGGTTGGACAAGGTCTTGTTCCCATTGATCACAAGTGCACATTTCTCTCAATTATCAAGATATGGAAGTTGTTTTTGTGGCTATGTGTTCTCATTTTCATCCTCAACAACTTCTATTTCCAAAACAAGGGTGTTGGTACAAGAAGGTGATTCAAAATTGTCAAGGTTCCTCAAAGCATTTTCTTGATCTAGGAGCTAGGGTTTTGAACTTCAAAGAAGTATATCTTGCTCATATTTTGGTATTTTTGAATGCTTCCAAAGACATCCTTCTCTTCAAAGGGTTATTAACAAATAACTTCAAAAGTTTCAAGGGCTTTTCATGTGGAAGAAACTTGATGATGAAGAAAGATTACAAGTCCTCCAGATGAACCCCTAATTTCTCATGTGTGACTTCAAATGATCATAACTTGGTCAATTTTTATCACCTTGAGCCCACTCTTTTTCCGTAATGATCTTGAGAATGTTAAATTTATTCTTTCTTTTATATGAAAAGTGATAAAATGGATGGAATATTCCTTAAGGATACAAAAGATTATAGGTCATTTCATGATTTTTTTCCAACTTCAACAATTCATAACTCTCTCAATTTTTGGGGATTTTGAATGGTACAGGTTTCAAAATATCATTCAAGAGGTCTATTTCATGCCATATTTTTTGGTCAATAGCAAATTCCAAGTGGAAGGCCATGTTTGGATGCAAAACATTATAGGTCACTTTTGAAGAAAAAACTTGAAATATTTCTAAGTATGGAAAGTCAACCTTTTTTCCGCAACTTTGACTCAGCACAACTTCTTGCTCAAACATCCAATTGATCTCACTCCTTATACATTATAAAGCTTGTGACTTTATATTTCAAATGCTTCAAAAATTACATCATATGGTGCCCTACATTGTTGGCAACATGGTTATAAAATTAGCATCATAAAATAGAAATTCCAAGTTCTGTCAGATTTGAAAATTGGTTTAAATCCAATTACAATGCTGTTTAAAGATCAATTTCGTGTCTAATCATGTTTAGGAACTTTGCATAACAAGAAATGACCCTTAAAACATTAATTTTGCTGTGTTTTGAGCCATGTGAAGTCACACTTTTCACACTTAGCCGGTCCACACAATTTCATTGATTTTGCCTCCAATTCACACGCTTGAGCCTTGCATCATGATCATCTATAAATAAGGATCATCCCTCACTCATTTCGGTAAGCTTTTGATAGCCAATTAACCCCTGTTCAGATCCCACATGAACTATGAATTTCAAATTATGATTTCTTACATTCTCACCTTCAAACACGAAAAGCTCCATTCAGTTAGCTTCATTGAACTTCTCTGAAGCTAACCATATGGTTAGTTTCAAGAATTATGACCTATATTGATCTGTAGAAGTCCAATTTCAGGGAAAATTCTCACTATTTAGTTCAGGTAGATTTCTTGTCTAAATTAATTCGAATGAAAGACTAATTCACTCCTTGTGTTCTCCTGATCCTGATGCTCTTTATAGTTTGCAATTTCATTGAGAATTGAGTGAGATATCCCAGATTTTCGTTCTCGCTATTTTTTTTTGTTTTCTTCAAACACAGCCTTGCATAATATATATAAATTTGGCGCGATGGTACCATTAAAATCTTCTTTAAGAGACGAATCTAATGGTACCGGTCTGGTTTTCTAATTTTATAGTTTGAAGGATTCAATTTGGGGATGGCTGGAGGTTGAAGACGATGACATGTCTGTCTTCAACCAATGATATGAGGCCATGTTATTTTTTTGAAATGGATACAATATGACTGCCTTACCATGCGCGTGCCTCAGAAGCCCTTGGATCTGATTACTTTTGTGAGTCAGACTCCATCCAACGCGCCACATTTTAAGTTGTTTTATTTTAAAAGTGTTGGATCTGGTGTAATAATTAGTAATGACCATGATATGCACAACACGCCAGATCCCTTGGATTTGATTACTAATGCGTTTTGACTCTCATCCAATGGTCTATATATTTTTGACTTTATTTTTCTTTTCTGATTTTTATATTTAATTGTTTTAAATTTCAAAAAATCATAGAAAATTGATTTTTAGTCAAAAAAATCTGGAAAAATTATGAAAAATATTTTTGAGTTTTCTCTTTCTTATTTTTATTTTTTCACAATTTTATCTAGTGTTTCAATATTTTTTATAAATTTTTACTTTATTTGAATTGTTTTAAATGTTTAAAAATACTTTTATGCATTTTTTAATTCTGAAAAAAATATGGAATGATCCAATGATATTGTGACAAATATTGGTGACCTCATTTATTTTTTATTTCTGACTTTGCTATTTTTTTTATCATTTTTGGTTTATTTTTCTCATTTGTTTTAATTTTAAAAAATAGTTTCTGACTTTAAAAAATTACCAAAATTTTTATAAAATTATTTTAGTTCATTTCTAATTGTTCTATGGTCTTACTTTTTATTTCTTGATTAATTTGAACATAGTTGATATTTTTCTCTTTTATTTCTATTTTAAAATATTTTAAAAACTTTTTTAATGTATATATTAAATACAATATTATTTTTTGATTATTTTCTGGATAATCTTGGGTGGAATTTTTGATCATGAACTTTATTAACATCATTTGATCCATGGTGTTGAGTCTAACTCCACAAAAATGGATGAATGATTTTAATAATAGTTTGATTTAATTTTAATTCAAATGTGGTTTATATATTCTTCCCCACCCTTCTCCATCTTATCCCTTTCTTATTGCACTAAGTGTTATTGGAGTATGATATCTATATCATGTCTAAAAACAAATGGTGCATGAATTGCTATTGACCGGCCTCAAAATAGGTACGACGTCTATATAAGTCCACTTACGATTGCTTAACATTCTTACGTCTATATTTTGTCCTGATTCAAATAAATGATCATTCGTGGCCCAAACCTATATTTGCAAGCCCAAGTATGTTAATTTGATCTCTTTGATCAAATAACCTTGTGATTCATTGTGTGGAGGTTTTGGTTCTACCAATCCTCTAATGGATCCTAACACTTTTGGTCAACGCGGATCACTTAAACATCATTGATCATTAAATGGTACTTTTGAGGATTCCAAATGGATGATATACTTGACAAAAAGCAAATGCAAGTTATTGTGTGGAGGTTTTTGTTCTACCAATCCTCTAATGAGTTTGAAATGCAAGTTTCAAGATGGTCATCCAACTAACCACTAATTATTAAATTTTATTTACTTTATGCCCTTTTATTTTTTATGCTTTATTGACCATTTACTTTAAGCATTACATTTCACGTCATTTTTTATTTTGCTCACTTGAGCCTTTTCTTTTCTCTTCTAAGACACCTAATAATCAACATGAACCATAAAAACCTTTAAAATACTTGGACTATTTCGATACTATCCTTGGCATTATGGAGCATTGGACTTCTTGGACTTCTTGGACTTAGGATTAGAAACCTTGGCCTATATTGGAGACCTTGTGATCTTAATTGATATTTTGTATGGAGTTCTTGAGGTTTACCTCAAGACATTGGGTTATTCGTTTGTTTTGTGTGCAGGTTATTGTGATTACATTCTTTGTTTGTAATCTGGAATTCACCCATATACAGCCGTTACTCTGCCTAATTTTTGTGAAGACTTAATACACTTGAAGTTTGGTTCTCTCAAGAGGTCTAGTATCTTTAATTTTTTGATTTCAATCCAAAGAATGGAATTCTATCTTGACTCATAATGTCAAGCATTGGCTTCTTATTGGTTAGATGGTTCTTATCCCTAGCTCTTACCTTATGCCTTTAAGATAGTCTCTTCTTCTCCTCCCATCTTCTTTAATTTCAAAAATATTCTCCCTACTTTTGAAAATTCTTCTTGTTTATAAACTTGAACCACTTTCATGATAAACTTGGGCTTAGGTCCATGCATTTTAAAAACATTTTCATAAATAAACTCTAATCAAATTAATAATACCTTGACATTTTTTTGTGAGAAGACTAAAAGTTAATCAATCTCATTACAAACCATTTTTCCACTTTGGCTTTTTACTTTAAAACCTCTCTCAAAAGATTGCACTCTTGTCAATCCTTGTAGTGATGCCAACAATTATACTTCTACAATATGCAGTAAAGTGAGATATTTTCCACTTGGGTGTTGAGTGAGGCATTGTTGATTTTAAAATCCAAGCCATATCCTCCACTTTGAGATGATGCAAATTCTACTTTCTCATGATTGTGGGTAGTAAGCATGTTTTCCACACGGACAATGATGATGATGTCTTATCTCATAAAATTAACCAACACACTTGTGTTTAATTTTATTTTTAAAGAGGAACTAAGTGTACCCTGATCCCCTATTGCACGAAAGGTGGTACATAGGCACTAAAGGTTCGCAACCGCGGCGGGTGCGAAAACCATAAAAATATATTTCTTTTCTCACCTCCACCATCCTTTTTTATACAACATTTTATAGCCAAAATATACGGATTTTACAAAGAGGTTCCTGCGGAGTACCATAGATGTTTAGGGTGCTAATACTTTCCCTTTGCATAACCAACCCCCTTACCTTGAATTTTTCCCCCTCTTTTTGGGTTACTCACTCTTTTCCCATTCCTTTGAAAAAAATAAAGCGCGGTGGTGATTTTTATTTTAATCTGTACAAGTCTAGTCAATTCAATGGTATAGTCTTAAACATTTCTACCGCTACAACAGCTAGAAAAATGGTTAGAAGAAGTTTTGGAATTTTGTTAGAAGCGGTTAGGAAGTTAGCTTTCTATTATGCGGTTGTTATATGCTAGAAATTGTTTTGGAAAGTTGGTTAGGGTAGAAAAGTTTTAAAAACATAATTTGCTTGAGGGGGGAATTGAGAAGGGTTGAGTAGTTAGTTACAAAAATTCTGTTAAATTGGTTTCTTTTTTTCTTACAAGACAGTTACAAGGGAGCTGACTTTTTGTTAAGAGATTGGTTTTTGAAAATCAGTTAGTGAGCTCTGGTAGTTGCAGTTTCAGTCAGGAGATATTAGGGAGTTAGAATTCGGTTAGCAGGCTTTTGATAGAGTTCTGTTTAGTTGTTTTTTTCTAGATTTTTTTGGAATTAGTTAGGGAATTTTGTTTTTATGGTTGGTTGAAAAACGATTATAGGTAGTTTAAGGTAGTTATGGAGTTTGTGATGCAGTTAGAAATATTTGTTATGATGTTAGATAACAGTTAGGTTTCTATTACAAAGTTAACTGAGTTTTGAGGACAATTAGAATCTGTTAGAAATTCTGTTTTGTTTTCTGTTAGTTCTTAGTATGAGTTAGGAAGGTCAAAGCTTTCATTTTCTTTCATATGTGCAGGGTTGCCTTGGTGATATTTATGCAAGTTTCCACGCTGTTTTCAGAAATATTTTAGGCAAGGAAGACACACGGAATCAGGTGCAACATGAAGCTAAAAGAAGAGATTGCAAGGCTGCGGTTTATTTGTTAGTCGATTTTCTGAACTGAGTTTTTGTTACAGGGTATCAAATTGAATAAAGGCTTGAACAAGCTTTGCAAAGGCATGACATTGAAGGAAGAATCATAGTGTTTTGGCAAGAATTTTAAGGCTACGATGAAGTTTAGGATTAGGAACACCATGATTAGGCATTGTATAGATTGGTAGAAAGTATAAGCCTTTTTGTGTGAATTCCTTTTTATAAATTTTTCCATGGGTTTATAATGATATGATTACTCAAATGTAAATTATAATGGTCATGAATATGAAGTCAAGCGTTGTAAATGCATAGTTTTTGAGCTCGTCTTGTAAAACAAAGTTGAATGATATCTTTTTTATGGCTTGTTACTTGAACTCCAAGGAAATCCCCTAAGTACATCTCACAACCTTGTATGCTTAAAAAATAAAACATGTAACTTTGATGCCATTTCGAAAAAATTGAACAAACTTGAATCTTGGGTATCAAAAACTTGAATAAACACTTCACAATCCTAACTCAGTCCAATGAAACCTTAATTCCCTTTGATTTTTCAATCCAACCAAAACTTGCATGCCAAGCACAAGTATCCCAAAGAATGATGATGCTTCGCAAATCATAACATCTCTTTGACAAAACCCCTTCCCTATAGATTGTGTTAACATAATGACTATGCCTTGAGGGACTCTCTGAAGATGAATATGAAAGCTGAGACATGGAAATACAATGATATGGAATGAACCTCAAGTATAATGCTGACAAGCTCAAGTATGATAAGATGTAAACCTTAATCCTTAGCTTCGTCTCATAAAACCTAACAACCTGATATTGAGAAGAAAAGAATAGCCTCGTAGCTTGATAATGGTAAAGTCCATGAAATGAAAACCTAGCATAAAACAAATTATCGATGGAGAAATAAATTGAAACAAGCTTGTGCGAAGATGAGATCCTTAAATCCATATAACAACCCTAATTCCACCATATCATTGATCTTATGCAAAAATATTGACCAATGATGCATGACGTGCCAAAATGACCTAATGGAAAGTATATACATGAGAAAAGCGCGAGATGCATAAGCCAGGTGATCCCTATAAAGGGGTAGGACAAATTTGGGTTATTATAGTATAGGTTATAAATAGAATCTTTGTAACCTAGGATTGGTACCTGCCAAAAATTTAAAAGATGTAATCATTAGGGCTGAGTCTGTTAGCCACTATCTCGGAGAGTAGATATGTGTGAACCACTCGGGTTGTGAGATGGTTATTGTGTTCTCACTCAGAAGTTGTAAAGAAATGAGTTGAGTATTGTTCTTGGAGGAACCTTTTAAGAAAATCCAAGATGTCTTCTTAGTTAGGAGTAATGTTGTAAATGGTGGGATTGAGGAGGCCCTCATATCTAGGTGAGTCTTAGACAGAAATATAGAACGAGTAGTGATTAATTGAGAAGTTGTAAATGGAAATTTTAGCTTCGAGTTTATACTATCATAGTGGATTTATCCCTGGCTTGGTATGCCTCCAGAGTAGGAGAGTTGCTTCGAACCTGGTTAACAATTCTGGTGTGTTGTTTATGCTTTTCAGTCTTGCGCTTAATGTTATATACCTTGCCTGTGTGTTTTGTGTTGGATCAGATGTCTCGATATCCTCCATGGATATTTTAATTCTGAGCTACCAGAATTTCAAATGGAATAACAATATTGACTAAAATAGTCCTCGACAACGGCGCTAAAAACTTGATCGCGACTTTATGAGTCTATTGGGTTAACTAACTCTAAGTGCACAGTCTAATCACATAGTTTTAAAAGATTTCGAAGCCACAAGGACTAATAATCAAACAAATGTTATATATCGTTACTATGTAAAGATAAGACGCATAATCATCTTGGATTAATGGGAACTAATACTAAACTAATGTTAATTGGAAAATATTATAATAAAGAGAGACCATAATGTTTATCCCGCGTACCTCAGGGACTCTGTAACTTGTTGGATTGTAGTAATGTTAGAAAATTATTTAGTAGAAAATATCTATTTAAAGACAATATCTCACACTCTCGTGGTTTTGAAAAAAGTCACGTCCCTTAACCATGGGATTTTTCTCTCGCTCACCCATTCAAATCAAGGAACGCGTTTTTAAAACTGAACAAGTTCTAATCGATTCCTAAAGTGCTCTCACTCTCTTTAGGAATCGATTCCACATTCTTAATATCAGGTTCGACCCCCACGCTCTCGTAATGCCAACTCGAACCTTAGTTAATTTCTCACACTCGCAACAAAATCGTGTTAAATAACCTCTCACTGTCGTGACAAAACTGTTTAAATTAAGTTTAAGATACAAAGACTGAAACTGAATTTTCAATTAAATTATTAAGACAACTTGTTACCGAGTCCCTTCGGAAACGACGATCCTCATATATCAGACTCTAAATACTTATCCAGAAATATTACTAATTTAGAACGCATTAAGCATATTAATTACGATAAAGGAAAACACGGTAATTAAATCAATCAAACAATAATTATAATGCGGTAAAAAAAAACCTGAGAAAAACTTAATTAAAAGAACTTGAATTGCTTCTACTAATGCAGGAAGGATTACAATTGCAATTTGTTTAAAGTATTGCTTTTTAGTTCAGCACAGCTTCGCATAAAAAACTTCACTAAAAACAAGTAACTAAAAATAAGAGAACTGGCCAAGAAATCCTCCAATTCAGTTTTGCACGTAACTGTTTTACTGGTGCTTGGCGACTGCCATGGGGCTCATGGAGAGTACCATGAGTAACTCTTCATTAAATCACATCGATGAAAGCCATGGAGATCTCCATGGTCTGGGTTGTGAATGCTACGTTAGCATAGCTGATATTCTACATTTTTTAAGCTCTTTCTTCCTCCTTTGCAATTCAAATGTGATTTACTTCATGAAAATTAAAAATACCTGAAAACAAAATATAAAGCAACATTAACGCATGATAAAAACAAGAAATGAAACTAAATAGCATGTGAATCGAGTCATAAAATACGATTTTTTTCAAGTTATCACAAACCAAGTGTTTGACAAATTGTTTAGCTTGTTTAACTCAAAGAAAAATTGTAATGTTCTATCTCTTACTCTCATTTACTCTTTATATGTAATTTGTTGAGTTGTTGCTTGATCGGTTGATTCGTACCAAAATTTTGTTTGATTGTTAAAGTTTAAAGTTATTTGTTTTTTAGCTTATAATAACTTTGATTGTAAGTGATTTTTATTATCAACAAAGCTCAAAGAAAATGATGAAAAATTGATTGTGCACCACATGTTCGATAAATTGTCAAGTTATGTTTTTGATATGATTTATTGGAAATAGGAAACCGTTGTGTTTGATATTCAACTATTAATTGAGATATTATTATGTTCATTAATTTTATCATTATCTTAATTCCATATGGCTTGTGCATATCCGTATTTCAAATAACTAGGTTCGTTTAAACTACTATTTTGATCCAGGCTAATAAACCTTCCGCTCAACATTGTTCTTTAAATAAGCTTTTAAGTAACGATTTTGAAATGTCATTTTTAATATGGGCATCTATTCACCCCCCTTAGATGAGTTTACAAAGTCTAACACTCTCAAATTAGATGTTAGGACAGATGTCACAACACCAATACACAATGTTAGGACAGATGTTAAGACATTATCTTCCTGATACAACAATTTACATAAATTATTAATTATGAAAAAATTAAATTGCTGAAGATAAATAACACAGTCAATTGTAAACCCAGTTCAGTGCAATATCACCTACTCCAGGGGCATCTAAGTCAGGAAGGAAATATACAATGATAGTATTAGTTCAAAGCTAGACAACCCTAGTTTAAAACTTATCACCTAACCATTACATTATGCAACATCTACCAAGGAACCTCCTAGATATGAGAACCCCCTCTCACTTCGCACAGTCACCTCAGTGACAGTAACAAAAGATCAAAACAAAAGAACACACTTCCAATTACAATACCCAGTTCTTCTTAAAATCTTTTTACTGAGAATAATAACTTGACACACAATACTCAGTTCTGCTTAAAACCTAATGAGTGATTGGCAAGTAAAATCAGTCCAAATTTTATTATCACAAGATAATAGTGTGGATCATAAAGAACAAATAACAAACTAAAAACCATAAACCTTTATCTCATGCACACATGACTTCTTAATAATATCTACTTGATTTTAAGTTTAGTAAGTCTTTATATAAAGACTCTTGCAGTATGAGCTTTAACTCATCACACAAATTCAATCTTCCAGTTGAAAATCATTTGCAAAATCTTCTCCACAAAAATACGAACAAATCTAGAAAGTTTCCTAAAAATTCTCCAAGATCCTTTTTATGAAACCAAATCAAATATGGGATTTTCCTTAAAAAAATCATTGCTTAGCTGTGACCATATGAGAACTAAAATCATACAGAATCTCATATTTTAGAATCAAATCTTCAAGGATTTAAAATACAAAGTTATACTGGTTTTCTGGTATAACATGTCACAACATTTGTCTGAATATATGTATTCAATGAAGTCTAACCACCATGTCAGGACATCTCATACAACATCTTGTTGTGAACCATGTTTAAGAGAAAAAAATTCCAATCATAAAACCATGGATCTAACAATCTCCCCTTTGTAAAATTTTGGCTAAGACAACTTTAACAGAATAAAACTGGAGATAAGGAATAAAACCACAAAATAAATAAAACAAAATCTACATGAAATACATGTATTTGTACAAACTACAAACAGAAAACAACTGAGATAAATGCAACTACAGAGAGATCCAACCTTACGCACAACTATTTTTCAAACTTCAAAAATATCCATAGATCAGGTGTTAGGATATGTGATTCGACATCACATGAACACATCCTAAACAACTCTAACACAACACAACAAACCCAGCAACATAGCATAATGCTCAACAACTTCATACATGTCTATTACTCCCTTGTCACACAAAATCCATACTTCCCCTCAAGGGAATAACCTAACAAAAATGAATTGTCCAAGTTCACACATTAGAGGCACATGCAGTAGAAGAAAAATAAGTCTCACAAATAGAAAACAACAAACAGAGTTTCCACAAAAACACTTCAGGCAAGATGTCAGGACATCTGGTATGACATCATACACACATCAGTGGTAGCAGCATAAGCAATTTCCCTAAGCACCAATAACAAGCATGCCATACACTTATGCTCCCCCTAAACAGTTGCACATATAACATGCACCAAAAAAGACTACTATCCTTAAGCAGTAGTACAGTCCTATCAAAGTATTAATTAAAATGTAAAGAAATACTTGAATTGACCTCATAACAAACACATCAAGCCATCAAGTTAAAACACACTAACTATTTACTGCCACTTTTTAACCAAAAGTTGACAAAAATAGAGTAAATGTAAAAAAAATAGAAGAACATATGCATACAAGCATAACAACAAATGGAAGCACCAATAACTAGTGGAAACACACTAGATAGAAGCACAATACTTGATCATCTTCAGTTGGTCTTCCATATTTTACCCCTGTCAAAAATCCTTCTGCACTTCTTGCTGCTGTCACACGTATTAGGACTGTTGACACTAAACTCCCTTGCCACCACCTTAGAACATGTCTTATCGAAACCAACCATTTGACCTTGTAGAGATCTTCTGTTCCATCCTTTGACATGTTTAACAATAATAATTAACTTAGGCATATCATGCATCACAAAATAGAGGAAAGATACAATATCTATTGCATTCCTCTACACCTGTAATTTCTATAACTCCACAATAGTGAAAGTTACTAACCCACTGCTTATGTTCTTAAATTTATTTTCATATAAGGATTTAGTAAACATAATATTCAGTTGTTCCTTAGTGTCTACATGCTCTAGAGTAACAACCTTGCCTTCAACAAGATTCATGATGAGATGATTATGACCGTCAGAGTTCTTGTTCCACCTATGATGAATGAAATGTTTGATCTTATTCATATCTTCACAATGTAATGTCATGACATCCTTCTTAACATTATATTCTTTCAACATCTATTTCGTCCATACTAGTTGAAAGCAACTTCTTCTTGTTTCTGCTTTTTCCTCAGCAATGAACCAAGAAGCACATATTTTCTTCTTATTAAAATAGGAAATCAGATTGTTTCTCAAAGAGAAACATCCATCAGAAGTTCCTTTTATTTATTTTTCATTACATAATTCTTTCAGCATGAAATTTGTGTTGTTAGAATATAGCACACCATAACAACTTGTAACAATCATTCATTTCAAGATTTTCTTCTCTTGAATAATAGTGCTCATATTAAATTCACAATTAGATACAAAACATGAATTTGATATTTCTTCATTGGTTCCAACAATGTCCACTTCTTCAATGTGTCATGTAATAAGTTCTTTGGAATGATCTATTTGAATTCTCTTAAACAGACCTTTGATTTTGGTTTTCAAAAATTTCACGAGTTTTCATCGAATTCTCTTTACTCAATTGATATAAATTTTCACAATGCATATGGTTGAGATCACATTGGTGGTGGTCCCAGTGTCTCATGTTGCAAAATTGGAAAACTTCGATGATGGTGATCGTGGAAGATGACCAGAGGAACAAGAAGATTATCTGAGTTTATTTTTCATATTTGGGCCAATAGCATACTGACACTTGCTTTAATTTGATTGGCTTTTTCAAAATGAATTTGGAGTGATGTATTTTATTGAGTTCTACCATGAACCATAGGCTCAGCACTTTCAAATCAGCTAGATCATTTAAGTGACATAGATCCAACGTGCCAGAATTTTCCACGTCTTATTTTATTTTTATTTTTTCATTTTGATTTATTTTAACTTCAAAATTCATTTTAAAATACATGATAAGTCCAAAAATTTTGAAAATAATTTCTTAAACTTTTTATCTCAAATTACACCTTATGCAATTTTTTGAAAATTATTTTTTATTTTTTCTATTTTATTTTGATTTTAGCTTATTTTCTTAATTTTAATTTGTTTAATAAATGCTTCTTTGTTTTTAAAAATCACAAAAAAATTTATAAAAATATTAGAAGTCATTTCTGATTTTTCCATTCCTGTCTTTGCAATTTATTCAACCATTTGTGTGTACTTTGCATTTTTTGCATTATTTTCCATTTAACTCAATTTAAAAAATAGTTCAGAATTTTATTTTTGTTTTATTTTGATATTTTAAATTTGATATATTCTGGTTGGCCTGGATCATAGTGTATTTTGATCATAAGTTTCATCAACATCTTGGATCTTATGTATTGAGTTTACTCCACTAAAATGGATGAATGATTTTGATGATAACTTGATTAATGATATGATTCTATTTGGAATTTATTTTCTTGTTAATTATCTCTACTTCATATCTTTCTTCTTCTTTTCATTTTTTGGGTCAATTAAATGATGATTCATCTTTGTTCAATTAGGTTTAGATTGGTACTTGATGAACTTTCATCATTTCAAATCTATCTATAAGTGATCAATTGATCACTAAAGGTACTTTGGATTAGTGAAAGTTTGTCCTAAGGTATCATGAAGGATTTGATTAATTTAATGATCTCATCTCCTTGACTTAGTCTTGGTCAGATCTTCTTTTAAACCATGGTGTGCAACTTCTAAATGCAACTTCTAAATACACCTTCATTATTTTGGCCCGACCTCAGATGCAACTTCTAAATAATTTCACTTACGATTGTTGAATATAGCTCCAAATTATCCCGAATTGGAATACTAATTACTAACACTAACTATAATTGTACTAATATTTAATTTCCCGCACCTTTACATTTCTGTCATTTAATTTCCCACAATTTACATTATATCCTTTACTTTTAGCATCTTTATCATTCTCGTCATTTTACCTTCTTTCCTTTATCTTATGACATTTTTATTTTTCTTCATGAGCACTTTATTTTATGTCTTTTTTCTTTTGCTCCCTGAACACTTTATTTTATGTATTTTTTCTTTTGCTCCTTGAGCATTTTTCTTCTTTCTTAAAAAACTTTATAAATACTTAAATCTTAAGAAACTTAATGGCTCTTTTTTGGACAATGGTTACTATCCTTGGCTTGGATTTGGAGTTGTGGACTTAGATCTAGGTTCTTGAATCTTTGCTTTGGAGTTGTGACTTGAGATCTTGATTTATCTGATACCTTGATCCATCTGAGACTTTAGAGCCTTCATCTGATACCTTGGAAGTTCCATTTTCTCATTGGGTTTTATCTATCTGTTTGCTTTTGTGTGTTTTGTCTGATGCAGGAACATTCATCTGAGACATCATGTTTTTATCCGATACATGAAAACTCATTTGCACCCTTTATGAATCATTTGATACTAAGACCTTGAATTTTCACCTGAGGCACTAAATTTTCATCTGATGTTTATAATGTTAATCTGATTACTTGCTTGTGTGTGTGTCTTAATCCAAAGGGAATATATGCATAGTTTAGCTTATGTCAAGATGATTGCTCTAGCTTGGTCAGATAAAAACCTTCTTTGTTAAAAACCTTCTTTGTTTTCAAACTTAAACCACTTTAAATAAAAACCTTTACTTTGGCAAGTGAATTTTAAAAACATTTTCTTAATAAATGCCAAAAGACTTAAACATATCAAATCCTTTTCAAAAGACTTAAAAAACACAAAAACTCATTCAAACCATTTTTCCATTTTGGCTTTACATTTTCAAATCTTTTTTCATAGATTAGACACAAGTCCTCTTCATAGTTTAGATGTAATTATCCCATGTTATAATATAGATTTATATGATGTTAATTATTTTACACTTGAAAGAGCTAGTGGAATACTTGTTGGTTTCTATCCAAGTTAGAGCCCTTCTTTCATTGTGATACAAAGGTCTGTCTTTTTCATGTTTATGGATGACTTATTGAGTATTCTCATTAAGATGACAAAATGTTTCTTCATTTAAAATCAATCAAAAAACAACTTTGTTCTTTTTTAGAAGAACTACTTGGTTCTGATTTCTCCATTGCACATTGGAGGTACGTAGGCACAGAGCTCTCGAAGTTTTGCCGAATCAAAATTATAAAAACCATTTCTTTTTTCATCTTCCCGATCTTTTTGCAACCAACCATTTTTATCCAAATACACAGGTTTTTAAGAGGCTTCCATGGAGCACCATGGATGTCTAAGGTGATAATACCTTCCCTTTGCATCCAACCTCGAACCTTGTTCTCTTTGTTTTATTAGTTTTGTTTAAAAACTTTTGTGGGTTTTATTCTCTCTTTTCTCATTCCTTTGGCAACAATAAACTACGGTGGTGACTCTTTCTTTTTGAGTTAAGTTAATCAATAACTTAATCTCTTTTTTTCCGCGCTACACTTGGCAGTCTTTATTTCACTCGATCGCTTGATCCTTTCTAAGCAGTTTAAATATAGGTTCACATGTGGTTGTGAGGTGCAATATGAACCTAGAAATATAGTTTTATCGTCCTAGATAACCACAAACCTCTTTTTGTGTTCTTGGAATGGCATATATTGTATAGCTTTCACCTTTTCTAGTTTGACTTTGATTCCTTGTTGACTTATAATGAAACACAATAACTTGCACAATCTTACACTGAAGGTGCACTTGTTAGGATTCAACCTTAGTTTTAACTTCCTCAATCGTGCAAACAACTTTTGCAGATGAGTAATGTGTTCCTCGTGTGAGTGAGATTTAGAAATCATATCAAATGTGATACTTCGAACTCTTTATGAATCATGTCACGAAAAAGAGTAATCATTGCTTGCTGAAACGTGGCCCTTGCTTTCTTCAGACCAAAAGGAATCACTTTGTAGAAGAAATTTCCCCAAAGGTGTTATGACCATTGTTTTCTCCATGTCTTTGGGAGCCATCATAATCTGGTTATATCTGAAGAAACCATCCATAAATGAAAATACCGAGAATTGAGTCTTGTTGTCTACCAATATATCAATGTGAGGTAGCGAGAAATCATCCTTTGGGTTTGCCTTATTTAAGTCTCAGTAGTATACACACATTCACGCATTTCCTTCTTTCTTGGGTACTTGCACAATGATAGAAAACCAGTGTCGATGCTTTCATATGAATAAGAAAGACGTCTTGAACTGCTTAAGATCCCCTTTCACGGATTTTGAGAGACATGTTTAGTCTAGTCCTTCTGACCTTGTGCTTAACTGACGTGCATTCTTCTTTAAGAGACAACTTATGCACAAAGATGTTTGTATCGAACTCGGGCATGTATTGGTTTCACCAAGCGAATACGTATACATACTCTTGACCTCTTTTCAATCCTCCTCAGTTATGAGATTGACGATCTCTACCGATTATTGTCAGGATTGTATAATCTTTGACGCATGCTTCAATTGTTTGGCTAACTCTTCAGGGAGTTCACAATCTTCCTCACAATCCCCTGTGACTTGGTTAATTGGAAAATCAAAGTCATATTGGACTATAGAAATGCAATTATCAATTGGTTCGGATGTGGATCTGCATGTTTTATTATGTTTTGTTTTTTTTAAAATGTGTATGAAAGAAAACATTTCCATTTGCAAAGTAAAGGAAATGAAAGAAAAGGATCTCAATTGAATGCAAAACTACTTTTGTTAATTATAGTTATTGTCTTAAAAATAAAGGGGTCCTTTACAAGATACCTTTATGCCTCGGCCAAGACAGAGGGATTTTAAAAACAGAAAAATTACTTTGAAAGGAAATAAATCTATGGGATCTCCACAGCTATCCAATTGTTGATCTCTTCGCCCAGAGCACACTCGTATATGAGATTTGACACCCCCTTGTTGTTGTCCTTGTTGTCTACCACAACCACTTATTCACCATGTTTAAATCCAACACTACTGAAGGTCTCTTGAATAAAAGGGATTCATCCTACATAGTCTTTCTAGATTTCAAAGGTTGATAGCCCAAACCAAAATGATCCTTGGTTTCTAGAATTTTATCCAGCTTGCCCCAACCTTCGGGGTTTTAGCCCTTTACAACAGCTTGTAAATTGTTCCAAGACGTCGTAGAGGTCTCAAGCTTCTCGATTTTCTCCACCAAATGGGTATCCACAGTAGCAGTCTCCAAGGCCTGGAATGATGTCTTTAGATTCCCCTCTACAACTTCATTATATCAGTATGAAGCCAAATGACTCACAAAGATGTCATTTTCCCAATTGATCAAAATCAAATTTACTTTGACAATGAATTTCAACTTTTGATGGAGAGTCAATGTGACTGCTCTAGCAGCATGGATCCATGTTCATCCAAGCAGACAACTGTATGCTGGTTCTATTTCCATAACTTGAAAGGGAATATAGAACGTGTGCGGGAAAATATTTATAGGGAGATCTGTGAAGTCAAGCTTCCAACTTGTTTTGATGAAGACTTTATCTCAAGATACTTTCATATAAAAAAGAATAAGAATCCAAGAGGATCATTACTTGGCAACTTTCAAGACTTTCATTCATCGAGTTTCAAGGTATATGAAACTCTTAACATTATAACCTTAGTGCTCAAAGTATTTCTTATGAATTCTTAAAGCTATGATATATTTGAAAAGTGACAAATTATTTTTTAAAGATCATCTATTATATTGGTTGTTTAAATAAATGTTTCATAAGTTTGGATCAAACACTTAGAAAACTTTGAATATTTATAGCATGAGAATCGGTTGTCAACATTTGTAATCGATTGACACAAGTTTGTTTTAGCCTCTTCCTTTTTGGAAAGACCATTTTCCAAGGATAACAATCGGTTGTTATATGCCTCAATCGATTGGTACTGAATCTTATAAAAAATTTATTATTTTCTTTACTATGTCAATCATTTATTGCGTGGCACCAATCGATTGTCATTAATACATATTTAAAAAAGTTTATTTTTATAACTATGATAATCCGTTATCAAAAACTACAATCGGTTGTCACTGGAATGAGTTCAATTTTTTTAAATTTTTCTCATAAAAACAATTGATTGTCTTTTATCCATAATCGATTGCGCCTGAACAAAATCTTAAAAATGCTTTGTTTATTTACACCTTTTCATCAACACTCTTCATGGAAACCTTCATATCATTTCACTAATGGATTTTTCATATTTTTTGTAACCTCTTCCATGATTTGTGAATGGTTGTAAACACTATTATAAATTGATTTTGAAATTTCAATTATTACTTACCTCTTTCAAAATAATTGTAAAAACTCTCTGCATTATTTCTTAACGTAATTTTCATACGTTGATACTTTTTGAATCACTTTTCGTATCATATTCAATAAATTATCTTGAGCACTTAGAGAGTTTATGTTATTGATATTTCATATTTGAATGAGAAGAAGACTTTGGTCATTTTATTAAGTCTTGTCCATTATACAAACTTTCTTCTTATACAAATTATTGTTGTGTTACAAATTCCTAAGTAACAAGAATTGTTTGATATTAGGTGTGTTTGCTTATCATCCAGGATTGTTGGAGAAAAGGTTACAAGAAAAGGGAGGATTGTTTTCTTTTTTTATGGAACAAATCAAATAAGGATTGTTCTTGGTGATTTGGTTAGAGTCTTGTATAAGAAAGATAACATGAAAACACATAGTTTATTTTGACTCGATTTGCATATGTTTTAGTCATTTTATCACATTTATGTAGTGTTATGCTGGTAGTTTGTGCATGTTTCAGGTACTTTACAGGTGGAAGTTGTTACACAAAGAAATCAGACAAAAACGACACGAAATAGAGAAAAAATGACAAAAATATACTCATGGCGACCTCTATGGTGCCTGCCATGGTATTGTCCATGACTAGGCAATCATAGGGTCCACCAGAGAGAAGAAAAAGATCAAAGGAGTGAGGTCTAAGACACGTGGCACCCGCCACATCCCCGTGGCACTTGCCATGTGTTGTACCCCAAAATTTGCCCTCCCATATTTCTCAAAATATTTCAAGAAAAATTCACAAGTCCAACCCGGCGCGTCATATTCAGGTATTCTTTCGCCAAGATATCTCTGATAACGTATTCTCAAATTCAGGTTCGGCTCAAGAGTCAATTCTTTAAAGAAGGTATCCGAATGTGTGAGTTTTCTCGAAGAAATATGGTGAAAAAGTGTGCTGAAAGTGCAGTTTTTACGCGCTAAAAAATTCATAACTTGAAGATCGTGGCTCGTTTTGAACCCGTTCCGGTGGCCAAAATTCCGTCTTGACATTATCTATGTTTTCATCTCTCACGGCTGGAAGCCAATTTCGATCAGAAGATCTTCAAAAATGTGGATTTATCAAGTATTTTCGTGCAGAAATTTGTGACAGAAACTTATTTGCGTCATGTTCAAAAAATCATAACTTGGTCGATTTTCATCGTATCGAGCTGATTCCGGTGCCAAAATTTTACAAATTGAGTTGGCTACATTTTCACAGAAGGTATTGAGTTCAAACGGTATTAAAAAGGCCTTCGTTTTTTGCTCAGAGTGCGTGACACGCTGAAAATCCTGAATGCTGAATATTATTTCATCTGGGCCGAAACTTCGAAAATTCATAACTCGGTCAATTTTTATCGGATTGGGCTCATATTTTTACACAAGGTCACTGACTCATAGATCTACAACTTTGCTTCAAAAGTCGAGACCAAATTATGCACCGATCAATACCAGTTTTTTATTGAAGAACGTGTCAGAGCCGACACTGGAGCCCAAAATAAGTTTGTCTGAGCTGAAACTTCAAAAATTCATAACTAATTCACCGTTTATCCGATTGAGTTGATTTTCAGACAGGAGTTAGTTCTCGATGTCGGCTACATTTTGTTTTCACATTTCAACTTCAAAAAATGCACTTAAGTCCTTGCGATTTAGCCTGGAAAGTGACGAATTCAAGTGAATATTGGAGGCCCAATTGCACATTCAAAGCCCATTTTCTTTACCCTAATTTCCACTATATAATCACCTTCTTGTCACACAAACCAGGAGGAGAAAAGGAGAAGAAGAGGAGGAAAATAGAGAAAAAACCTTACCACAACACTGTTAGAATATCAAACTCTTTCAAGAACCCTAAAACCTTGAAATCCTTATTACAAATCCCTCTCTCACTACAAACAAGCCATCACAGTTATAAACCAATACCTCACTACTTCTTCAGTAATGATAAGGCTGGCTTGATCTCCATGATCCTAATCTTCCAGTAAGGCATAAAAGCATTCAGGTCACTAATCTTCCAGTAAGGGTAAGATCTCCATGATCAAAAGGGTATAATCATTCATACATGCCATATTGTGCCTAAACATTAAATTTCTTCATATGTTGGTTTTATTTGAATTTTTATGATTTTATTTAATGTGTTCATGAGGTTCAACACTGCAGATTTAGACAGGATCTCATGCAGGTTCATTAAGGAACGTTGAGGCCAAAAGCCAAATGGCCAAAAGGCCATAAGCCAAATGACCAAAACAGAATATTTTACACATGACCCAAATACATGGCGAGGCAGACATTAAGCCAGACATTAAGGAATGTTGAAGCCAGAACACAAATGGCCAAACCACTCCAATTCACCTCCAAAAAGGGGACAGAAACCCCCCAAGGTATTGTATTTTCTTTCTTTTCCTTATTTTATTTATTTCAATTATTTCTTTTTTTAATTAATTCCTTTAATTTAACTTATTTTCATAAAATATAAAAAATAGTAAAAAACAGAAAAGTCATAAAAATCAAAATATATTTATTTAATTAATATTTTTTGTAAATAAATTTCACTAATAATTAATTATTTATTTTTATAAATCAAAATTGCATGTAAATAATTAGATTAATTTTAGGTTTAATTTTAACATGTTTTTCTTAATAAATAAAAAAAATTAGAATTAGGGTTAATATTTTAATTTCATTTAATCTTTCTCATAAAAATACATAAAAAACATAAATACCAAAAACTCAAAAAAAAAAAAAAAAATTTCTTTTTTCTCTTTAATTTCATTAGTTTAATCATTTAATTTAATTTCATTAAAAAGGGTCCAACGCCCTCGTTTCCAATTTTCAATTCCAATTCGCGCGTTTTATTTTGTTTCTTTTAATCATTTATGTAATTCTCCCAAGGCTATGTAATATTTATCTTTCACACTCTAATTCTTTATTTTTCTGTCAAATCGGGTCCTGGAAATTTTGGCGATGTGGACCCGCGCCTTTGTAATAGTTTAGAATTTTACCTTTCCGCGCTTTCTTAACTGTTAAATAAATGCATGCAAGAATGAATGATTAAATAAAAACAAACGCATAGATCACTTTGACATGAACAAGATAAATGCAAATGAACATGACACACAAATCACACACCACCCCTAGGGTACGCCTCACTGTTGCCTTGCCTCGAAAGGTGATCGTCGAGTAGAGGATGTCTTAGTAAGTCCTCATGATCCGGGAACCTGGCATGAGGGTAGCTTCTAAGGTGTCTTCCTATTGCTCCGGTGATCACCATGTCCCGAACCTCGAATTGACCCGAACACCTCCAACGGTGGTGCTACCTACCTCTCAATGGTGGGATGGCACTACTTTAAAGGAAATTTACACAGACGAATTCCTTAGGGTAGGTAGACGACTCGTAGATACTTGCTCTAATTTCAAAACAAATTCAAAAATACTTTTCACACCGACACATTTTCAAAAAAGCTTTCGAAAGCAACTTTTCAAACACTCTTGAGGACCGATACAAGAGTTGAACTGGAATTTTCAAAGAAACTTTTTTTAAAACCCACAGTTGAAAAGAAAACAAACAATTTTGAAAACACATATGAGCAAGTATCTAAGAGCCCATGGATAACCATGGATAGAAAGGGTGCTAACACCTTCCCTTTCTATAACCTACCTCCCGAACCGAGAGCAATCTCTATAAGGAATTTTTCTGTGCTTTTGTCCTTTCCATTTGGAGAAAATAAAAGACGGTGGCGACTCTTGCTTACCGCGACATTTCGCAAACCAGCATTAAACAGTCAGTTCCAGATCCACCGATCACAGAACTGGCGACTCTGCTGGGGAGATCTTTATAAAGTGAGGTGTACCTTAGGGATAGTTCATAACTGTGTTTTCAATTGCTTTCTTTGCTTGCTTTAAATTGTGGGACTGTCTTGGGAGTTCTATAGATCCTAACCCAGATCTGGGGGATACCTTCTTAGAAAGTAGCAACAAGACTGTGAGGGAACTGTGCGGGGTATACCGACATGGTTGAAACAGTCTGCTACGTTGATGTGGCACTTTGGTGTGTACCGGTAACCCTTGAGTTCAGTCAAGGAGAGTACGGGGCCTCCGCGTGGTGTCATGAAGCATCAACAGACCTTAGGAACCTTAATTGAACTATCTTGGCCTCTTTAGGGTAGTGAGATAACTGACTTTGGTGCAGTCCGAGGTTGGTTGATACTCGATACTACACTCAATTGAGGGTTGCTTTCCTGGAATATTTCGGTCGCCAGTTCAGTGGCTAAACCGAAACGATGAACAATGAAAGCAATCCAGTGATATTGGGACCCTTAGAACCCGGTTACTTCTAATAGGACAGGTTGAGCCCACCAACTTCAAGAGGGTAATACCCAGACCCCATGCTGGCCTGAACTCTAAGGGTTTCTCTTGTGTGACTTGTGTGCCTTCCAACTTGACTACTTGCATGCTTGTTATGTGACACTTGAGTTTCTTGCAGGTTTTGTTTATAGTCCTTAACTGGGACTCATAACAGGGTTTACTGAGTGTTTTACAGGTTTTATTTGGTCCTTAATTGGGACTCATGACAGGTTTTACTTGAGTTTCTTGCAGGTTTTGGTTTGCAGTCCTTAATTGGGACTCATAACAGGGTTTACCTACATCACCCCATGCATAGCATGACATCATACCATTGCATACATCCTAACCCATTTCAAGGATCTCAAAGGCTTGTGATGCAGGTCATGATAAATCAAACATCTAGCAAGGGGCAAAGAGGATTTATCTTCCTCTAGCCAAGGTTGTCAAAGGCTATGACCCACTTGATATGGTGAGCTTTGACACTTGAAGAAAGTTCCCCGAGCCAAGGTTGTCAGAGGCTATGACCCACTGGACATGGTGAGCCTTTGACCCTTGAAAAAGGACTCTCAACAAATATGAAATTCCTTCAATCAAGCTACCGGATCCCAGCTCTAACAAATTGCTTGTTTACCCCGCGAGATCCTTGAAAACATTGCATGCATATCATACATATCATTGCATAACAGGTACCTTTGTTGCAGGTCACTTACCCTCCGCTGTTTATATCATGCAATGGCTCCCCAACAAGATAACCAGGACCTTCACACTCAAGAGACTCAGTTCAAAGAGATCTTCTTAAGCCTATCCAAGGGGCAGGAAGAGTTGAGGACACTCCTCATAGGGAATCTGATCAGAAAGAGTCCTGAAGATGACAAGGACGAACAGCTGAGACGTCTACAAGCTGAGGTAGACACATTAAAAAACCAGATGCTGGGGCAAAGGACTCTCATCCAAAGTTTAGCTCAGGAGCAAGGAGAGTTGAGGGCCATGATCAGTCAGCTTCATCAAGACATGAAGCAACCATCCCAAGTCAGGGACCCGGTCATTAATCAACTTCCAAGAAGTCAAAGGTTTGGGCCTCTCCAAGTTGCTATTACTTCACAGGTCCAACAACGGCCTCGCCGAGAACAACGGGCTGATCAGAGAAAGCCCGACAAACCCAAGAGGCAGTTCACCAAACTCAACGTGTCACTGTCTCAAGCTTTACAACAATTATTGAGGTTGAATCTGGTAACGTTAAGGGACCCTCCTAAGTATCTCAACACAACCTCCCTAAAGTATAATCCTGAGGAAAGATGTGCATACCACTCTGACAGTCCAGGACATGACACCGACGACTGCTGGGCTTTGAAGAATAAGATTCAAGATCTGATTAATGAAAGAGCTGTGGATTTCACCCAGATAGGCCAAGCTGAATGCTCCTGCCATCCCTCCAAGGCTCACCATTTGAAGTGACAAGCCCTGAGATGAAAAGACTTTTGTTCATTCGAATGTTCAAGTTGAAATTTTCTTTTGTTCAAACATTTACTCATGATTAAACGTTGTTATTTCATTAATGCATCGCATGCGTCTGTTTTGAAGCAATATATTCGTATTCACTATATGCAAATTATTTTCATATTTTTTCTGATGATCAATGCTCGATTAATAATTCTAAGCCTCTTGAGGGAGGATGACGAAAATGATACCACGATCTTTACAGTATGCTTTTGAACAGACCCCGCTGATGAGGTACAGGCATTGTTTCAATCCCTAAACACTGGAGTTATAAGGAGGATAATCCCTCGTCAACCCATCTGAGCCAAAGAAGTAGGAGTTTTTCTTTTCGAAATTTAAAACCCCTAATCATAACCTGGGGCAGGGTAGTCTTTCAGTTGATCCAAGTGCATAACAAATGGCACCAAAAAAAGTCCTTACAAAACGAAGAAAGACAGTGATGGTCCAAAACAATTATAAAGACAGGCAGTCATTACCAAAATCAAAAAGCCCAATAAGTCAAAATACCCGTGAAGGAGACTTACCAAACTGGGGCATCCCGCTGACTGTAATTCCAAAAAGGAAACAGCTCAGGCAAAAAAAAATAGGGATAACGAAATCAAAAAAGAAAAGAGGTCATACAAACCCTCAACAATAACAAAAAGGAATGACTGCCAATTCACAATAAGTTATCAACATCCGAATCATCACTGGAAAATCAGAGCAAAGACTCAAACAAGGTCTAATGTATGATCAACTGAGTTTAGGTTTGAAGAACATCACGAAGAGCGGGTGGGTACAAATAATTTGAGCCTTTATCCTTTGTTTCTTGAACCGTGAACCCGGCCATGTTATAACCCTTAAAAGTCCTAGCTGAAGCATGGGTTAGTTGGAAAGCATACTGTTACGAAAGGTATCCTGACTCCTTAAGGCCTACGGTAAATACGGAGTTGACATCACGTTTTACAAACATTCACTTGTTTTATGAAAAAGAATGCATTTTCAAAATCTTCAAGACAGACATAAGCTTTGCATTTTTGACATAACCTTGTTTGTATATGACTTTTTGTTTGAACAGCAGGGAAATTCACACGATGAATACCTAGTGAACAAAAGCATTTCCAATCAAGGGGCATGATATGATCATGGTCTATTATCTGGGGCAATCCAATCAAGATTCGGAGAATCTCTCAAAACGCCTAATAGCCTGAGGCAAATCTCCGCCTATGTCACTTGGGGCATCTCAACAATGAATCTTGCCTGGTCAAAAATCTTCTGGTGGCATGACAAAACATTTCTAACAGGGGCATCTCCCTACATTCTGAGAACATAGACATAGTCGGAAAAGAATACTACGCAAAATCAAAGACCCGCTAGGTTGACACACCTAGGCAAAAATAAGGGCTTCCCGGCGAACCAAAAGGGTTCGGGCAAAAATAAGGGATGAAAAGAGAAAATCTGTACACCCGGCAAGTCAAAAACCTGAAAAGGCGGCTTGGGCAAAAATGGGTATCCCGGTGGATTGAAAACCCGAAAGGGCGGTCCAGGCAAAAGTTAGGGATCAAAGCGTACGACTATGTCCTGTCATCTTGTCACCTGCCTACCAGAAGAAGGTTTGTCCATCAACAACTATCAGTACCTCACAGGTCTTCCTCTCCCACATTAGAAGCAGGGGAAATAAAGAGTTGTCCAAGCAATCTAATTGCTCTGTCCACAAGATATAAGGGATATTCAGCTGAAAAATATAATCAGTATATCTTATTTCCCCAGAGAGTGGCCAGCAAGTCAGTACACTCTCCTCAAGAAAAGTTATCAAACTTTAAGGAAGTTGGGTATCCTCCCGTAGAACTCAACATTCCCCAGCAGTACACATATTCTTAACAAGCATCCCCGGCAGTCTTGGTCTAAAGATTGTTCCCCGGCGGTATATCAAACATTCAACGAAACTACTTCCCCAACTATTCAAAATTTCCCCAGGAGAGTCCAATCCAGTTTCCCCAGGAAAGTTGGAATCCATCTCCCAAACAGTAAGCTTATCCCCAGTAGATTCTGGAAGCTTACCCCCGCAGAGCACGAACGCGTCCCCCGGATTTATTCAAAGAGTTATTTCCTTAACAGGATATAACTGGGTTATCCTCAGCCAAAAGCCATAGAAAGAGCGTCCTCGACGAAGTTCTCTTACCCCCAGCAAAGTCTATTAGCACTTCCAACACAACAAGAGTATCCTCAGCAAGTTATTATCAACTCAACAAAGCATCTCTCTCCCCACAGAGTATCTCTCCCCAGCATGGTCGCTAGAGTACTTTTCCCCCCGCAGAGTAATCATTCGCCAAGTTTGTTCCTCAACGGAGTTATCTTCTCCTGTCGGTATTCTTGCAGTAATCATCCCCAGCGGAAGCAAAATCTATTCTTCAACATCAGCCCAGGATATGACTTCCCGGCACCCGTCAAGGATTTAATTTCCTAGACGAAAACATACATTCATAAAACATCACATACATCATGATAGCATGCATAGACGCATTATATCATACAAATCTCATTTATGTTGAGAGCATCATTGCTTGGTCCATATCATGCATGACATATGACTGACCTCTACCTTTTAGGAAAGATGCAGTTAAATTCTCAATCATATTTCAAGACCTAGACCGGTTCAGTTAATCGACTCCAAAGATTTCTTATCCAGTCCAAGGCCTTCTCTAGTCCAGCTAAATCGACTCCCAACAGATTTTTCTGATGAAGACTCAGTAGAACTTATTTCAGGTTGTAATTTCCTATGGTTCCCTCTCCGACGGTGAGTGAGGTGATAATTCCTTTTCCTATGGTTCCCTCTCCGACGGTGAGTGAGGTGATAATTCCTTTTCAGATGGTTCCCTCTCCGATGGTGCGTGAGGTGGTAATCCCTTTCCTAATGGTTCCCTCTCCGATGGTGAGTGAGGTGATAATTCCTTTCAGATTATAATTTCCTATGGTTCCCTCTCCGACGGCGAGTGAGGTGATAATTCCTTTTCAGGTTATAATTCCCTATGGTTCCCTCTCCGACAGTGAGTGAGGTGATAATTCCTTTCAGATTATAATTCCCTATGGTTCCCTCTCCGACGGTGAGTGAGGTGATAATTCCTTTTCAAATTATAATTTTACTATGGTTCCCTCTCCGACGGTGAGTGAGGTGATAATTCCTTTTCATATGGTTCCCTCTCCGATGGTGCGTGAGGTGGTAATCCCTTTCCTAATGGTTCCCTCTCCGATGGTGCGTGAGGTGATAATTCTTTTCCTATGGTTCCCTCTCCGACGGTGAGTGAGGTGATAATTCCTTTTCCTATGGTTCCCTCTCCGACGGTGAGTGAGGTGATAATTCCTTTTCAGATGGTTCCCTCTTCGACGGTGAGTGAGGTGATAATTCCTTTTCAAATGGTTCCCTCTCCGACGGTGAGTGAGGTGATAATTCCTTTTCAAATGGTTCCCTCTCCGACGGTGAGTGAGGTGATAATTCCTTTTCAGATGGTTCCCTCTCCGACGGTGAGTGAGGTGATAGTTCATTTCCGATGGTTCCCTCTCCGACGGTGAGTGAGGTGATAATTCCTTTCAGATTATAATTTCCTATGGTTCCCTCTCCGACGGTGAGTGAGGTGATAATTCCCTTTCAGATTATAATTGCCTATGGTTCTCTTCCCGATCCTGCGAAGATGGTAATTCCCACCAAGATTTTCTCAGCGAGCGTTGTTGAAGTTAAAGTCACCCAAGGTTCTCTTACCGTTCATGCTAAGGTAGTAACCATCCCTGGTTCATTCATCATCTTGTGAAGCTCCAGATCCAGTTCCCGTAACCAGTCAGGACATATCTATGCCAAGCATCTGAAATCAACTCCTGCAACTTGTCAGGTACTCATGTTTCTTTTGCAGGTATGCAGGTTCTCGCTAAGGAATCTCTTATGCGATCAACGTCCAGATGACATCTATAAGCCCATCATCCCCCATCAATCTCCAAATGGCATCTATAAGCCCATTTCCATCACACTGCTACTATGTGAGCGCAAATTTCTGGGCACTCTAGTGTTCAATCATCTTCCACCCTCGGATTACGAAAGGCACGTCAGCCAATCTGCATCCTCAGGTCTAAGAATATTGAACAGGGGCAACTGTTGTACCCCAAAATTTGCCCTCCCATATTTCTCAAAATATTTCAAGAAAAATTCACAAGTCCAACCCGGCGCGTCATATTCAGGTATTCTTTCGCCAAGATATCTCTGATAACGTATTCTCAAATTCAGGTTCAGCTCAAGAGTCAATTCTTTAAAGAAGGTATCCGAATGTGTGAGTTTTCTCGAAGAAATATGGTGAAAAAGTGTGCTGAAAGTGCAGTTTTTACGCGCTAAAAAATTCATAACTTGAAGATCGTGGCTCGTTTTGAACCCGTTCCGGTGGCCAAAATTCCGTCTTGACATTATCTATGTTTTCATCTCTCACGGCTGGAAGCCAATTTCGATCAGAAGGTCTTCAAAAATGTGGATTTATCAAGTATTTTCATGCAGAAATTTGTGACAGAAGTTTATTTGCGTCATGTTCAAAAAATCATAACTTGGTCGATTTTCATCGTATCGAGCTGGTTCCGGTGCCAAAATTTCACAAATTGAGTTGGCTACATTTTCACAGAAGGTATTGAGTTCAAACGGTATTAAAAAGGCCTTCGTTTTTTGCTCAGAGTGCGTGACACGCTGAAAATCCTGAATGCTGAATATTATTTCATCTGGGCCGAAACTTCGAAAATTCATAACTCGGTCAATTTTTATCGGATTGGGCTCATATTTTTACACAAGGTCACTGACTCATAGATCTACAACTTTGCCTCAAAAGTCGAGACCAAATTATGCACCGATCAATACCAGTTTTTTATTGAAGAACGTGTCTGAGCCGACACTGGAGCCCAAAATAAGTTTGTCTGAGCTGAAACTTCAAAAATTCATAACTAATTCACCGTTTATCCGATTGAGTCGATTTTCGGAAAGGAGTTAGTTCTCGATGTCAGCTACATTTTGTTTTCACATTTCAACTTCAAAAAATGCACTTAAGTCCTTGCAATTTAGCCTGGAAAGTGACGAATTCAAGTGAATATTGGAGGCCCAATTGCACATTCAAAGCTCATTTTCTTTACCCTAATTTCCACTATATAATCACCTTCTTGTCACACAAACCAGGAGGAGAAAAGGAGAAGAAGAGGAGGAAAAGAGAGAAAAAACCTTGCCACAACACTGTTAGAATATCAAACTCTTTCAAGAACCCTAAAACCTTGAAATCCTTATTACAAATCCCTCTCTCACTACAAACAAGCCATCACAGTTATAAACCAATACCTCACTACTTCTTCAGTAATGATAAGGCTGGCTTGATCTCCATGATCCTAATCTTCCAGTAAGGCATAAAAGCATTCAGGTCACTAATCTTCCAGTAAGGGTAAGATTGATTTGATCTCCATGATCAAAAGGGTATAATCATTCATACATGCCATATTGTGCCCAAACATTAAATTTCTTCATATGTTGGTTTTATTTGAATTTTTATGATTTTATTTAATGTGTTCATGAGGTTCAACACTGCAGATTTAGACAGGATCCCATGCAGGTGTATTAAGGAACGTTGAGGCCAAGAGCCAAATGGCCAAAAGGCCAGAAGCCAAATGGCCAAAACAGAACATTTTACACATGACCCCAATACATGGCGAGGCAGACATTAAGCCAGACATTAAGGAATGTTGAAGCCAGAACACAAATGGCCAAACCACTCCAATTCACCTCCAAAAAGGGGACAGAAACCCCCCAAGGTATTGTATTTTCTTTCTTTTCCTTATTTTATTTATTTCAATTATTTCTTTTTTTAATTAATTCCTTTAATTTAACTTATTTTCATAAAATATAAAAAATAGTAAAAAACAGAAAAGTCATAAAAATCAAAATATATTAATTTAATTAATATTTTTTGTAAATAAATTTCACTAATAATTAATTATTTATTTTTATAAATCAAAATTGCATGTAAATAATTAGATTAATTTTAGGTTTAATTTTAACATGTTTTTCTTAATAAATAAAAAAAATTAGAATTAGGGTTAATATTTTAATTTCATTTAATCTTTCTCATAAAAATACATAAAAAACATAAATACCAAAAACTCAAAAAAAAAAAAATAATTTCTTTTTTCTCTTTAATTTCATTAGTTTAATCATTTAATTTAATTTCATTAAAAAGGGTCCAACGCCCTCGTTTCCAATTTTCAATTCCAATTCGCGCGTTTTATTTTGTTTCTTTTAATCATTTATGTAATTCTCCCAAGGCTATGTAATATTTATCTTTCGCACTTTAATTCTTTATTTTTCTGTCAAATCGGGTCCTGGAAATTTTGGCGATGTGGACCCGCGCCTTTGTAATAGTTTAGAATTTTACCTTTCCGCGCTTTCTTAACTGTTAAATAAATGCATGCAAGAATGAATGATTAAATAAAAACAAACGCATAGATCACTTTGACATGAACAAGATAAATGCAAATGAACATGACACACAAATCACACACCACCCCTAGGGTACGCCTCACTGTTGCCTTGCCTCGAAAGGTGATCGTCGAGTAGAGGATGTCTTAGTAAGTCCTCATGATCCGGGAACCTGGCATGAGGGTAGCTTCTAAGGTGTCTTCCTATTGCTCTGGTGATCACCATGTCCCGAACCTCGAATTGACCCGAACACCTCCAACGGTGGTGCTACCTACCTCTCAATGGTGGGATGGCACTACTTTAAAGGACATTTACACAGACGAATTCCTTAGGGTAGGTAGACGACTCGTAGATACTTGCTCTAATTTCAAAACAAATTCAAAAATACTTTTCACACCGACACATTTTCAAAAAAGCTTTCGAAAGCAACTTTTCAAACACTCTTGAGGACCGATACAAGAGTTGAACTGGAATTTTCAAAGAAACTTTTTTTAAAACCCACAGTTGAAAAGCAAACAAATAATTTTGAAAACACATATGAGCAAGTATCTAAGAGCCCATGGATAACCATGGATAGAAAGGGTGCTAACACCTTCCCTTTCTATAACCTACCTCCCGAACCGAGAGCAATCTCTATAAGGAATTTTTCTGTGCTTTTGTCCTTTCCATTTGGAGAAAATAAAAGACGGTGGCGACTCTTGCTTACCGCGACATTTCGCGAACCAGCATTAAACAATCAGTTCCAGATTCACCGATCACACCATGGATTGTGGGTCAACCACGTTCGTGAAAAACGCATTGGTAGTGACTGTCACATTGTGTGGCGCTCGCTATGTAGCTCGTGCCGTAAAAAATTACAACAAAAACTGACCTGGTCTATCTCCATTCCTCCATATTTTTATCCCACGACTTCTAGACGTTTTGAGCTGATATTTTGCACTTGTAACACTATTTATAGTTAGTTTTATTAGATTTTTGGCATCCACGTTTTGTCCAAAGTTTAGTGCAAGTTCAAAATTCTTTGTTTTAAGTAGAAAATTCACCATTATAAAGTAGTAGCTTTCTCACATTTGGGAACTACTACACCTTAGTGTTTTTAGGCTTTTTTTGTATGCTATGATCAAACAATCTTGCTATCATTCGGAGTTTATATTCAGTTTTTATTTCCAACTTTACTTTTAGGTTTATTTAATTTATAATTGGTTTAATTTTTAGTTTTTATCCTAAGTTTGTTCATACTGCATCCGTTGTTGTTCTTATGAGCTTTTGTTCTATTTATTAATTTGATTACAAAATACTTGTTATATGTTGTTTTAAATCATTTAACATGTTTTTGTTTGTATCCAACATTCACAATTGCATGTTTATTTCTGAAACCATATCCGACTAAAGTTCTAGAGTCCGAATGTGAAGACAGTCGTTCTGACGGGACTCGCTAAATTATATTGGTATTAATATTAAAATATCAATTTATTTTTTTGATTATGATTTTTAGCTTTAAAATTATATAGGTTTTGCGTGAAAGCAAAAACACTCAGGTACTGGTCAATAGCGCAATAGTGTGAGACCCATACCCGATAGTTAAAATTGGATTTCATTTATGAAAACAACGACAAAGCTTTAATTAGGACTTATTGGTTTTAAAAAAGTGTTTAGAAATAGTAAATGAGTGAGCGACAACAAAGAATTTACGGTTCTGAAACATAACACACGCTGCACAAGAGTGAGCAGTGTTTTTATGTTGATATTTTCTTACAAAAAATATTTTATAAATCAAAACAAATGCCAAGAATTTATTGAGTCTCAGAGATACGAATGGAAATCATATTCTGGTCTCGCTTTTAATAATATTCTTTTAAACCAACTTGTTTTAATTCCCAATTTTAATTCTCTTCTCATAAAAATTTGTTTGATTAGCCTAGATTGACGTAGCATTAATAGAAAACGATAAGTTTGATTATTGGTCATGGCCAGTTAGATATATTTTAAAAATGCAGCAAATTCTGTTTACTTGTGGAATATACCCATCAATTTTTGGTGTATTGTCGAGGACCGATTAGTCAATATCACAACTCTGTTGTTGCGCAGTATAGACTAACACAACTTTTTCCTTTATCACTCGGTTGTGTGCCAAGTTCTCGCACCTGTGATAATGAACTAGAAGAACCTATCAACAAAATTGAGTGTTTTCTTCATTTAATACGCTGAATCAAACAATACCACTCCCTCTATAACCTTAAAGATATAACTAATAACAACAACCGTCCAGTTAAGAATTATGCTACTCCATCCCAAGAGGAGTCACACTCGAGTATTGCACACCCTGCCATAGAGGCAAGGAATTTCGAGTTGGAACCCACTCTATTGCAAATCGTGCAATAGAAACAGATCTTGGGTATCCCTATATAGGCCCCTAACCTCCATATGTTAGTGTTTGTGTATTATATACACATGTTAAAAGCCAATGCTGTCGATCTAGAAGTAATATGACTGTCTCTTCCCATTTTCTCTAAGAGATGGAGCTAGAGCTTGGCTCCAGTCTCTACCATCAAACTTCATCACCACATGGAGCGAATTGAAAAAAGCCTTCTTAACATGATATTTCCTACCTAGTGAGACCGATATGCTAAAAAGTCAAATTAATGGATTTAGACATAAAGATGGAGAATCATTTTTAGAAGCATGGGAAAGATACAAAGATATGAGGAGACTCTATCCACATCATGGACTTGAACAATGGCTAATAATCCATATGTTTTACAATGATCTCTTGTAAAACACAAGACTAACCATAGACGCTACAGCTAGGAGTGCACTGATGGATAAACCCTTCCAGGAACTTATCAACTCATGTAGAATATGGCACAAAATCATTACCAATGGGGGAGTGAGAGGAATCCTGTATAAAAATCCTAGACGAAGGGAATTATGTATGAAGTCAATGACATGGACCATGTTATTGCTAAAGTAGATGCCCTTACTCAAAGATCAAAATTTTAACCATAACTCCTGCAACCACCATGGTTGTAGTGACTCCTAACTCCAAGTTATGTGAAATCCTTGGACACATCACTTCGGAATGTCATTCATTGGATGGAATTCCATCTGAAAATTTGAATAATGCCCAAGGAAACCCATATTCCAATACCTACAACCCTGAATGGATAAAATACCCTAATTTCTCTCACAAGAACAACAATGCATTGTTCGCTCCTAGTCAACAACCTAAAAATCCTCATGGTTTTCAAAAGGTAGCATCGGTTGCTCCTCAAACACCTAAGAAGTCTAATATTGAAATTATGATGGAAATCTTCATTGCTTCTTAGATTCAAAAAACAAGGAATTTATGAACCAAAACATTCACACCAATGAACTGGTAAAACAATTTGCAAGTATGGTAGACACTTTGGCCACTCATCACAAAATGCTAGAGACATATATCTTCCAAATGGCATAACAACAAGCAACTAGTGCTTCCCTAACTGACATTTTTCCTGGCCAACCATAACCAAACCCAACGGGCCACACCAATGCTATAAAACTATGAAGTGGGACATAATTGGACGACCCAATTGACCATAGAGTAAAAAACAAATGATGGTTAGGAAAGATGATAAGATAGACAAGGTGTAACACCCTTATAACCCCTCATGTATTTCTCATATAATTTATGAAATAAATTGTTTAACACTGCCACAAAGGGTGTCACACTTCATACAAAACATGGTAATAACAATGCTGCTATGTAATGCAGGATATCTAAATTATAATAACTACTCCTTGTAGTTTAACTCATCATTTTAAAAACATCACATAAGAATCATCGTCATAATAACATGATTAACTTATCAAAAGCCATGACATTTAGTCTCCTCACAAGTTGAAATCAAAATTGATTTAACCATCAAAATTCTCGTAAAGTATATCAACACTGATAAGAACACAACATTCGCAAAATAAAGTGTTCACAACCGGGTGTTACATGTAAGAACAAGACACTACTAATATAACAGAACTAAACAAAATACTCCAAAGTTGTCTTCAACGCTTCTACAAGCTACTCCCGAGTATCTGCGTCGTACCCACAAGGAGACAACATTCAAACATAAAGGGTGAGTAATCACAATTTATTATCAAAGATATTAGGAAAAGATTAGTATTTATAAGCGACATCATCATGTAGCAACACATATTATTAATCAACACTTCATACTCACTGATACATCATAATATCACTTAGACATCTTTCATCATCAAATCGTTATGTACTCACATAGTTCACAATTATCTTTTCATCACAACTTGTCAACAAAATGCATGCAATGCCACATAGGATGTTAATGCAACAACACTGACACAATGCATGTAGTACCAAATTTTTGAAAACCTGGTTCATCACCCTCTATAATCCCCACCATAGGATTGACTCCCTCTTCAAACCATAGCACAACATAAATTCACTCAATCCTCACAATGGTATTGAGGCTCATCACCAACGGACCACCAATCCAAAAATGCTATGAATGCATGATGCATAACAACGTCTCATAAAAGTTCGACCACGGCTAGTCAATTGCATCATCATTCACATAGACATCACATAATTGTATTTACATGGCATGCATACACATTAAATATGCACATCATTAAACTTCAATCATCACATTATCATCAAGTACCAACACCATGGTAACATCATTAGAATACATCACATTATGTCATTTCAACAAGACATCATAGTACACAAACATATAATAATCCAAAATCATAAATATATAAACAAAGGAATAATACACCAAATGCTTCATACAGTTCTTCCATAAGATAGTTTTATGTGTTAGCTTCCAAATGCTTCGAACGTCGCATCAAACATAGTCCTGAAACTCAAGTTATGATACTTTGAAGTTTTTTTTTCTAGACTGCTTGCCTAAGCCTTGCCCAACGACTCTGGTGGCGCTCTATTTTCCTCCCATCATCTGATGCTTGCCCAGTTAGCGATTAACACAATTCCAGTTCTTTCATGGTTTGAATTTTGGTCCCTTACAAGTAATATTTTTCCGATCTCACTAAAAAATAAGCCCTAAATTGAGAGTGCATTTATTTTGCACGTGAAGACTTTTTCTCCTCAGTAGGAATGTGTATATATTTCCCCAGGAAGTCAAAATCTATTTCCCAATACCAATTATTACATTATTATTCCCGACAACAAGTGGTGGTCTCTTTATTTGAGAAAGTTATGTGTTCTTGAATTATCTTTTAATGAAATATGACCGTCTCTTTTGAGAAGTCTATTAATTCCAAATGAAGATTATATCAAATTTTTACCCTTCCCAGGTGGAAGACTTGATTAAAGAAGGAACTGATACCCGTTTGTGGCTTATTATCAAAACCAAGGCCCGTTTGTGGCTTATCGTCTGAAGTTTGGGGAAGTTTATTATCAAAACCAAGACTTGTTCGTGGCTTAATACCCGAAACATAGGGAAGTTTATTATCCGAACCAAGACCTGTTTGTGGGTTATTGTCCGAAGCGTAGGGAAGTTTGTTATCTGAATGAAGACTCGTTTGTGGCTTATTGTCCGAAGTGTGTGGAAGTTTATTATCCGAACTGAGACCCATTTGTGACTTATCACCCGAAGTGTGGCGAAGTTTATTATCAGAGCAAAGACCCATTTGTGGCTTATCATCAGAAGTGTGGGGAAGTTTGTCATCCGAACCAAGACCCTTTATGGCTTATCGTCCGGAGCGTGGGGAGGTCTATTATTCATACTGAGACTCGTTCATGTTTTATCGCCCGAAGCATGGGGAAGTTTGTTATTAGAATGGAGACCAGTTCATGGCTTATCGCACGAAGCATGGGGAAATTTGTTATCATCAAAGAAGATCTTACCTTCATTTGTTGATTTGATAGTTTACAATCATCTATGAGTTGGTTTTGTTTTCATTTATTGAGACGATGTTGAAGAAGGAACAAATACCCGTTCATGGCTTTTTATTTGAAGCTTGGGGAAGTTTGTTATCCTAACCTGGACCCATTCCTGGCTTATCGTCTGAAGTGTGGGGAAGTTTATTATCATAACTAAGACCTATTCATGGCTTATCGTTTGAAGCGTGGAGAAGTTTATTATATGAACTCAGACCCATTCATGGCTTATCGTCTCAAGCATGGGGAAGTTTATCATCTGAACCAAGAACCGTCTGTGGCTTATCCTCCGAAGCATGGGGAAGTTTGTTATCTTAACCAAGACCCGTTAGTGGCTTATCATTCGAAGAGTGGAGAAGTTTATTATCCAAACTATGACCCATTTGCGGCTTATCATCCAATGCATGGGGAAGTTTATTATCATAACCAAGACCCGCTCATGGCTTATCGTCCAAAGCATGGGGAAGTTTATTATCATAACTGAGACCCTTTAATGGTTTATCGTCTGAAGCGTGGGGATGTTTTTTATCAAAACCAAGATCCGTTTGTGGCTTATCATCTGAAGCGTGGGGAAGTTTGTTATTAGAACCAAGACCCATTTGTGGCTTATCGTTCAAAGCATGGGGAAGTTTGTTATCAGAATAAAGACCCATTTGTGGCTTATCATCTTAAGCGTGGGGATGTTTATTATTCATACTAATACCCATTCATGGCTTATCGTCCAAAGCATGGGGAAGTTTATTATTCATACTGAGACCAATTTGTGGCTTATCTTCCAAAGCATGGGGAAGTTTATTGTTAATACTGAGACCCGTTCGTGGTTTATCACACGAAGCATGGGGAAATTTGTTATTAGAACCGAGGCGAGTTCTTGTCTTAACGCACGAAGTGTGGAAATTTTTTTATTATCAATGAAGATCATACCTTCAACTATTGAGTTGGTAGTTTACAATCATCTCTGAGTTGGTTTTATTCTCATTTATTAAGACGATGTTATTCCTTATCCTCCTTGGGCTCTACCCTAACAAAATTGAGTTCTGTTTTCCTGGTGGAGTTAAGTTTTCTTTGTTCAGTGGAGTTAAGTTTTTCCTCATATGAGTCGGTAATATTTTCTCATGAATACTTCCCTAATTCTCAGTCAACTGGCTATTCATTAAACTTTAAAAGCTTAAACATCAAGGCTATGATCCTAACATCAAATTTTTATGGTTTGAGAACTCCCTTAACTTCATTTGATCAAATTTGCCTCAAAGTTAGTGGTTGGATTCATCAAGAAACTTTATAGGTTCATGTGTTTTTTCCATGCCTTAACTAAAAGTTTCATCAAGCAATGAGTCTTCTCAAGAAGTGTGCTTCAAGATAACATCATTTCAACGTCTCACGTGATTAATCATGCATTAATTTGCTAGAAAAGTTAAAAATATTCAAATGTTATCCAAGTGGTTTGACCTAATTTGACAAGTCCTTGATTCTATGATCATAATTGCATAACTCTCTCAGTTTTCAATATTTTGAAGTGATTCTTTTTTCTATTGACTCTTCTCATCATTTTCAACAATTTCTCTCTACATGATAAGATCCAATTGTGTAAGAAAAATCATTAAACGTTTGAAAAGATTACATGGCCTTTGAGAAAACCATTGAAATATTTGACTTGACTTAAAAAGATCATAACTTGGTTAATTATCATCTCCTTGAGCTCATTCTTTTGATACAACAATCTTGAGGATGTATACTACAAATTTTATTCAAAGTGCAAGATATAAAAATGTTTGGAATGTTATGGAATTAAAGAAAACATTATAGGTAATCTATTGGTTTTTCAAGTGATTCTCATCAACTCCCAAGGACCATAACTCTCGTTTTTTATGATTTTTGAGTAATCTCAATTCCATAATTCTCTTTGAGGATTATACTTTATTTCATCTCAAATATTAAGAGATAACTTTGAGTGGAAAGCTTTGTAACTTTGCAAAACATTATAGGTCACTTTGAGATTTTATACTTGGAAATTTTTCTAAGTATAAATTTCTGTGAGTTTTTCCTGATTTCAAAATGGCATAACTTTGTGCTCAAATGTCTAAATGGAATCTTTATCGGCACATTGAAAAGATTGTGAGAAAATCTATATATCCCAAAAAGAATCATACCATAAAGCCTCTTGTGTAAGTTTCCCCATGGATTTGAATATGGCCATTTGAAACTGAGTTTTTGCCCATGGTCTGAATTTTGAACATTGCTAATTCAAATTACAAGCCAGTCTAATGTTCCATTTCGTGCCTAATCATGTTTAGAAAAATTCCAAAAAAAATTTTATCATCAAAATGAACGTTTAGCTTGAGTTTTGGTCATGTGAAGTCACACTTTTTCCATGGATCGGGCTCACACGAATTCCATCAATTTCTTATCATCTCACACTCTTGAGCTTGCCATTCATCTCAAATATAATTAAGGATCATGTTTCACTCATTTCCACAAGCTTTTGATAGCCAATTGAACCATGTCAAGATCCTGTTTGAACTCTTGAGCTTGAATTCCATTTTCCTCGTTCCACCTTCCAAACACTCGAAAGCTCCTCACACTTAAGTTCATTGAACTACATTGAGGATGACCAAACCCTTAGCAAGAAGAAACACGCCTCAAATCAAGGTCACAAAGTCAGAGTTTCAAGCAATTTTTCTCTGCTTCGTTCAGGTAGAATTCTCCACCAAATTGATTCAAACTTCTTGTCATGATTTAGCTCATGGTTCTCTGATTCTCATAAGATCATTGGTTTGCTTTAATCGATCAGTTTCATAGGTTTATTTTTTAATTTTTCAGTTGAAAATATCCTTGGTTTTTCAGTTGTGCTTTATATAAATATTTTGCGAGCATATGGTTGTGATCGTCTTGGATAGCCACATCTAATGGTACCATAATGAAAGAGTAAATTTACAGTTTGAATGATTTCAACTTTTCCCTAGTTGCAAGCGTCTGGAGGTTGAAGATGACCTACATGTAATATTCCATCAACGAGGGCGTGCCAATTGAAATGTTTTCATTAGCTTGACTTTCTTGTGTCTCATGCATGCACCTTAACTCTTGATTACCATTCATCATCACTTCTGAGCCACTTGATGTGCCAACATGTTTTAATGAGTTGGATCTAACGCTCCATGTTATTTCTGATTTATTTTATTTTACAAATTTTTTTAAAAATTCATTTTATCTTTAAAAATTCGTAACTCATTTATTTTTTATCCAAAAATTATGAAAAATTATACAAAAATACTTTGAATTATCTATGACTTTGTAATTATTTACTCAAATTTTTATTTTGATGTTTTCTATTTTTCTATAATTTGTGGTTTGTTTTCTTTATTTTAATTGGTTTAAAAATACTTTTAGTACTTTTTTAATTCTGAAAAAGTTATGGAATGATCCAATGATAGTTTGACAACTTATAGTGACCTTGTTTGATTTTTATTTATGATGTTGTTACTTTTTGAGAATTTTTGTTTATTTCACTTAGTTATATATATTTTTTAAATTAGTTTTTGACTTCAACAAATTATAAAAAAGATTTGTCAATACTTCTTGACTTGTATTTGACCTCTGGTAATTTTTTGGAGTTTTTATTTGGTGTCTTGATACACTTTGTTTATTTCATCAATTAATTTCAATTAATTAACCATTTTAAAATTATTTTTTAATTGTTTTAATTACATATTATTTCCTTTTCGTGATTGGTTCTAACTTTTTGATATTTGGTCATGCCTTAGGTCAATTTCCTCAACCTCATTGAATCTTGGGTGTTGATAGGTTGAAAAACCAAATCCACCAAATAGATGAATGATGTTGATGATAATTGAATCCATTTATTTCTTTGCTTTGAGTTTATGGTTCCACTTTGACATCCTCCTTCATCTTACCTCATCTCTTTATTCTTTCCCTTTGAATGATCATTAGGGGCCTAAACTTTTGTTTGAAGGTCCAAGTATGATTGATTATTGGACTATGGTTCAGAACCTTTATAACTTGTTGTTAGAAGGCTTTGATTTTATCAATTCTCTAATGAGTCTTCATTAACTTTAACCTAAGTTTATTATTCAATCATCATTTTTCATTTATTATGGATTATATCTCCTTAATCTCTTTCTTCTTTTGATCAATTTGGATAAGGCATTTGAACTTTATGTTCATTGTCGTACCCCAAATTTATCTTACCTCAATGATTTTATTTTTCGAGATTAAAATAGTAGAAATATATAATTAAGGATGGTACAGCAGTATCTGTTGGCCCATCTTTATCCAAGACTAGGGGTGTATTTTAATTCGCGAAAATGGAGCTTTCCAAGTCAGGAAGACCCAAGTATCCGTGAACATTCGTGAGGCATGTTGGCCAACGGCCCATGCGATTCGAAAATAAAAATTATTCTAATAGTTACGGAGTTATTAAATTATTAAGGAGACTTAAGTTTAAGTTGCTCTTAATTAAAAATTAAATGACATAGCCCATTTTTGTCGTTAGTAAAAGAGGAGGTTGAAGTTACAAATATGCAAGCCCATTAGAATTGGGTCCATTAACGTTTTAGTTGTTGCTAACAAAATGAGATGGGGTGTGCAAGTCACAATCAATTAAAACTCAGTAGTTCATTTGATATCTTGTTGTTGTTTTGTTTTAAAGGAAAAAAAGCATTATTATTAAACCCCTTGTTATTACTGTTTAATAAAAAATATATATGTATCTTTATAAAAACAAAACACAAGGTGTTTTACTGGGAACTTTTTATCATAATAGTGTTTTAATAAAAAAATATTTTCAGTAGAGATTATTTATATTATTAACAGATATTATTTGTAAGATTTATTTAATTATTAAAGGTTGTTCGAAAACAACAACAGTTGGGCCTAGTTGCACTAAAAAAAAGAGCTTGCAGTAATATAAAATATTGTTGCTGGAAAAGTTGCTGATGGCCCACTTTGTATTTTTGAAACAAGATTATCGTTGATTAATGTTGTCATCTATTATTAATATTAATAAATCATGTTTTCTTAATAGTAAAAGATTTTTTTAGAAATAAGTAGTTGGGTTTAGTTTGTATCTAAAAAATAAAAATAAATAATGTTTTTTAACAAAGTACAATGCTCCTGGGAAAGAGTAAATAATAACATGCAAGCCCAATGCAGTCAATTAACGCAGGCCCAGAAGGAAATAACAAATGTTGGACAAAAAAAGGAGAAACATGCAGATCAGGCCTAAATTAACGCGTATTGATGCTTCTTTACAGCTACTCTAGAGATTGAGAACAAAATCAAATACAAATATAATACAAAATCAAATCTCCAAAACATTACCAAATCTGGAAAAATCAATGCTTGACAGTATCAAATCCGAAAAAACAACAGAATCAATTACAATCTAAATCTAAACAAAATCTGAAAATTTAATATATTACAGAATAATCCAATCAATTACAAAAACCAAATCAAATCAGTAACACCCAAATCCCTAATTCTTCTCTACAAACTGTGAGTTATAAATACAAAAGCTAAGTTACAGAAAAAGGAGGTTTTTGGATTACAGAAAGAAGGGAGGATTTCGTACAAATACATAAAAGGAAGAAAATCAGAATACCGAGACAAGGGCTGAAGACGGGCCTGGATGAATCGGGGAGAGAAGAAGAACGAAGCTCCAATTGGGGTTTCAATTTTCGAAACCCTAATTGGCCTCCCTTGCTAACCACTATCGTGAACCGCCACCCCTAATTGCACCGCTATCATCACCATCCTGAACTCACCGCGACCTGCAAACCGATAAAGGGAGCAAGGTCATTACCTGATCGGAAGAAAAACTCAAGAAGCTGAATAAGACAAATCGTAAAGGGGTAAATATCTTAGCTGTTGTTGTTTTAATTCTGGTATGGTTTGAGGGTCAACGGTTTTTGATAAAAGAGGAAAAGGTTGGTTCAGGCACCGCCAGAGGGGTGAGGTACTAGGGTTTGGGTTGAGGACGAAAGGGTAGCGAAAGAGAGAGGGATAGTGTTGAACTGTGAAACAAAAACAGAAGAAAATGAATTAAAAAAGAGTTATGTAATCCGTTTGTCCAGTATGCGCGTCCATATTATACGTAACGTACACCTTCGCCTTCTCCCTTTTGATCATCATCATACAACCAGAGGCCAAGTCTACATCGTAGAAACCGTTCACCCTCGCTACACAGGATCTATCCGGCCCTCTCTTAAGTATTATGGGCTTAAGCCCTATTCTTATTAACACCCCTTATTCCATAACCTGCTAAGTCACAAAACCGTTTACACCCCCCTGTCCAGAATGAATAATGGGCCTGGTCCAGTTTCCTTTTAGCACCCCCTTCTTTTGCTCATCAACAAGGAAATACACCCCCCCAGGTTTACTTAAATTATTAATATTTTTTTATTTTTTATTTTTTATATTTTTTATATATTATATTCTATTAATTATTTATTCTTTTTGGTTTTATTTATAATTATTATTATTATTATTAATTATTATTATCATATTTTCCTATTATTATTATTTTTTTATATTATTATTTATTATATGTAAATATTGTTATATTAGCATATAAGTTATTTTCTCAAAAAAACTCATGTACATATATTATTTTCTCATATATTGCATTAAATCTTTTTTATCAAGCATTAATCAAGATTTTCGCAATTAATATTATTAAAAAACACAAACAAATCTCAAACTATTTTCACTAATCAACAATCTTTTTTGCAAATGGGTTTCGAACTAATTTTGACTTACTGCGTACTCAGTCAAAATCTCCGCAATCACTACTCGCGACCGACTGCGAAGTGATTCAAAATATGTTTACAAACCCCTAAAATACACCAACCCATACGAACTATAAATTGGGACTCTGATTCCTCATAAGAGGTTACGTTGGCACGCGATCTAAAATCGTGGCAAGTCTTGCTAATTAAAACTTAAAACCCTGTTTACCCCAAACCTAAACCCAAAGCTTAATATCCTTGTGAACAAGGTAGATGAAAGGTGCCTAACACCTTCCTTTCGTCTAATTGAGTCCATAACCTAGAATCTTTGTTCGCGAATTAGGGTTTTCTATTAGGTTCCCTTCCCTAGGATAAAAATTAATAGTGGCGACTCTTGATTAAAAAACCAGTCGCTACAGCTGGCGACTCTGATGGGGAATCTCCTTAAGCCTAGGTTTAGGTATTTTTGGGGTTTCTTATTTTTATCTGCTTTATTTATTTATTTGCATTAATTCTATTTATTGCATTATTTATTTATTGTCAATTTTTCTTATGAAAATATATACTATGTGGCATGTGTTTTTTCAAAAAAAAATATTCTCAAATAACCTTAGCAAGAAGTTTCGTCTATTAGCTTAGGGGGTACATCATCTCTGCAAGTTTATGTGACGACTTTGCCTAGAGTCGGTGAACTTCCGAAAAAGGAATACTTATTAAGAGATATTCTCTTGACGAGTAGGACTTTGGAAAGTCACCCATGACTCTTTGTAACGACCTTAACCTAAAATCTCATGACGAGACCTTTCACGACTTTGAGATGAAAGTTTCGGTCCTTAAAGAGCCTCCACCTAAGGGAGGCCCTTGTGCCTTTTCCCTCTGGTGTTATTCATGACACCCTTAAGGAAACCACCTTTTGGGAGGGTAGATCAACTGTATGTCAAGACTAAGGAACCTACCTTATGAGGGTACTTATTACAAAAAGTTTTGTCACTCAACCTTACACCGATGCATTCATATATTTCATGTTTTCGTCATACATTCATCATATATTCGTCACCCGTTTCTTTGTCTTATTCACGGGTACAAAAAAATAAAATCAAGATCTTGGTGAGTGTCTTTAAAAATGGATACCGAAGGAAACAACTTGCCTGTGTCAGTGCGCCAAACGTGTCTGAAATCAAGGCCACAAAAGGGAAATAACGTACTGAAGACTTTCTCAAATTTTGTCCAGCAACAGTGGATGGTTTCAAGAGCAGATATCTGGAGGCGCGCCTAGAAGACTTATCTCCTTTTTGCCTGATTTCACGCAAACAAAGTTTTGGTTTAAGATTGTAATATTTTTCAATATCTGAATTATGTTACCTTCAATAAAGGCATTTTGTTTCCACATCCCATTTACGTATCTATTTTAAAGATAGTCACTAAGTACAAAAATAAGCAGAAGACAAATACATACTCAAGTGAATAAGACATTCAAAACATGTAACCATTTCATATTCATACGTATTCATTCACACACATGCATTTACGAAAACCTGCATATCATGTCAAGACTCATTTTTCCACAAGCGTCTCTCCAGTTGAACCATTGGTAAAAGAAGATGTCCACCTCCTTGGCCTCTGTATCAAACAAAGGCTTATCAACAAAAAAGTAATGGAGAAGATCGAGGAAACTCAGGCTACGTTAAAAGAGGATCTCGACCAAGTAAAAGGCGACGTAAGTTCGATGAATGGAGATTTGTGTCAAGTTCTTATGGATTTGAGGAACATCATTGACAGGTAAGACTAGATTCCCAGGGTAGCTTTCGAAGAAGTAGCCCAAACGATTGGTGCATCAAGCGGTAACCAACTGAGGAAAGAGCCAGATGCAGGACTCTAAAAGTCCGTTGTGGCCCAACAAGAACCTGGAACTGAAGGGTTTGTTCTATTGCCACCAAAAGCAGGGGAATCACATACCCTACAGATTCCAACCAATAATGCAGACAAATACTTGGACCTGCAATACGGAGACCACGACCTAGAGGATGCCAACCAAGAACCGTTAAAGATGACTGGTACTCATGCTGTTGATAATCTATTGGTGATGAATCAGTACAAATATCTGGAGGAAAGACTAAAAGTTGTGTAGGGTTTCAGTGCTTTTGAAGTAGACGCTCTCGAAATGGGCCTAATTCCTGATGTGGTGATTCCGCTAAAGTTCAAAGTACATGCCTTTGAAAAATACAGGGGCTCACTTGTCCAAGATATCATCTTCTTATGTACTACAAGAAGATGCATGCCCATGCCCATGATCAGAAGCTGATGATTCACTATTTTCAAGATAGCCTGAGTGGGGCATCTTCAGACTGTTATATGAAATTGGAGCGAATGCATATTCGAACCTGGGCAGATGTTGCTAACGCTTTCCTAAAGCATTACAAATATAACCTGGACATGGCGCCTACCCGCATGCAACTCCAGAATGTTTCCCAGAAGAAAGAAGAGTCCTTTAAGGAATATGCTCAAAGATGGAGGGAGTTGGCATTCCGTGTGCAACCACCACTGTTAAAGAAGGAGTTAGTAGACACATTCATGGGAACTTTGCATGGGCTGTATTTTGAGATGATGGTTTGAAGTATCTCTTCGGGGTTCTCAGACCTAGTAACCATTAGAGAAAGAATCGAGACTGGGACAAAAAGTGGGAAGATATCAGGGGGACCATCAGATGCTCCCTACAATTCAAAGAGGCCTGCTTCAAACCTCCCCAAAGGAAAAGAGGGAAAAATTAATGCTGTAGCGTCACAACCCAGGGTACAACAACCATTAGTGATCCCACTAGGGCAGCAACAAGATAGAAGGCCACCCAAGAAATTTGATCCACTCCCTATGCCACCTAGCCAGTTATTACAACAGTTAGTTAAGGCATCCCTAGTGGAACTCAATCCTCTAGCTCCTCTAGTCGGGCCACTCCCACGAAGATACGATGCTAACGCCAGATGCAAGTATCATGCTAATTCTCCTAGACATACCATAGAACAGTGTTGGCCATTCAAGCATAAGGTGTAGGATTTATTGGAATCTCAAGACATCACCTTCAAGAAGCCCAACATCAAATCAGACCCTACGCCTTCCCACAATAGGATGACAATAAACGCAATTAGGTAGTCACTGACTCTGGGGAAAGCAGACTAGCAAAAACCCCGATGAACTCGCTGAAAGAATATCGGTTGGAATATGGACTCCCACTAGAACACATTGAAGCTTTCGAAAGAGCTCTACAAAGGCTATGAGACCAAGGGATAGTCCAATTCGAACAATACCCTGAAGAAAAATATAAAGCTGCTCTGAAGAGAGAAGCACATTTTCCTCCAATCTAGTAGACTTTTGTCAGCAATGGAGTAGTGCATGGCAGATATGTGGCAGAAATATCTAACAATGCCAACACCAAAGGGGAAACCGAATTCATTCGAGAATGCGCCCCAGGAGAAAAAAATCAAAATATGGACGACCATGGATATTCCTGAGATCTTTTTCTTTCTTAATTAATTTTTCTTGTTTTCAAAAAAACTTATGTCAAGCCCGAGGCATATGGGTTGCTTGTAAGGGTTTCCCTATTTTGTTTTAGACAATATTTACGATTAATAAAAGTTATGTTTTGTTTTCAATCAAGATCCCTGTCTTTCTCTTGCATTTATATCTTAAGTTTAAAAAATGGAAATACTTTCTCTGCACGTGCATTTTCAAATATTCATATACTAAATCTGCACCAAAACATGATAAAGGTGCAAATTCATGACCAAAACCACCGATAATGCTACCATTGCGATCCGATATAATTTTGATGCTCCTATAAACCAATCTAAAGAGGAAGATGATAAATATCTTGAACTCTCTGAGAAAATGGCGAGGAAAATAAAAAGAAAAGCTAACAATATACAACCAAATCAAGAGGCTATTAAAACCGTTAATCTAAGCACAAAGGAAGATCTGAAAGAAACAAAGCTAAGGGGTAATATTAGACCAGAGCCACAAAGAAGTTGATCAAGTTATTGCGCATATCTACAGAAACAGGCCAAGGCCAAATACAGACAGTGCTATAAAAATAAGCAACTACGAAATACAAGATCTGACGAAAAACCCGAGCAAGGGGCAAGTTGGGTATCCACGTTCGAAGAGGCTTCAAATGCACTGGGGCACGATATAGGGACAGTTTTGGCTTCTCCAAAGAATGCTCACAAACCATATGCCAAGTCGATTGTGAACGGGATACTAAACACCCAAAACGGGTTCCATATCGGGATCATGTTTTGAAGACTAACTGTGGAATTCGCAAAAATCATTTTCAGTCACGTCCCACAAAAAGGAAATCAAACGACAGACACCTTGGCAACTATATCGTTTATATTCAAAGTAACTTTGTCAAACCACAAATTGCGCATCACAAACAGACGCTTCGAAGAGCCCGCAGATTTCCTTTCTATTAAAAAGCAACAGTATAACAAGCCTTGGTTTCACGACATCCGAAAAATACCTCTAGCATTGGCAAAGAAACCCTACGAGATTTATCCATGTAATTCTTTCAAAGTAATAATATACTGTACAAGATGAACCATGACATGGTCTAATACTCAAGAAGATTCTGCTACCTCGCCTCGACTCACGTGGTAAATGGACACCCATTTGCAAAGGTCCATACGTAGTCAAACTAACATTCTCTGGTGGTGGTCTTATCTCCATAACAATGGATGGGGAAGAACTACTGCATCCGACAAATTTAGACGTAGTAAAAAATACTATGTATAAGAAGCTCACAACGCTCGAACCTTAAACATGCGAATTAGGAAAAAAGGAGCATCCCGGTGATCGAAAACCCTAAAGGGCAATCCAGTAAAGAAATTAGGGGCATATAAACCAAAAATTATCCATGTGGATTGAAAACCCGAAATGGAAATCCGGGCAAAAGTTAGGGATTCCATACAAAGAAATAAAGAACAAAAAGATTGCGATCTAAGAACCGCGACTGTGAACCACGAAGGGAGAGATAGATCTGAATCATACAACTCAAAAGAAAACGAGATAAGATCATTAAAAGGATATTGGGGAACAACAATAGCAATTATCATTTTTTATTGCCATTTACAGTTTTAAAACTTTCTGCAATTACCTCATTCTAGGAATTTCATCTTGTACTCTCGCCTATTCAGAGGCCTATCAATAAAACAATTGCTTTCTTTGCATCTTTAAAATTAAATTTTCCTTTTTTCAGACTTGTTTACAAAATATTATGATCATAACTTGTGAATATTGTCTTGAAATCATCTCGGGGGATTAACAAAATAAAAGCATTTGATGAAACACCAAAAAACATTTTTGGTTAGAAAAATATCGAAAGAAAATCCACGTCTGCGTCCATGCACATGGCTACCCCTACGTCTTGCAACATAAAAATCTATATGTGTGTCCACGCCTGTATCTATGTATATCTACGCATACGTCCATACACATGTCCGCGCCTATGCTTGCACTCAGCAATACAAAGTCTATACATATATCTGCGCATCCCTACACAAAGTCTACGTCCATGTCAGCACCTATGCCTACGCTTGCAACACAAAGTATGTGTATGCACATGCGTCCACGCACATGTGTATTCCTGCCAATTCTACATATGTCTACGCTTACGATTGCGCCTACGACAAATCTACATATGTGTGCGCTTACGCATGTGCATATGACATACAAATCTACGCTTACGCCTGTGCCTATGACATACGAATCTACGCTTACGCATGTGCCTACGAAATTATATACGTCTACGCTTACGCCTGCACCTACAACATACGAATCTACGTACGCCTACGCTCACGCCTACGCTTACAGAGACCACATACATACGTCTACGCCTGCATACAAATCTACACATAAGTTATTACCTACGTCTACGTCTACGCCTGCATACAAATCTATGCATAGGCCTTTACCTACGTCTACGTCTACAACCATGCTACCAAATTGTCGTACCCCAAATTTGTCCTACCTCGATAATGCCGTACTTCGAGATTGAAATAGAAGAAATATTTAAAGATGGTGCAGCAGTATCTGATGACCCATCCTTATCCAAAACTAGGGGGCATATTTTAAATTCAAGAAAATGGGGCCTTCTGAATCAGAAAGACTCATAAATCCATTCGCAAGGCATGTTGGCATGTGGCCCATGAGATTCAAAATGAAAATTATTTCAGAGAAGATAGTTACTTAGTTATTGAATTAGCTAAACCCATTTAATTTATTATTTTATTAAGTTATATATTTAAGCCCATTTAAATGTTATGTGGTGTTAAAATAGTGAATAGGGGGGGTGTATCAATAACTAAGGCTCATACAAGTATTACTGTTTTAGCAAAAGAAAGGGGGGTGAAGTTGCAATCTGAAATCCATTAGAATACATGTTGGCCCATTGAGGTTCTTAAATCAGTTCATTTGTCATTTTTTTGATAATTTGTTTTAGAAAAATTATTATAAAATGTTGGTATATGTTATTCCTCTTTAGAAATTATGAAAATAAATCTATTTCATTTATTACTAAAAGGGGGTAAACTGTTTGTTAAATAATATTTATAAAGCTTTATTTGTTTATTAAAAGTTTTGTTTGAATCTGCTACAAACTATAGGCCCGTTGAGCAACTTCCAAATTGGCCCATTTCCCATTTCTTATTACTACCATATTTCTGATTTATTGATTAATTTCACAAAATTAATAGATTTATTGAAGTCATGCTTTGGGGAAGGGATGTTGATTTGGTTTGCAAAGGTCAATTGGGCCTAGTCCGAAAAATTTTTGTTTTGCAAATAATAATAAAAACAACCATTGCTGGGCTGATGGTCTAAAGGCCCAAACTCAATTATTAGAAGTAGATTGGGCAGTAAAAAAACGCGCGCAAAGCCCAGATTACAATAAGAAGAATCAATCACATACAACAGAACAAATCTTAGATTTTTACAGAGCAAGGACTAAATCAAGAAATTACAAGCAAATCTCTGTTGCAAAAAAAAAAACCAAATCTCAGAAAGATTTAAATGTACAAAGAAAAACATAGAACAAATCTTCTCATTACATGTCCTAAATGTCAGAATCAGTTGAACCTAGTATAGAAACTAAATATTTGGAAGACCTAGAATCTAAAACAAAATTTGGGACTAAGTTACAGCAAGCGATCCACAAATCATGGCAAAAATCCAAAAAATGGTCATACGAGCCAAGGTAGGATAGTTGGAAAATCCAATCATCACCAAGTCTTCGAGACAGGCTTTACTGATACAAAAGTAAAAAGGGAATCAAATAACTTCCATCAATTGATATCCAGAGTTTGTGCAGTTCAAACAATTGCACTAAAGCAAGTCTAAAACATAAATCAAATCCAAACGGTAAAAAAAAAATTAGGAAGTCATGTATGGCAGAGTCAAGTCATAACAAAATAAAATCTCAACATTACAAATGAAATCCAAATCAGCACAAGGTTCCTACTAATAGTTACTGTTAAGATTTTTAACAAAAAGAATCGTATCTTTTACATTATAATAAGTATGAATCCAGAAAGTAATGATATATTCAACCAAATCTATTTTAAAGTCAATCAATAAAGAATTCACAATCGTCTCAAAATCCGGAGGCTATTCTGACTATAACAAAAAAATTTGTCCAAGTCAAAAAATAAAAAAACCCTAGATCTAAGAGGCTATAAATAGAGAAGAAGAAGAAACAACGGGGGAGGTTTTTTTTGGGACGAAAAACAGAGAGAGGAACCCTTAACGAGTCAAGCTTGAAGAGGCACTTAGAGTTTCGAAGCCCGAAACCCTAATCGCGTAACTGTGCAACCGTTGAGCTCTTAAACTCCATCGAAGTTTCTGCTACCATCACCTTCGAGTTCCATTTGACCTGCGAGCAAGAAGAAGCAAAGGGAATCATAACCAAGTGGATTAACGCTCAAAGACAGAAAACAATGTCGCACGAAGGGGTAAGGGAACTTAGTTTTTCCTTTTTATTGTTATTGTTTTTGTTTGTGGTTTTGCTGGGATTCGCGAGAGAGAGGATTGGGTATAGGGTTTCCATGCCTCTGTAATAGATCATAGATCTAACGTTTGGTGAAGAGGAAGAGGGGTCGTTCGCGAGTAGAGGAATGAGGAAAAGGTTACTGTAAAATGAAACGGAGTAAAATAATGTGAAGATGAAATGTAAAACAATGATTTATATGCTCTGTAATCGTGTATACGCGCCTTCACCGTAATAACCATGCACCTTCCAGTATATCCGTTAGATCTGTATTGGACTTCCGAGAGGCCAAGTCCATAGTATACTCTATGCGCCATCCCATACGTGATCATTCAGGCTTTCCAGAAAAACATTGTTTAGGTCGAGCCCAATTTGTTTCTACGCCCCCTTTTGGCCTTAATTACTAAACATAACAATAAGGCACACCCCCCTGTCCAGATTTTTTTTTGGGCTTAACACCAGTTAACTTTTCACACCCCCCTTACTTTACTACGCAACCAAACTTACACCTCCCTGAATCTATTTAATTTTGTTTATTTTCTATAATTTAATTATCATTTCTATTTTATAAATATATATATGTTATTTAATTATAATTATAATTATTATGATCAAATAATGAATTTTTTTTATTATTATTATTATTAATTTTTATATTAATTATTATTATTATATGATGCTATAATTTCTCAATTTTGACTATTATAATTATCATTTTTATTGTAATTCCTTTTTATAATTATGTTTATTTCTTGTATTTTATTCTTTAAATATTATTATATTATCAGATGATTTATTCTTATATTAAAACCGCATATATTATTTTTTATATTATCTGCAGTAAGATACTTTCTAAGCATGCATTAAACAAGACATGTTGCAATTGATACAGTAAAAAACACAAACGAATATCAAACTATTTTTCGCAATAAACTAAGCTAATTAACAATTCCTTTTTGCAAATGGGTTTCGAACTAATTTTGGCTTGCTGCGTATTCAGTCAAAATTTCTACAATCACTACTCCCAACCGAGTGCGAAGTGATTCAAAATATGTTCGTAAACCCCTAAAAAACACAAACTCATATGAACTACGAATTGGGACTCTGATTCCACATAAGAGGATACGTAGGCATACGATCTAAAATTGTGGCGAATCTTGCTAATTAAAACTTAAAACCCTATTTACCATAAACCTAGAGTTTAATATCCTTGTGAACAAGGTGGATGAAAGGTGCCTAACACCTTCCTTTCATCTAATTGAGTCTGTAACCTAGAATCTCTGTCCGCGAGTTAGGGTTTCCTATTAGATGCCCCTCCTTAGGATAAAAACTAATAGTGGCGACTCTTGATTTAAAAAGAGGTTGCAACAGCTGGCGACTCTGCTGGGGACTCTCCTTAAACCCTGGGTTTTAGGTCTCTTTCGGGTTTTCATTTTTGTTTATTTATTTAGTGTGTTTTATATTTTCTTACCTGTTTTTATTTATTGTTATATATTTTCTATGTGGCGGGTTTTATCTCAAAAAAAAAAATATTTCCAATAAACCTTAAAAAAGAAGGTTCATCTATTAGCTTAGGGGGTATATCATCCCTGTGAGTTTATGTGACGACTTCGCCTAGAGTTGGTGAATTTCCGAGAAAGGAATACTTATCAAGAGATATCCTCTTGACGAGTAGGACTTTGGAAGGTCACCCATGACTCTTTGTAACGACCTTAACCAAAAATATCATGACGAGACCTTTCACGACTTGGAGATGAAAGTTTCAGTCTGTAAAGAGGCTCTACCTAAGGGAGGCCCTTATGCCTTGTCCCTCTGGTATTATTCATGATACCCTTAAGGAAACCGCCTTCTTGGAGGGTAAACTAACCACATGTAAAAATTAAGGAACCTACCTTCTAAGGGTACTTATCACCAAATCCCATTACTCACCTATACGTTCATTACATTCATGTATATCTCATGTTCATCATTTGTTTCTTTTATCTGTCTTATTCACAGGGTACAAAATAAAAGATAACAAAATCAAGATTTTTTGTGACTATCTTAAAAATGGATGCCAAAGGGAAATAACTTGTCCGCGTCAATGCTTGCAAGCCCGACCTTTCTGAAATCAGAACGATAAATGGTAAACTGTCTGAAAGAGCTTTGAAGATGTACACTCGCCGTTATGGGGATACCCTTGATTTGACTAAAGTATAAGTAGAAATGGATGTAGTCTATGCCCTAATTCAATTTTATGACCCTCCATTAAGATGTTTCACTTTCCAAGACTTCCAGCTAGCACTGGCTCTGGAAGAATTTGACAGAATCCTGAATTTCTCCAAAGAAAAGGCTTATGTGTGTATCGGGAAAACTATTTAGGTCAAAGCTTTGGCAAAAGGCTTAGGGATCCCCTATCCTGAGTTGATGCAGAATTACCAAAGAGATGGTACGATACAAGGAATCAAAAGGATATACCTGGAAGCTAAGGCACTAGAGTTTGATAATTATAAGGAGTGGGAGTCTTGTGTAGACTATTTAGGGTTGTTAGTATTTGGTGTAATCTTATTTCCTCGGACTGTGGACTATATCGACCCCGCAGCCATTAGCATATTTTGGGGAGCGAAAGTCTTTATTACGGATCCTACTCCCACCTTGCTTGCCGACATTTATTACACTTTGCATATGATGTATGAAAAAAGAAGAGGTACGTTAAGTTGTTGTATCTCGCTTTTGTATACTTGGTTCATGACTCACCTCTACAAGGAAGATTATATGATCCCAGAACTGACCAGATGTGAGTGTCCATAGAAATTAAGGTCTCTCACTGCAAATTCAATATTATGGTATGCAAGAAAGCTGGATATTGGTGACATCACTATTAGCTGTGGGGATTTTCCTAACGCCCCCTTGATTGGATCGCGAGGCTGTGTTAACTACAACCCTACTCTAGCCCTACAACAACTAAGATATCATTTGGAAGACAAACCTTCAGATGCATAACGACGACCATTTATCATCCACAATATGGGTATAGAAGACCAAGGGTTGCTCAACAAGGTTATTCGGGCTTGGAATAGGGTTAACAAATGGAAGGCTGAAAGAAAGAATGCCATAGCAAGAGAACCCTACACCAAATGTGTCCAGGATAGGGCACGAACTATCAAGCTGCCATTCGAGAAGGATCCAGAGTACAAGTAAGAGGTCCCAAAGGTAACACCTATATCTTTGGAAGAAGTCGACAATCTGAAAAATGCCTTAAAGCAAGCTCAAAGAGAGAGAGAAGAACTAGAAGTCGACCTCCTCAATCTGACCAAAGAAAAGAAACAGATACAGCTTATACTTGAGTCAAAGGACGAGCAAATTGATAAAAGTCAAAAGGAATTGGAGAAAGAAAGCCTCAAATGAAAGCATACAACTGAAGGGTTGTTAAGTGCAACGTTCAACCTAGATTCCCATAACCAAATGTTAGAAGAGGCCGCTGCTGAAATCGGGAGGTTGACTAGCTGTTATGAAAAGGCGACACTTGACAAAAAGGGGTTAGAGGAAAGTTTGAGAGCCCAAATTCAAAGTATGGCACAAGTTTCCTTAGATCAAGAGGAGCAAATAAAATACCTTGCCACCGAACTTCAAGACAGTCACGAATCAGAGGTTAAGGCACACCTTGAGAGGATAGAAGAAGAGAAACTTTTAACTCAGAGGATTCGAGAATATGAACATGTATGTTTAGAGTTGTAAGGTCTTCAAAATGATTTTCTCATCCAACAGAGACTTTACACATAATTGCGGGGTGAAAAGATGTATTGGGAAGGGCAGTACACTAAGAACGCCCAAGCAGGGAGGGATAACCACAAAATAATCCCACATCTTTACCAGGAATACAGGAACTACAAAGACAAATATGAAAAACTAGTCTTCTTAGCCAACAATCTCATAGAGGACATCCCTAGAAGTTTAAGGGATGCAGAGAATTTGATGGTTCCTTTTCTGAAGGACATCAAAGACTTTCTACAACTTTGTCGGGCAATGGTTGATGGCTTCAGAGCATACATCCGCAGGCGCGCTTAGGAGATTTAGTTCTTTTTTATTATGTTTACGCAAACAATTTCGATTTCAGTTTGTAATATTTTTCAATATCTGGATTATGTTACTCTTAATAAAGGTGTTTTGTATCCCTATCTTGAAGGCATATTTGTTTTTAAGCTTGTCACCAAATAAAATAATAAGTGGATACAAATACGTACCCTAATGAATAATATAGTTAAAATAAAAATCATTTCATAATCATACATCCTCATTTGCACGCATGCATTTATAAAACATTCGCATGTCATTTTAAAATGAAAAAACTCATTCGCTTTGAAAATCTCTCCAGTTAAGCCATTGGTAAAAGAAGACCTCCACCTCCTTGGACCCCATATCAAACAAGGGCCGATCAACAGAAAACAATGGAACAAATCGAGGAGACTCAAGCTGTGTTCAAAGAGATTCTTGATCAGGTGAAGGGTGACGTAAGCTTAATGAAAGGATATTTGAGCCAGGTTCTTCTAGCTTTGAAGAACATTATCGACAGGCAGGATCAAATCCTCAAGGTAGCCATCTAATAGGTAGTCCAAACCGTTGGTGCATCAAGTGTTCACCAACTGAGGAAATAGTCAGAAGCAGGACCCTAAAAGTCCGCCATGGCCCAGCAAGAGGTCGGTACTGAAGGATTCATCCCACCACCGTCAAAAGTAGGGGCATCACACACCCTACAAATTCCAACTAATAACGCAGATAATTACTTGGACTTACAATACGGAGATCATGACCCAGAGGATGCTCCCCAGGCACCCTTGAAGACAACCAGTGCTCAGGCTGCGGACAACACACTGGTAATGAATCACTACAAAGTCTTAGAAGAAAGACTGAAGGCGGTGGAGGGCTTCGACACCTTCGAAGTAGACGCGTTGGAAATGGGTTTAGTCCCTAATGTGGTGATACCAGAAAAATTCAAAGTACCCGACTTTAGAAAATATAAAGGGCTCACTTTTTCCGAGGAATCACCTTCGTATGTACTGCAGATAGTTGCATGCCCACGCACATGATCAGAAACTAATGATTCACTGTTTCAAAGACAATCTAAGTGGGGCATCTTTGGACTGGTACATGTAGTTAGAACAAACACATATCTGAGCTTGGGTGTATTTCGCTAATGCTTTCTTGAAGCATTACAACTATAACTTGGACATGGCGCCTACATGCCTGTAACTCCAAAACCTGTATCAAAAGAAGGAAGAGTCCTTGAAAGAGTATGCTCAAAGGTGGAGGAAAATTGCATCGCGTGTGCAACCTCCACAGTTGGAAAAGGAGCTCGTAGGTATGTTCATGGGAACCCTAGAAGGGCTTTATTATGATAAAATGGGGGGAAGCGTCACGTCAGGGTTTTCATACTTAGTGACTATTGGTGAAATAATTGAAACCAGTTTAAAGAGCGGAAAGATATCAGGGGGATCGTCAAGCATCCCTTAGAATTCAAAAAGACCAGCTCCAAAATTTCCAATAAAAAAAGAGGGAGAAGTCATCGTTGTGTCCTCACAACAAAGGACAACACAACCATTAGTGATCCCGCAAGGACAAAGGCAAGACTGGTTTAAAAGGCCGCCTAGAAAGTTTGATCCACTGCCCATGCCACCAAGACAATTATTGCAGCACTTGGTTAAGGCATTCCTAGTGGAAATCAATCCTTTAGCACCTCTGGTCAGACCACTCCTGCAAAGATACAATATCGATGCTATGTGTGAGTATCATGCAAATTCTCTCGGGCATACCATAGATCAATGTTGGGCCTTCAAGCATAAGGTTCAGGATTTGCTAGAGTCTCAGGACATCACCTTCGACAAGCCTAATATCAAGTCAAACCCCATGCCTCCGCTTGGTGGACCAACAATAAATGCAATCGAGGTGGTCACCGACTTTGGGGAAACCGTAAAGACAAAAACCCCTATCAACTTGTTGAAGGAATATATGTTCGAATGTGGGTTCCTGTTAGAGCACAATAAAGCTTTTGAAACAACTTTGGAAAGTTTGGTGGATTAGGGGATAGTCCAATTCGGACCATACCCTCAAGAAAAATATGTAGCCACAATCGGAGGGAAAAAGCCACTGGTAATTCCTTGCCAAGCTCCAAGCACTAGCAAAAAAACTCTAGTCATTCCATGGGGAGAATCAACAGAGGTCACCAGAGGGGTACCTAAAAAGACCCTCTTAATACCTATTACTCCAAAAGTTATGATGGTAACTAAGGGACCATCACCTATCCCTTATGAGAACAATAAAGTTGTACCTTGGAGTTATGATTCAGGTGTATACATCAATAGAGTAAAGCAGGAGAACGGGCCATCCGCAAGTCAAGGACCTGCAATTTTAAACATAGCAGGAACAAGAGGTATGACCCGAAGTGGGCGAATCTACGGAGCCGAATCATCAAAAAAGACAGATTTGGTTCCGACAAAGGATAAAGGAAAAACAGTGGTAGATACAAATCAGGAAACAAAGTCTCCAAACAAAGACTTCACTGATCAAGAGGCGGAGGAGTTTCTAAAAATAATAAAAAAGAGTGATTATAGAGTGGTGGATCAGCTCCATAAGACTCCAACAAAAATGTCCATACTCTCGTTTCTAATCAACTCTGAAGCACACCAGGATTCTTTGATGAAGGTGTTAAGTTCAGCTCATGTCGCAAAAGAAATTTCGGTAAATCAATTTGATAATGTCGTGGCTAGTCTCACATTCAGATCCTACCTAGGTTTCAGCAACAATGAATTACCACCGCAGGGCCGGGCCCATAACAAGGCACTCCATATTACTTTGCAGATAGGCACTACCCATCTGTCCAGGGTTCTCACTGACACTGGTTCCGCTCTTAATGTGTTGCCAAAGTCAAGCCTGGTAAAGTTAACAATAGACGACGTGACAATGACAACAAGTTCTATGATATTAAAGGCATTTGATGGTTATCGAAGTTCAGTACTAGGGGTGGTCGACCTTCCAGTCAAGATTGGGTTGCACATCTTCAATATCACTTTTTAGGTCATGAACATCGAACCAGTATACACGTGTTTACTGGGGAGAACTTGGATCCATGCGGCAGGGTCAGTGACCTCAACCCTGCACCAAAAGTTGAAGTTCCTAGTTGAAGGGAAGTTGATCATAATTGAGGGTGAAGAAGACATTTTTGTAAGCCATATTGAATCATACAGATATATCAGTGCTGACGAAGATTGCATAACTACCCCATTCCAAGCTTTGGAAATTGCTTCGATGGTAACATTACCGGTTGAAAAGTGTAACAAGACTAAAGTGACATCGTGGAGAGATATGAAAATGACTATGGGGGTGATGCCTCAAAACACTGGGGAAAACTCCCAAAAATTCCTGAGAAAAAGAATCGCTTTGGTTTGGGTTACGAATCGTCAAAGGCTACTCCAAGAGGCAAAACATGTTTCCCTCCGATCTGGGAGACGTTCATCAGTAAAGGAACGGGGCATGGCGGACACGCGGCAATGATATCAAGCAAGACCAATACTAAAAGGGAAAATGACTTCATCAGGGAGGGTGCCCCAGGAGAAGAGCTTAAAGGATGGAATACTGTGGAGATTCCTGAAATATCTTTCTTTTCTAAGTAATTTTTCTTGTTTTGAAAGAACCTATGTCGAACCTGAGGCATAGGGGTTGCTTGTAAGGGTTTCTTTGTTTCTTATTTCAGACAATATTTATAATTAATAAAGTTGTATTTTGTTTTCAATTAAGATCCTTGTCTTTCTTTTGCATTTATCTATTAAATATAAAAATGGCAATACTTTCTTTGCTATACATTTTCCAAATTCCAAGCGCTAACATATGTACCAAAACATGATAAATGTGCAGATCCATGCCCAAAATCACCGATAACACTACTGCTACAACCCGATATGATTTTGATGTTCCTATCCACCAATCCGAAGATGAAGATGATAAAGATCTTGAACTCTCTGAGGAAATGGCGAGAGAAATAGAGCAAAAGGGTAATAGCATACAACCGTATCAAGAGCCTATTGAGACCATTAACCTGGGAAGGGATCCAAAAGAAATCAAGCTAGGGGCAATGTTGGAGAAGATCGTCAAAGACAGGCTAATCAAGTTGTTACACGAGTACATGGATATATTCGCTTGGTCCTACAGGGACATGCCAGGGTTAGATACAGACATCGTGGTGCATAGATTACTTCTTAAAGAAGGTTGTTCTCCAGTCAGGCAAAAGCTCAAAAGAACCCGTCCAGATATATGTCCAGCAAAATCAGGGAAGAGGTTCTCAAACAGTTTGACGCAGGGTTCCTAGCAATGGTAGAATATCCACCTTGGATAGCTAACATTGTACCAGTACCCAAGAAGGATGGAAAAATACGCGTGTGCGTATATTACTGGGACCTAAACAAGGCAAGCCCCAAAGACGATTTCTCGTTGCCTCACATAGATGTTTTATGGACAATACAACTCAAGCCTCGATATTCTCATCTATGGACGGTTTCTTGGGATATAACCAAATCAAAATGGCGCCGGAAGACATGGAAAAGACTACCTTCATGACATCTTGGGGAACTTTATGTTACAAAGTAATGCCATAGGGTCTCAAGAACGCAGGGGAAACTTATCAGAGAGCAATGGTCACGTTATTCCATGATATGATCCACAAGGAAGTTGAAGTATACGTCAATGATATGATTTCCAAATCCCATACGAAGGAGGAACATATCACACATCTACAAAAGTTATTTGAGCGGCTACGTAAGTTCAGACTAAGGTTAAACCCAAATAAATGTACCTTCGGCGTCAGATCAGGAAAATTTCTAGGCTTTATCGTATGCCAACGAGGCATCGAGGTAGATCAAGACAAGGTAAAATCCATATAAGAAATGCCCGCTCCCAGGACAGAAAAAGAAGTGTGGGGTTTTTAGGGCGATTGAACTACATCTCAAGGTTCATATCGCATCTAACAGCTACGTGCGGACCAATATTCAAGTTGTTGCGGAAGGATCAAACGGTAGTATGGAATGATGACTGTCAGACCGCCTTCAAAGCAATAAAACAGTATCTGCAAGAGCCACCAGTCCCCAGAAGGCCACTCATCATGTACTTGACAGTGCTCGAAGGGTCGATGGGTTGTGTTTTAGGACAACAGGATGAAACTGGTAGAAAAGAGCATGCAATTTATTACCTCAGTAAGAAATTCACCGATTGCGAAACTAGATACTCACTCCTGGAGAAGACTTATTGCACATTCGCTTGGACTACCAAGAGGTTGAGACAGTATATGTTAACCCATACTACACGGTTGATAGCAAGAATGGATCCTCTAAAATACGTGTTTGAAAAGCCAGTCCTCACCAGAAGAATCGCATGATGGCAGATGTTGCAATCATAATATGACATCCAATATGTCACACATAAAGCCATCAAAGATGTTGCTAGCCGTAGAATTTACAAAAATCACTTTCAGTCATATCCCACGAGAAGAAAATCAAATGGCAGACGCCCTAGCAACCCTATCAGCTATGTTCAAGGTGACTTAGCCGAATCACGAACCACATATTACGGTTAGACACTTCGAAGAACCTGTGCATTGCCTAGCTATTAAGGAAGGACCCGACACTAAACCTTGGTTTTATAACATCAAGAAGTACTTAGAAAGGCACGAGTACCCGGAAAATTCCTCTATCATTGATAAGCTAACCTTACGCAGGTTAGCTTCCAAGTTATTTCTAAGTAATGGAGTGGTATACAAAAGAAATTACGATATGGTATTACTCAGATGTGTTGAAAAGTAAGAGTCAGATACACTCATGAGAGAAATCCACGAGGGCACCTTCGGGACTCATACAAACGGGCACACCATGGCTAGAAAGATTCTATGAGTCGGGTATTACTGGTTAACAATGGAAGCTGATTGTTATCACTACACGAAGACATGCCATAAGTGTCAGATCTACGCCGATAGGATAAATGTACCACCGACTCTTTTGAACGTCATGAGCTCCCCTTGGCCATTTTTGATGTGGGGAATTGATATGATCGGTATGATTGAGCCAAAAGCGTCAAACAGACACCACTTTATATTAGTAGCCATCGACTACTTTACGAAGTGGGTAGAGGCAGCATCCTACGCCAACGTAACAAGCCAAGTGGTTGCACGCTTTATCAAACAGAATATCATATGCATATATGGTATCCCAAGCCGGATAATTACGGACAACGGGTCTAATTTAAACAGCAAAATGGTGAAGGAATTATGCGATGACTTCAAAATAGAGCATCACAATTCTTCACCATACAGGCCGAAGATGAACGAGGCCGTTGAAGCAGCCAACAAAAACATTAAGAAAATTATCCAGAAAATGGTGAAGACATATAAAGATTGGCATGAAATGCTTCCCTTCGCTCTGCACGGCTATCCCACTTCGGTACGCACATCAACAGGCATAACTCCTTTTTCACTTATGTACGGAATGAAGGAAGTACTCCCGGTGGAAGTTGAGATACCATCGCTCTGAGTCCTGAAGGAAATAAAACTGGAAGAGGCAGAATGGGTACAAGTTCGACTCTATCAGCTCAACCTCATCGAAGAAAAACGTTTAACGGCTTTGTGTCATAGTCAATTACATCAGGAGAGAATGAAGACGGCCTTCGACAAGAAGGTACGCCCTCGAATATTCAAAGAAGGGGATCTTGTGCTCAAAAAGATTTTACTACCCTGTCTCGATTCACGTGGTAAATGGACGCCTAACTACGAAGGTCCATTCGTAGTCAAAACAACATTCTCTGGAGGTGGTATCATCCTCACAACAATGGATGGGGAAGAATTACCGCATCCAGCCACGCAGACACAGTCAAAAAATACTATGTATAAAAAGCTTGCTAAAATCAAACCCCAAAAGGTACGACTTAAGCAAAAAAGGAGCATATTGTTAGATCGAAAACCCTAAAGGGCGATCCAGGAAAAAATTTGGGGCATATGAAAATTTATCTCGGTGGATTGAAAACCCGAAAGGGTAATCCAGGAAAAAGTTAGGGATTTCATATAAAGAAATAAAGAACAAAATGACTGCAATCTGGGAGTTACGACTACAAACCACGAAGGAGAGGATAGATTGAAATCATACAACTCAGAAGCCAAGGGGATAAAAACATCAAAGATATGGGGGAACAGTAGTAGTGATTATCATTGTTCATTGTTGTTTACCGTTTTAAAATTTTCTGTAATTACCTCTTTCTAGGAATTGCATCTTGTATTCTCGCCCATTCTAAGGCATATCAATAAAACATTTGTTTTCGTTATATCTTTCGAATCATGTTTTTCTTCTCTCAGACTTGTTTACAGAATACTACGATTATTACTCATGAATACTGTCTTGAAATAATTTCGGAGAATTAATAGAATAAAAGCATCTGACAAATATTAAAGGTACTTGGGTTATAAAAATAACGGCGGAAAATCCACGCATATATCCATGCACGTAGCTACTCTTACAAAATCCACCTACACTTGTATCTATGAATATCCGCACCCGCGTCTCTACACGTGGTCGCGCCTATGATTACATTCAACAATACAATGTCTA